>JAWZYV010020068.1:0-600000 GCA_038373885.1 Cheiracanthium punctorium | reverse complement strand
GGCGGCCTTCATTTTGCCTCTGGTTCGGGTGACGTGCTTTTTCCATGACAGGTTTTTATCAATAGTCACTCCTAGGTACGAGGCTGAATTTACCCACTCGATAGCCCTGGAGTTGATGATGAGTCTTGAGGGGGGCATCTTGTTTCCCATATGGATTGCACTGCATTTCTGCGCATTCAGCTTAATTCTCCAGTTGAGCATCCAGAGTTTAATGGCATCCAAGTGCGCCTGCAGGGCTCTTCTTAGAAAACTGCTATTTGGGTGCCTTGCAATAATGGCCGTGTCATCTGCATACATGGCTAAGTTAGTTTTTTTTCTCTGGGGATGTCGTTCACATATAGGTTATATAGCGTAGGGCCAAGTATAGAACCTTGGGGAACCCCGCTACGTATTTGATGTCTGTCCGAGTGGACGTCGCCCAGTCTAACGGTGTATGAACGCTCTGACAGGTAATTGCTAAGTAAGTGTATGAGTTTGTCAGGTATGCCTATGTTGATTAGCTTGTACAGGAGTCCCTCATGCCAAACTTTGTCAAAAGCCTTGCTAATATCTAGGAATACGATGGCCGTGTTGTTGTTGTTCGACCACTAGGTAGAGTTGGTGTGTGGTGCTATGTCTTGTTCTAAACCCAAACTGCTCGGGCATGATGACATTATTATCAGACAGAGTGTTGTTTAGCCTATGTAGGACTCTTTCTGCTAATTTCCCCAAGCTGCTAAGCAGGCTTATAGGGCGGTAGGAGGCTGGTAGTGCTAGGTCATGCTGGGGCTTGGGTATGGGGCATACCACTGCATCTTTCCAGCATTTAGGGAAATACATGTGCGTCAGCATCAAATTGATGAGAGCCGTTATTTTGAAGACGGTGATGGCTGGCAGATTCCTGAGCATTTGGTTGTTGACACCATCCCTCCCCGGGCTTTTCTTCTTAGGTAGATTTTCGATGATGTCAATTACCTCGGAGGGGTTCGCGGGCTGGATTTCCGCGGTCGGGTTCCTTGAGAGGAAGTCTTGCACATTCTGCTGGATGTTGAGCGATGAATGCTCATCGTTTGTGAATTGTTTTTCGTAAACTTGTGCAATGGCTTCTGCCTTGTCCTCTTCCTGCACTAGAATAGCGTTGTTGTGTTTTATTGGTGGAACGTGGAGTTTTTTGTTCTTCACTCTCTTTATGGCACGCCATAGTGAGTTGTTCTCCGGGCCAATAGAGTCGAGGTATTCCAAAAATTGCTCTGTCTGAAATTTGCGGATCTTATCTTTAACTTTCTTCCTGAGATGCTTTAACTCGTCCCAGTCCACTGGGCTGCGAGTAGATTGGTGGCGGCGTCTTGCGAGGTTGCGGTGTATACGCAGTAGGAACATAAATATTTTTTTTATATAAACAGAAACATCTGTTCTACTATTCTGGTTGATAAAACTTTAGTAATTGTTTCATGATATATTAAGTTTCTTGAAATGCAGATGGTTTTAACGTAGTGAACATGAAATGATGTATGATATACAACGTGATCACAAAGCGAAATTTTCACTTACGCGAGGGGTCTTGAAATACATCCCACGCGTTATATATATATATCAGGGTAATTTGATTGTTTATTTCCCAGTAATCTTACGCCTTTACAAAGTGGCGCAGCGGAGGACACCAGAAATCCAGTGGTTCCAGCCCCCAAAGAGTCAGGGACCCCAAAAACTTTAGTTAAATATAGTTTTTAGGTAATAAGCCTAATTTTCATGTATTCTACTCGTAAGCCTAATTTCCAAATAACATACATTCTAATATGCTATTCCCTCTGACTTCCACAGCAAGAGGCCCTTTTTCATCTCTATCCGAGGCCTGTCAAGATTCCGCTGTATATGAAAATAAATAATCATTTTACTATAAAAAAAAATCGAAATACACATATAAAGTGAAACATAATTCCATTTTGTAAAACTTGGCTTAGTTACCAATATGTATACGAGTACATTTATTTAACTGTTCCTATACAGAATCCAATAAGATTTAACATGGACGGAACAAAATAAAATGTATAATTTACACATGGACAAGAAAAGACATTCCTTTCCTGTTTCGAAAATATATCTTTAAACGCTTTTTCTTTACGCACATAAAATTCCTGAAATCGAAATTTATGACCTAATACATTCAGATCGAAGACACTTCTGCTCCCTTTCATTTTGAATGTAAAGTAGGAATAGATTGTTTCCAACCAGTTACAAATGTCGGGGAGAAATTGTCTTACTTGTGTTTCGTTTTATTTCATTCTTTGAATGGTTTTATAAAAATATTAAAGATATAAACAGCTTAGCAAATTACTTTTATTTAAAAAGTATTTCTGAAGGAAGTAAGAGATTTAACTCTTTACCGTCTAAGCTAAGTTTATTTTATATTTGACGCTTTTAAAATAATTTAATTTTGAGCTTTTGAATCTAGTAAAGAAAACATTTCGCTTAGCAGAAAAAAATGATATTTTTATGCTATAAACTGTTAACATAATGCTTTAATATCAATCAACTTAATAGTCATAGACAAAAAAAAGATGCACACAAAAGAGCCAGTTGTTAACGTGTACGGAATATAACTAACTAGCCGCGTTTTGTAAAAAGGAGTTTCTTGGAAAATTTATTAAAACAACTAAAACATTAACTTGTAACTCATAAACGTTGCTGTTCCTTAAACAAAAGTTTACAAAAAATGCTTAACGGTATTCTGTACATGTTGGAAGCTATAGAAAAAAAAATACTTATATGAACAATATATTTGAAATAAAGCTTTTTAAACACTTTTCAATAATGCTGAAAAGTGTTTATGATTTCGGTTTGTCTGTCTGCCTGCCCGTTCGTCTCTGCTCTAACTGCTGTAAATATGTATCGATTGCTACGAAATGTATACCTACTTCCTGTACCATTGTACGCTAAGGAAAACGACATATATAGCATTAAAAATTATTCTGCTTCTAGGTGTTTATAAAAGTCTTAAATAATTGTGTATGTGTTTTAAAAGACGTATATGTAACATACTTCAAACGCAACACCTTTTCACTTGGTCTTGGAACACATCCCTCGCGCAAGTCAATACTCTACTGTACGTGTACAAGAAGGTACGTTCTTTATAGCATCAATAGTTTTGTTTTGCTTTTGCATAAGTACAAAAAATACTATTGTTGCTCATTATTTAACAGCTCTTATGGAAAAATGGTGTAATGGGCACGTTTTATATTTTAATCTATTTGAAGCATAATAATACACACACGCAGACACATATATCTATGTATACATTGGTATGTGTATTGTCAGCCTAAAGTAAACATTCTAACGCTCCAACGAGAGATGACAACACAGCATTTATGCCATCAAACTCTAAGGGCAGTGAGAAATAATACTTTTTGTATGATTTTGCTTCATTATCTTTAAATATCTATTAAGCAAACGCATAGTTACCAATTATCCCGATTCTTACGGGAGATTTTTGATTACTAACTCTTTACAAGCTCTGGACAAAGCATAGCAAAGCCACAAATACAATCTAAAATAAAACTACTTAAAAATTGTGGTTGAAAATTTCCCGGAAAAAAAACGGGAGAAGGCAAAACGGCTGTATTAGAAAATAAATAATAGTTAATTTGTAGGACATAATATATCAATGTTTTTTTATTTATTTACTTCTTTTGAATTTTAATTACAATAAATCTGTACGATTTCTAACACTTTTTAAGCTTCGATCAAAAGAACAAATAACATCGAATACCTTTAATCTATTCCAACTTACAAATACCTCACGTTTCCATCTACTTCCCAAATATTCACGAGCTCAAATAAAAGCTGAAATCTTTTTAAAGTCCGTAAAGCTTAATGGACTCCCTTCGACATATCAATAGAGAGAGCGAAATGCAAAATCTACCATTACACATAATATCGACTTCTGAAAGCGGCATAAAAAGTTTTCTTTTGCAAAACGAAAGAAAGAAAAATTCATTCCGGACAAAAATGTAGAATTCGGCCTTTCATCCAAAGAAAGATAATTCCGAAACATATATATATATATATATATCTGTGTATATATATAAAGCTTAGATTTCAAAAAATATTTTGTTCCATATGTGTTTACAGAAATCCACGTAAACAAATTTATTTACAAATGTCAGCCGAGTTTATTTGCTAACATCGTCGCAGTTTGTTTGATTCTTTTGTTAAAATGGTATTTCGGTGTAGTATACATTCTAGATAAAGTCCCGCTGTCATATTAAAGTATGTATGGGAAAAAATGTATACTCAGTTAAAATAAGTAAAGCAGGAAGATTCAAGATTAAGTTGTAATCTGGACTTATTTTAAGAGATTTTCTCATATAATTTGTCTTGTGTGTACAGAATTGCTCGTATTTTTACACTAGTCCAGTGCAATATTTCAGTGATTTTAAAAATCACATTGTTCGGTTTCAAGAATTACAAAATAGTGATTTTTTTAAAAATATGGTTTGATCCGTATAATTTGCTGATTACTCATTTTAAAACAGCCGGAAAGGGTATCTGTTTGTCTGTCTACCAGTCTGAATTTAGAGAAAAAAGTGAATAGTTCAGTATTCCCTTTCTAAATGAGACTTTTTTATAATTCTTTTGTGGGTAGAACCAACACCTCCGACATATAGAAAGCCTAACAACTGAAACTTTGACGTCATCACAGTTTTACTTTCACAAAATAAAACTATTTAAAATATCTGGTGAATGCTACAATTATTAGAAAATATTAGGGATCGACCGATAGTATCGGCAACCGATAGTATCGGCGCCGATACCTCCAATTTTTTTAGGTATCGGTATCGGTTCTTTCGATTCTAAGTTTCTGTTGCTTTCATCCATTTTCACCGATACTTTTCAACCGATACTTCGCTTTTCAGAAGAAAACCACGCAGGCGCAAAACCATTCGAGAATCTTTATTTTGGTAATGAGATGAGAGGCGTCGTTTCATTGGCACATTTGTTTGCACGAGTCCTTTCGAACTGTGTTTTTTTTTTTAAATTCTAACCATGGCTAAATGGATGTCATATCACCAAGTGTGGTCGAAATTGTGGACGAAGAATCGTTAGATGACAGTTTAACAGGACAATCGTCTATTCTTCTAAATTATTTTGAATTGGTGCCCAACACTATACGCTCTCTGCAAGGATTGCAAAAAACAAATATCGAGTGGTAGGCTATAATTTTACTTCAGTTTTATAAACATTTATTTTCTCACTGTGTGGACTCGAAAAAGAGTTCATTCATATCTGTATTATATACACACAATTGAATCTCCCTATAACGAACTCGCTCGGTTCCAGTTAAAAAATTCGCTACAGAGAAAATTTCGTTGTACAAAGATTAGAGATTTTTGCAGTTATTTCAACAAATATTACAAACTTTTTAGTTAATTCGATGTTTAAAAGTATTAAATTATGATTGCTGATTGTTAAAAAAAATTGGTATTTATTATAAATTTGTTAAACTTACGGTTTCTTACTTTTCATTGTATAAATGAAATGTTCAAAAGTAAAGACAATCCACGAATTTAGAGAATAAAATATGTAATGCACTTACGTTTATTTTACTTTAAAATTCCGTTATTTTACATTGTTTTGCATTCTGTGATTTTAAATTTTCATAAAAATATTCACATCTTAAAAATCCGCTGAAAATAGAGTGAGACACATTCTCTTCCATTTGGAAACCTTTTTAATGGTTTTGAAAGGTTGAAGCATTAAAGTTTGATGTGGTTTTGGTCGTGAAAGGCAGGGCCTTATTATTATATGGGCAAATCGGGACTTTGACCAGGAACCCAAATTTTAAATGGTTTTTCTGAAATATTCTTTTTTATATCAAAATTTTATGAAAAATATAACAAATTTCATAGATTGGGGCCCCCAAATCTATCAATGCCCGGTGCCCCTGTTGGTCGTAATCGGGGGCTGGTGAAGTCTTCATTATCGGAGTCAGTTTCACATTCCTGGCCTCCATTTTTATCATCTCTTACTCCTCCACTAAGTGGTCTGTTCAAAAAATAAAATTTTCTTCAAAGCTATAAAAAAAAAAAAAAAAAAAAAAAAAAAAAAAAATCAAAGTTAAATCTGAAGTATTCGCTATGGGAAGATAAGCTCTTCGTTATAGGGAGAAATTCGTGATAAGGAGACTTCATTATAGGGATATTCCATTGTATATATAGGTTTTTGATACCGTTGGAGAAAGTCTAGCTCTTGATATAGATTTCACGCTTAAGAGACATGCTTTAAATTTTTATTTAAAAAGATTGGCGCAAGGACATCAGATTCGGCTTGGGTATGGTATAGATATCAAAATTAATGGGGGAGACGGTCCTTGACGTCGTTTGATATTTCAGAGGATGACGACCTTTAAAGTGTTAAAGCAGGTATGGGCAACCTTTGAAAAGTTGTGGGCCAAACTTTAGGATGTTCGCGAAGTCGCGGGCCAAACTTGCGGATTTTAGGGAAGTGGCGGGCTGTATAATTGGGTTTTATATGGGATATTGAATGGTTATACGGAGTTTTTCAATGTTCTGCGGGCCACATCCGGCCCGAGGGCCGGAGGTTGCCCAGATGTGTGTTAAAGTGTAATATTTCAGCCTTCGAAATACGTTTGAGGAATTTGTCTGTATCTGAAGTTCTAGAAGCTAAATAGAAACATTTTAATATTATACAGCCGGGAATATTTGAAACCGAAAGTAGCATTCTGCTATCGGATGTGAATCGTATTTCTGAGCATGCAAACGGGTATAAGGTTTGAACCGAATGACGTTTGTCGGATATACCCCCACCCCCATGGTGCCCCTCTGCAAACGTAAAAAAAGGCGCCCCTTTTGTGCTCTAGATCAGTGGTTCTCAAACTATGGGCCGCGACCCATCGTTGGGTCACGGGAGCAATTTCGGTGGATCTAAGAGGGTGGGAAAAATTAAACTTTAGTATTTTATATACATAGTAAACAGAGGCGTAGCCAGAAATTTTTCATGGGGGGGGTTACGACTACTTCAATTCATTTATGTGTATACGCGTGTGGGATAATGTAGTGAAGAATATACATTTTGTATGGCAAAAAATTCTCATGGGGGGCGGGTTATGACCCCCCCCTAACCCCCCCCTTGGCTACGCCCCTGATAGTAAACTATCCTATTTTATATAGCCTATATTGGTTACCGTTATGAAGTAGTGGGTCACGAAAAAAAAATCTACTTGAAGATTTTTTGAAGAGAAGGACAAAAAAGTTTGAGAACCACTGCTCTAGATCAAGATTTTCTCAGTTTTAGTTCAAAATGGCCCCCAGACCTTGCTTACCGTGCCACGCCGCCCCTGCTCAGAGCTTAGAACTAAAACAGATAAAATTCGTTCATATCAGTCACAGAAAAACATGTTAAAAATGATCATAAAAACAAAAACACTGAAGATCAATTTCATTAAATATGAATACTTTAAGTAGCAACTTTTTTTAAGACTTGAAAATTGAATTTTGTTTATCATTTTTGGATTTTTCTTTAACCTTCATTTAATCTCGTCATTTTTAAGCATCTTTTATTTAGACCCTCCAAGGCGTAGCTTGAAAACGAGCAAAAATATTTTTCTTCATATTGTAGCTGTTTCAATGACAAAATTAATTATACTAAAATTATAAACGAAACCTATTTGTAAAAAAATTTATTCCTTTTTTGTGTCGCAAAGAAGTTAACTTTTTGGCAGTGACTTGAAAACTGGCGACTCCCGTGAACTTTAATTTATGTTGGTCCAGAAGTTAAATGATTCATATTTAAAACATTACACACTATCAAAAGTACGAATTATCACACATTTAATGATTTTATTATCTATCAGATTAATAAGAGAACGTAGGATTTGTGTATCATTCTGTTTTGAGAAGTGTAATAGTTATCAATATCTAATAATTATTTATATTGTTCATTTAAAAAGTTGAAGCTGTATTAGTATAATTAGTAATACTAATTATTATTTAGTTTATTTCAAATTTTGGGTTAAAAAAACATATTTCTTGTGAATAGTATTTGGTTTATATATAAGGAAAACACAGGAATAATCGATGTGTACCTGTTCTTCGTACGTGATCAAATACAGGGATCATCCGGATTAATTGTGACTTAACCCTGTCCGGATAATCAAAATATTCGGATTTTAAAAAAGAACTTAAAATGATGATATGAGTTCATATTAAGATTTCTTTTTAATAATTAAAAAGAAATCTTGCTAAAACATTTAATAATTCACTTAGTGGTTAAATAATTGGAGCAGATAAATAGAACCATTAATTAATGTGAACTTATTATGCATTTTAAGGGAAGAATTTACATACGTATTTAATGAACAATATCTAAATACATATGTATTTACATAATAGTGTACAGTTTATACATTATCACAATTTAATGCAGTTTCAGTAATCTAAAAAATATTTTCATATGTGAAAGATTTATAATTAAAGAAAATCTAAATGAAACTTGCAATTTGAATAAATTTCATGTGTTTACTTTTGTAAGCACAAAATCGAGGCATGAACGAAAAACAAAGACACATACAGTAAGAGCAAGCAGGAATCTGTTTTGGGTCTAATATGGAAGCCTTTTATCTGGCTCATAGCAACAATTAGGCGACAAAATAGAGGTTGAGAAAAATTGATTTAAATATTTGCACCAGTCGGCACTGGAAATGGATTCTCTTATTAATATATCCCACAGTGTTTGTGATCTGTCAAGCCTAAATGAGGGTCATCTACCTATGGGGGGGCTTGTGCGGAGGACTTTTTAAGGGAGTCTAACGCATATTCACGTAACATCTGGAGAAAATCGCCCAAAACTCTAGACCACTAGGTCGACAGATAGAGCGAGGAGAAAGAATTCCGAACCTGCACACTAAGACGTTTCCCAGTGCACAGCTTTTTAATAATTCGGCCATTCCTTGGCATGATTGAATAGAAAAGAAAGACTAGAACTACTGTAAATTCACACTTCAATGTGTCCACTGCTTTTTCTTTTTAATGCTTTCTACTGGGATCACGTTTCATCATGCTGTTATTCAATTTAACGAGAACTACACTCTCGTAACAAAAACTGCCCAGAATACAGATGTAGGTTTAAATGACGTTAAATTATATAAAGTATCGGTATCGGTTAAGTATCGGTATCGGCCGATACCATAACTTAAAAGTATCGGTATCGGCTATTTCTGAAAATAAATTTATAGGTAAAGTATCGGTATCGGTCATCGGCGAAAATGTGGTATCGGTCGATCCCTAGAAAATATCTTTAAAATTGAAATATCTTTCTCATACAAAATTATTTATTCCAATCTATTTCCTTATCATATTATCTAATTAGTCATGGTTAAAAACTGCCATTTGTCAAAAAATTATATTTTTTATCTCAAATTATTAAAATATTGTTATTCATGAGTAAATTCACAAGAAACATTTCATAGTGTTATAAAATGTTCTGGTGTATGGTAATAATAAAATGTTCTATTCTAAAAAAAAAATAAAGGCTGCTGGCGCTGTCAAAGCTTGTTGACCTAACTCCTACTAAACCGTAGGGATTTGAGTTTCGACTAAGGTGCCCACAGATTCGAAAAATTCCGAGGAACCTGCTAAGCTGATTTAAATTTCGAAAATCGAATTATTTTGGAAGATATTAATAAAAATCTGAAAAAATAAACCGAAGGGTTGCCAGATTTGGCATAAAATCATTCATTCCTTTGAGACAAAGCGTTTCCAAGTATCTAGAATCGCATGAAATTTACAAACATGAGTTAGAATTACGCTCATTTTACGCCAAAATAAAAACTATATGAAATAAGTAACTCAAAATGTGTTACACAAAGTTGACAATTTTCAAATAGTAAGTTCGCTTAAGACAACAGGAGTTTAGAATTAGCGATTGTCGTTTTTCCAAAACAGAATAACTAATATCTTGAAATGAAAAATAATTAAAATGCAGATTATTTTAAAGCCGGTTCTCGTACAGCTGAATTATTTGCTACCAGTAGAAATATTTTGCGGCGTTAACTATGCCATTATAGCAGTTATAGTACACTTTGGATATTTGCTAGCGCGACGAAATGGTATAATTCGCGGTCTTAAGTACGCCAATCTGCAAACGATTATGTAAATGAAAATATAGATAACGGTTTTCCGGTAACCTTAAATGAACAGTAAATACAGGTTGTGAGCATGTGTAAACCGCCAAATAATGAAAGGTCGCCATTGGTGGCAGGCCATTCTATCTGTTCCATAGCTTTTATTAACTTTACATGTACGCAAGACGCCAAATAATGAAAAATCGCCATGGGTGGCAAATTCGCAAGGTGTCCAATAGGTTTTGCATTATTAAAAATACAGCTGAAACGGATGTTCTGATTTTATTACGCTTTAGCTCCTAATTAATATAACTTTTGAATGGTAACATTAAATATCATTATGTTTCTGAGGAGTGCAAATAATTTTTCCAGCTATTATAAGCGGAGTCCGCACTCCAGGTGGAATATAGCTCAGGACCCGTACAACACGGATTCCCATAACAAAATATCTTCGATGCAAGAACCAAGCAATGTGTAGCTCAGTAACATTCTATCTGATCCGTTCTTCGGGTTTTGTCTGTTGAAATTATGTCTTTTAAGAATAAGCCTGATTTGGGGCCGAATGCCTCATATGAAAAGCGAGCGTAGCGATTCTGGGGGCCTTGGCCCCTAGTTTTATGAAAATAAAACTTTTGACTGTAGGCCCAATGATGACGTCAAAGCTTGGTGACGTAGGAGTTGTTAGGCTTTCTTTATTTAGGAGGTGTTGGTAGAACTGGCCACGTATTTAAATCATGTAGGGGTTCGTTTCTTTTCAGAAGTGTTGAGAAAATGCTTGGACAAATCGAATTAGCAGTACTAATCTGGACACTAAATCCTTGGGGAATTTTTTTTTAAGAATGGCGAATTGAAAATAATATTAACCCTTGTATTTATCAAAAGACTGGTGTAGGAAAGTGACACTAAGCACGGTAGTGTAGTCTATAAAACACGTGTTGTTTACATATGCAGCTAGCTCACTCTGGAATTTTATAAAAGAAACACACTTGGTTTAAACAAGCAAACATGCCAGAAATTCGAAACGAAAACCTTGTCCGAAAACAAGCGCTTTTTTAGTATATATACAGGGTGTCCAGCCTTAATGTGACCCAATAGCTAATTCCCGAACCATTCGGTTTAGGTATGCACTTCCAATTTGAAAAATGTTTTAAAAAAGGTAAAGAATGTTTTTACGTGCTTTTCGAACCAAAAAACCCATTTAGAAAAAAATTACAAAAAATAAATTTTTATACGGTCCCCAGGTCCTATCACTTATATTTAGGAAAAGATGCAGTACACAAAAACAAAGTAAACACAAAAAGTTTCATTTTATTACGATAAAAACTGACCAAGTTATGGAACTTTGAAAATCATACATTTCACCCATTTTCTCGGCCAATTTCAAGAAGCAAGAAGCTACTAAGGGACCGTATCCAAAGTGAAATTAATTGGAACTCTGCCAGGAAACTTTCGCTCTTGCACGTCACTCTTATGTAAATCGTTTTTAAATTTAAAAGTACATACATTACGTTAATATTACAATAATTGAGTACTTAAGAAACTAAATTTATTCTGTGTACGTGTAAAACATAGATAAAATATTTTGGACGAAGAAAACTTTTCAAAAGCAGTTCCAAAAAAATAGACTTATTTGCCTGCGGCTTCAGACTGATTTGCTGCGATACTGATCATGGCGAACGTTAAAAATGTGTTGTGTAGTCGCTTGCAATTGCATACAGTCGTATTCTAATATTACGAATTCTAGTACGGGAGAACAAGATGTATACAACTGGTCTCCAGGCATTAGCTCCTGCGCCAGGACTGGACATTAAGGATGTGCACCGTACGTATGTAATATGTTCCACACCGTCAATTTTGAGTAGGAACAAGCCTTGCTAATATCCTGGACACTACTTTCAGGATGAGACAGGGCATATCCTAGAACATCCTCAGCGGGTATCCGCAAGCTTGAAGGCGTGGCACGAGACAAGGGAATACATCTATGACAACTCCCAGTTCTATACAAGCGTTGAACAGCACGGGCAATTGTACAATAAGATAGATGTCTTCGACTGGGAAATTTAATGGCATAAAGTGTTGGCGCCTCTCTCTTATTTCGATTACACTGCCCATACAACAGTACCATTTTGCAGTATTCTTCATTTGTATACATCTCGTTCTCCTGTACTAGAATTCGTAATATTAGAATACGACTGTATGCAATTGCAAGCGACTACACAACAGATTTTTAACGTTCGCCATGATCAGTACCGCAGCAAATCAGTCTGAAGCCGCAGGCAAATATGTCTATTTTTTTGGAACTGCTTTTGAAAAGTTTTCTTCGTCCACAATATTTTATTTTATATATTTTTACACGTACACAGAATAAATTTAGTTTCTTAAGTACTCAGTTATTGTAATATTAACGTAATGTATGTACTTTTAAATTTAAAAAGGAATTTTCATAAGAGTGACGTGCAAGAGCGAAAGTTTCCTGGCAGAGTTCCAATTAATTTCACTTTGGAGACGGTCCCTTACTAGCTTCTTGAAATTGGCCGAGAAAATGGATGAAATGTATGATTTTCAAAGTTCCATAACTTGGTCAATTTTTATCGTAATAAAATGAAACTTTTTGTGTTTACTTTGTTTTTGTGTACTGCATCTTTTCCTAAATATAAGTGATAGGACCTGGGGACCGTATAAAAATTTAATTTTTGTAATTTTTTTCTAAATGGGTTTTTTGGTTCGAAAAGCACGTAAAAACATTCTTTACCCTTTTTAAAACATTTTTAAAATTGGAAGTGCATATCTAAACCGAACGGTTCGGAAATTAGCTATTGGTTCACATTAAGGCTGGACACCCTGTATATATATATATATATATATATATATATATATATAGATATATATATAATAATTAGAAAAATTTAAATCGAAAAAAACCCCCAAGCCAGTCATTGTAAAAACATCAAAACAAGGTAAAATGCATTGTCCTCATCAGAGGGGGAAATGCACAACAATACACCATAGGCTTCAGACTCACAGCCTGAGATTTTGCCAAGGTAATGTATTGTATTCAAGGCTGTAGTTTGCAAAGATTGATTTAAAATTATTAAAACAGTTTAAAAATATTTTTAAAAGTGCACTATATTAATTCAAAATATAAACTGTAACAGGCAAATCTCAGAGGTGTGACTCCCCCTTACCTATGGGAAAGAAAAGAAATTTTATTACTTACAAATCAAAAAAACGAAGAACAATCAATGCAATTGTACTACAAAACCAAAGAAACACGTTAAACTTTAGTTCCAAAATCCTGTAATTCGTTGTCCATTGCCTGTCCAATCCGCGTGTAGAAGACCTGTTGTCATTCATCAACTAAAAGCACGTCCCTGAGGTTCTAGTCTGTATTAAGAGCACTCTGTGGCCTTTGGTGCAAGTGTGTCATTTGTCAAGAGATTTCTATAACGCATAAACTAGTGAAAATGTAAAGGAAGGATTAATACCAGGGATTCAGGCTATTATCAAAACTTTTTAAATATCTATTGATAAAATCAAGTGGAAAATTATTTGTATAAAATAATTTGGCTGCTAATAAATATATATTATAATTTAAAAGATCTTTATTATTGCATAAGCGATAGTATCTGATAAGTTGGAGACGGTCCCTTACTAGCATCAAAATTGAAATTATTTCTTTTATCAAAAATGTTTATGTGTAAAGTATTGTTAAATAAATTTATATCTAGATCTAAGAAGGTAACAGAATTAGAATTAGAGTAAGCTAGCTTGAGGTTAAGGGTTCTTGGATAAATTAAATGTTTGATATCATTAAAGTTTCCATTGACCACAAGAATGTCGTCAATATAACGGAACACTGCAAAATTCAATGGATTGTTACTGAAAAAATTATATTCATAGAAAAATAAATAAAGATTAGCAGCCGTACTTGAGTAGTTAGTGCCCATTCCTATTCCTTTAGTTTGGCGATAAATGATTGAATTAAATAATATGAAATTATTGTGAAGACAAAAATTGGAAATAGTAACAAAAAATTCTCTATTAATATTTAGTTCATGTTCTATGTTAAAGTGGTCAAAAACATTTAGTAAAGTTCTATATAAATCATCAATTGGAATGCTTGTGAAAAGATTTTCAAAATCAAAAACCTGTAACATAGAAATATTCATATTTTTTAACCAGTGTATAAGAGAAAAACTATTTTTAATGGACCAAAAACAAGTATTAATAGAAAAATTTGAATCCAGGAAGTCATAAATTTTACAAAGAGTTTTTAAAAATATTGTTAATATTATAACCTATTCACCTTCTTGTGTTGCATATGTATCTAAAAGTAATGGGATTTTTGTGAAATTTTTGTAAGGCATATAAATTCGCTAGTTTATTGTTTTTATTTATATTGAAATTAATTTTTTTGGAAAAAAAAGAAATTTTTTTTATAATAGTTGAGAGATTGTTATTTACTTTTGTATAGACATTACTATTATTAAGTTCATTATGTACTGTGTTAAAATAAAAAAGTTTACATATTATGGCAAAGTTATTGGAGGCTTTATCGACAGGACAAAAAACAAACTTATTTTTGTAATCTTTTATAATGTTAGAAATTTTTTTATTGAAAATTAAATAATCATCTGTTTTTGTATTAGCATAATTATTTAGAAAATCTGATTGGAAAATATTGAATAATAGACATTTCCATTCATTGAAGGCTTGTGGTGGAATATTGTATTTGTATCTAAGTTTTAAAATAAAGTCGTTTAGATTTGTATTAAAAGATTTTTCTAAAAAGGCTATTTTCATTTTAGTATTGATTCTGTGCTTACTTCCAAAACTCATAATATTTCTTAATTTAAAGTGTTTAATTATATTAAGATTGCCAGTGATTATATGATTGAAATTTGAATCAAAAAATTCAGTGTTTTTAAATTCATCGCAAAAGCATTTTAAATTATTGTTATCTTCAAGAACTTTCTTATAATTAAAAAGTAGACTGCCCAAAGTTTTATTGTATTTGAATGTAGGAATAATATTGCATTTTTTTATAGGGAAGACATCTGTAGTTTTTTGTATCATATCATGGATGTTGAGATTATTAAAGCTTTTTTGTAGAAAATTTATTACTAGATATTCATTATGGTAGGTATTAATGTTATTTTTAAGTTTAAAATATAAAAGATCTTTAAGTAAAGCAGCAAATTGTTCATTTAAAAAATTAAAATTATCATAGCGTTTAAGTATTTTTTTTGATGGTGCTGTTTTTAAGTTTAAATAGTTCATTTTTGACATATAAAACATTGTTATCTTTGATAAATTTGTTATGTAAAGTTTCAATCCAGATGTTTGGAATTATATAAAGACTAATGGTACCCCTTTAAAGTAGTTGAAAAATGGAGTACTCAATTTGCCTTTGCATTCATACAAGTTACGCAACGCATTTGCTCACGATATAATTCGTCATTTTGAAGGGCGCAAATCCATTATTCTTCACGCTATCTCGTTGTTTTAGCGTATACGCTCACTGAATAATTTCTATTGTGGCTTTAATATGAGAACAGAATAACACGAGATCATATTTTTATATATTACAAGCTTATTTTTAACTCAGAGATGTCACTTATATTTGAACTCGTTTCTAAAACAATTGTACTTAGAAAAAGGAAAGAAAAAAACACAGTACACAGAAGTACTCATTTTTAAATATTTCATTTTTAACAGTGAGTAAAACAATCTTCTCTTGATTTCCTTCTCCCTACTTTGGCCGATCGTCCCAAGCCACTTCACGAATCGGCCGGCCAAAGCCCGAAATCAAGAAAAGATCGGACATTGGCCTGTAAGTTTACAGCAAGGTTGGCAGGGCCTGATTACTGAAAAGGCTCGTGAAGCTTCAGCTTCCCCTCAGAATTTGAAGGGGGGCCTGAAAATGACTGAAAAACTGCGATAAAAATTTCAAAATTTTGTTTTTAAATGATCTTTTAAGTTATTATAAACATCTTTAATGAAGAAAAGTGGTGCTTTTCAGAAGTCTTGATACTTCATGTCGCAACATTTCTAAATTGCTTGTTTGCGATGTCTTTCCTGGGACATCTACTGTGGGTAAGAGTTTTTTTCTGTTATGGGGAATATTTGGCCGGCAGAAAGGGGTAGACTTTTAATATGTAATGTTAACCCTCTCGTCACCTAATTATGAAAAATCAGAGGAAAAAAAATCTGTCTAGCATTTAATGCATCTGAAATACCATTCTAAATCATGCAAAAATATTTTTTTCTAATGTCGATTAATATTAGATTTTTCTAATATTAATTTCTGCATTTTAGAAGCATTTTGTTATGCTAAAATTAATTTAAAAGGGTACACATATTAGGTAAAGGTTGAAGAATAAGAAAATAACTATACTTATCTTAAAAAGGAAAAAAAACGGTTAAAAGAAAAACAGCGTAAATATTTTCTTAGTTTTTCTCCTGAAACAATGAAGCGAAAACTGTAAAAAGTGATCTAAATTGACTAGTACTGCAATCTAGGCACGATTTATGCATCTAGTTAAGAGCCTCATATACTTTCTACATGAATTAATAATATTGATATCACTGAAAGAAAAAGAATACTAAATTCAGTTGTTTTCTCTCTAAATATTGCTATTTGAAGTAGAAGCCTCATATGAGGTTCAGGGTGACGAGAGGGTTAAACACATGGGCACCGGCAGAATATTTCCCAGGGGGGGAGGGGGCAAAGACTACTTCAACGTATGGTTACCATGTTGGAAAGAGCACAAATAAAGGGAAAACACTGCATACAAAAATCCAGGGGGGGAGGCATTGCCCTCCCTTGCCCTATGCTGCCGGCGCCCATGGTTAAACATCTTCTAAATGTCAAAATTAATTCTCAACTTCTGTGTTGCGATTTTCATGATGTCATCAAAACAAACAAAGAATTGCTGAAAAAAGCCATGCCTAATGAAAAATAGGACTAAATTAATAAAGTTTAATGTTCCAGTAAGGTAATGAAATGTTTTTAGTTATTTGTTAATGTTTAAAAAAATTTCAAAAATACTGTAAAATCTCATTACAATGAAATAAACTATTATGAAGCTTAATGAATAAAATATTTTTATCAAAGGAAATTTTCAAATTAATGAATAAAATGCTTTTTTCAAAGGAAATCATTAGAACTAATTAAATCAATGAAATTTCTTTTTTATGAATAAAATATTTTTATGAAAGAAAATCATTAAAACTTTACTTTTCCCAAACAAAGAGGTGATGGGGGGCCCCAAATGAGACTGAGCTTCCCCTCACTTCAGAGGTTAATCGGGCCCTGAACGTTGGCCAAAACGCGAACTGGCCGGCCAGTTCGCGAACAGGCCGATTTCATTCTTTGGCCGTAACATATATATATATATATA
The DNA here is from genome assembly GCA_038373885.1 of Cheiracanthium punctorium. Lineage (NCBI taxonomy): Eukaryota > Metazoa > Arthropoda > Arachnida > Araneae > Cheiracanthiidae > Cheiracanthium > Cheiracanthium punctorium. The sequence goes on along the minus strand of JAWZYV010020068.1, from coordinate 582,480 downwards.
TCACGTGCTGCAAAAATGGTGACATCAAATATTCTAAACTGTTGTTGTGTTATCAGACTGAGTGAGTTCAAAGTCTTTCTTTTCCTGATTGCTGAAGAAGAATCTTCACGCAAACGTCGTTGCAAGTTGGTCATTCTCAGAAAAGAAAAAAAAATTACAATATGCATACAAAATTACATATTTTTAGTATTATTTCTCTAGAACTTTTATTTATTACTCTCTAAAAAACTCTTTTATAAATATACACTTAAAAAAGATCCTTAGCGGCGCAATTATTTTTTATCATTTATTAATTAATTATTATTATTAGTAGTAGTAGTTGTAGTATTTAGCTTACTACAAAATGAAAAAATATCCACTCTGTTAACAGGCATTATTTTATTGCATTATTATTTCTTAAATTGAATTTAAAATAAACATTTCGGTATTTATACATATCACATTTTAGGTAAACTGTATCATAAGTGCAGTACAAAATTTATAAAATTAAAATTATTTAAATTTCTGTATCAAAAATGCATATTAAATTCGTTATTAAGGCAACATATTTTCACGTGATCGAAAAAATAAAAATAGATTATATTATTAGTATTAGTTTGTTGTATTTCTCGGTCTTATTGATGTACATCAATGTTCACCAATGCATCGATTTCTATAGAAAACAATCTAAATTTCATCAAATTCTTAGGACGTGATTTTGGAAGGTTTTGAAAATTACCCACGTACTCGTAAACTTAATGGGTTCAGACATTCCGTAGCCTTCGGTTCCGATAATAATCTACGCAGACAAGAGAGAGAGGAGTCTAGGGAAAAACTCAATTATGAACATAGAAAAAACCCTGTAAACACCAATTTATAAATTCCGCAGACCGCTTTCAATGAGTATGACTTATCAGCAACAGTGCGAAATAAAGTGGAGGAGATATTGCTTCTGGTTTATATAGGGTCGGGAAAGTCGACAGCCAATAAGAAAGTAGTAGGATGAATTGATGAATTTCCAACAATGGTACAAAGGGAGAGCGATGAAACCTACATTAACAAGACTATTAATGTTTTTGTGGATGTTACAGATTCTTATAAGGCATGGCCTCACATCCAATTACTAGGCCTGGACCCAGGTCAGAGACGCTCACCTCCCCTTTCATTTTACAGTCGCGTGCTTCACTTCTATATTCTTCTCTAATGAAGCTATATGAGTATCGCAAATAAAAACTTGTAAATCTGCTATAAAGAAAAAAAAAGTCTGAATAGCGACGCAATGTCTGCCTCGAAAATTGTCAGTATTAGAGATGGGGGGGGGGATGTATAATTTTCGTTTTCCACACCCTAAGTAACGTGATGGTAGTGGAATTTCTACAAATGTAGCTCGTCACTGCCGAGCACATAGCGCTCTCAACTGGGAGACGGAAGGTGGCTGGATCAAAACCAGGTCTCGCCCGCTGACCTAACCGTTCGGGGTTTTCCGTAGTTTCCTCCGAAACTTAGCGTAAATGCGGGTTAGTGACCCTTAGAAAGACCGCAACCCATCGACCTAGATCACACGTGCAGATAATTGGCTGTAATCCCACAACAACAAAACTAGTGGATTTGTGTGCTGAGGTAGCTACTCTTGTTATTATAGCACTTTCTTCACAATCAATATAAAGTTTACTTTTGATTTTCTCAGAAGATTTGTAGCTGACAAGATAAAAATCTGTGAGCCTTACTTCGCTAATACACAAATAAGTTCACACAACACAAGCAATGCCAATAACTCCCACCACCCATTTTATTAAATGTTTATGATAAACAGTTTATCTATATAAATAAAATTAGACTTTTGTCTGTACATTTCTTGGAATTCAAAAATTTTGCGATTTCTATCCGTTTCAAGCACCCGGGAATCCGATGCGATCCTCAAAAAAAAGTTTGTCTGTTCTGTCATTCTGTCATTCTGTCCGTGACGCTTTTTTTGTTTAAGCATCACGTAAAAACGACTGAAGCGAATGATATGAAATTGGGTGTCATGATAGGTGGTCACTCAACTTAAAACATAGGCGTCGAATTTTTAAAAAATCTTGATTAGATTTTCAGATTTTGCGAAAATCGTTTCAAACTGCGTAAATTTGTGTTCAAACATCACGCAAAAACGACTGAAGCGAATGATATGAAATTGGGTGTCATGATGGGTGGTCACTTAACTTAAAACATAGGCGTCCAATTTTTAAAAAAGCCTGATTCGATTTTGAGATTTTGCGAAAATCCTTTCAAACTGCGTAAATTTGTGTTCAAGCATCACGTAAAAACGACTGAAGCGAATGATATGAAATTGGGTGATATGATAGGTAGTTGCTAATCTTAATTTATAGGCGTTGAATTTTAAAAATATTTTGCTTACATTTTGAGATTTTTCGAAAATCGTTTTAAAATGCTGAAAATTTGTTCCAGCATCACGAAATAAATACTGCAGGGAATGAAACGAATTTGGGTGACATGATAGGTTGTCACTCAACTTAAATTCTAGGCTTCAAATGTTTCAAAGTGTTGATTAAATTTTGAGATTTTGCGAAAATCCTTTCAAACTGCGTAAAATTGTGTTCAGGCATCACGTAAGAACGACTGAAGCGAATGATATGAAATTGGGTGTCATGATAGGTGGTCACTCAACTTAAAACATAGGCGTGGAATTAAAAAAAAAAAATCTTTATTAGATTTTGAAATTTTGCGAAAATCATTTCAAACTGCGTAAATTTGTGTTCGCACATCACGTAGTAACTGCAAAGGTGAAAAAATGATATTTGATGAAATGATAGGTGGTCACTCACTTTAAACTATAAGCATCTAATTAAAAAAAAATCCATCAGATTTCGAGATTTTGTGAAAATCGTTTAAAACTGAGTGAATCTTTGTTCCCGTATTACGTAATAACGACTAAAGCGAATGATATGAAATTGGGTCACACGATAGATGGTTGCTCAACATAAACTATAGGAGTCCAATTTTTTAAACATTTTTATTAGATTTTGAGATTTTGTGAAAATTCTCTCAAAATACGTTTATATTTCTGCAAACATCACGTAATAACGACTAATACGAATGATACGAAATTGAGTGATATGATAGGTAGTTGCTAATCTTAATTTATAGGCGTTGAATTTTAAAAATATTTTGCTTACATTTTGAGATTTTTCGAAAATCGTTTTAAAATGCTGAAAATTTGTTCCAGCATCACGAAATAAAGACTGCAGGGAATGAAACGAATTTGGGTGACATGGTAGGTTGTCACTCGACTTAAATTCTAGGCTTCAAATTTTTCAAAAATGTTGATTAAATTTTGAGATTTTGCGAAAATTATTTCAATATGCGTCAATATTTGTTCGCGCATCACATAATTACGACTAAAGCGAATGAAATGATATTACTTAGTTACTCTCTAACCTGTAATATTTTAACAATACATGAAAATTATATCTTCGCTTTCTTTACTTTGGCAACATACTACATCCATTCTGTGTACTCCTACAATGCTGACGAAAGTTCTTGCTTTTTGGAAATTTTCATTCACTAACCCGTCGAGGACGGGTACTTCAGCTAGTCATAAATATATATTTTAAATTTTAAGCTATAATTAACTCTAGAATCTTGAAAAATGTTATGAAATGAAAAAACAAATTTAGTTTTTACCTAGTTTGTATTAAATTATAATAAGTAATCAAACTGCGTATCAGGCCCGAGCCTTGGACCCAGTGGCGGCGCCGCCCATAAGAATTTTCCTAAGGAGGGCAAGGCAAACTCCAAAAATTTTTTCTAGAGGTGGCAAATTTCAAACTTTTAACAAATTTAGTTCTGGTTTTGCCATTTGTATTCATCATGAGACATTAACCTAAAACTCTACAGGGGCAAGTGCCCTATCTTGCCCCCTTTTGGGCGCCCATGCCCAGGGGTCCACCCAGCCCCACCTTGTGGGGGCCATGGTAAAAGGTCTAGCTAATGTAGATTTCGCAGTTCCTCCCTTGTCCGATGGATGGAAATTCGTCATCTTCCACACCTACTTTCTCACGTGATCCGTCTAACGTCTAACTACTTTTATATTGGCTGTCACCTGTATATAAATTCGCCTTCGCTTCATTCTCGCACTGATGATGTTAAGTCATAATTACTGAAACCGGTGTGCAGCACTAACGCTCATACGTATTTACTAATGTTGTTCTTCCTGCGATAATTATTTTGCAGCAAGCTATGAATTTCATGTAGCAGCTCAATTAGCTCTGAACGATTAGTTAGCTGACATTAGCTTTCCTTTTTTTCTTCAAACCGAACAGTAAAGCTATAATCGATTCATGCATGCATTTATCTGCTAAAAATTTATGAAAATTCTTCTGCCAGGCAGTTTGAAAATTTTATATTTATTCGTATTTTCCTTTTTTTATTTAGTTCTCAATTATCCACACATCTATAGGTAACGTGCAGATGTATTTTTAAAAACAGCAATTCTAATGGACCGTTAAAAAAAATGGCATCAAGCCAGGTACACAAATCTGCAAAAATGGAAAGATTATTATTTTATAAAATGTATTTTATCTTTTATTTCGAAACAAAATTGGCTTTTCTGAGACGTAGGTGTTTTGAAAATGTATTTAAAAGCTATGCATTCAAGTTTTTTTTATGATCTTTTAACTGCGTTCAAATATCCATCCAGCTTATTTCACTAAAATGAAAGAATTTTACTTGTGTTATCAGCAAAAAATTTGTAAATATTTCGTAAAATTTTAACATTCTTTTTTTAAAAGTAGATAACCTTATCATGCCAGTAAAAGCTACGTAAAATGTTTTCTTCAAAATAACGTTGGGAATTTTTCGTCATTACCAGCATTATGTTTAAATTCAGTGTTTTTGGAAAAAGATTTATAAACCTCACACAAATTTGTAATGCAATCAAATACCTCATAGCAGAACATTGGCATTCGGGTTTACCTTACTCAGATTTTTATTTTTTCTTTCCTTTTTATTTTTTAATTTCCGAACAATTTGGTGCATTTTTACGAATGAATTTATAGAGGGGAGGCACTATAACCTACAAACGACCTGAAACGATTTCAATGTGCTTATTTATTTATATTTATTTCATTTTATTTTTTCATGGGGAAGGCTTAATTGGTATAATTTTTAGTTATGTGATAATTTATTTGAGCAATTAATATAAGATGCTACGATTTCTGCAAAGCAGATGCTGCAAAACCTCTCTCATTTGAACAGTTTATATAAAAGAGAAGCTTTTTTTTTTAATGGATACTAGGGGACCCTGCCCTTTACACGCTAATAATCGCCAACCATCGGGAACGGCTTTGGTATCACAGCGTGATCCATCTTGCCTGCCATACAACTTGCAATTTTTGAATTAATGCTCTGTGTATTAAATAATCAATATTTTTCGTTTTATTGCAGGTCAATAGGTTGATTGGAGTACGAGTCATGATTATTTAAAATATCCAGTAGATAACATAAAGATTTAGCGATTTATCGCCAAATATAGCAGAAATAGCTAAGCCCTAGTTTTCGCTTACGTCAGCATGTTCGAGCAAACGCGTACAAAGGAAATTGAAACCTGGTTCCGGCGTTGTGTTCCCCAAACATGTACAATATGTTCTATGTAGCATACTTGAAATAATCTTTTAGCAATATTTTTTTGTTGCTACTGTGGTAAACTATCGCATTGAGCACTCTCAACACCTACCAGATTTAGAAAGCCTTACAACTCTTATATTACCAAGCTTAAAGGTCATTGCCAGCCCTACATTTTAAAGTTTTATTTACACAAAATAAAACTATTAAAAAGTTCTGGTAAAGTTACCCATAAAGATCAATATTTTAATAATTTAAGATGAAAAAGATTATTTTACGACAAATGGCAGTTTTTAACCATGGCTAATTAGACAATGTGATAAGGAAATAGAAAAAAAAAATGAATAATTTTGTAAGGGAAATATATGTTAATTTTAATGTATAATTTAAGATATTTTCCAATATTTGTAGCATCCACTAGAAATTTTAAATAGTTTTACTTTATGCAAATAAACCTGTGATGTCGTCACTTTCGTAGGCCTAATGATCACGTTAAAGCTGACTGACACAGGAGTTGTAATGCTCTTCATACCTAGGAGGCACTGGCACTCCTCGTAGTTGCTTGCTTAAATTTCTGTTTTTCAAATTTCCCCTCCAATACCTGACTGTGTATGTTAAGTACAGCAATATTAGTTCAACTGTCTTCGAATCACACAATAATTTAATTCACTGGAGATAAATAACTATGTTTATTTTTTGCTACACGGTACTCTCAAAATAACACATCGTAAATACTCTAAATGACAATTAAAACCAACTTAACATTTCAAAATATTAATCTTAAATAACGCTCAAAGCCATTTTTTGGGGCGTAAACACTTTAACAACTCATTAAACTAACAAAACATATTTATTTCTCCTACTACTTTCGCCTACTGCTGTAGCTAAAACTACCACTTTTTAAAACTCCAAGTTTCTAAAGTTAAGACTTTCAAACTTAAAATTAAAAGCATATAAGTAACTGTGTCAAAGTCAACCGGTTTTGCAGTTGGCAGTTACCAAGAGATGTATTGCGCCATCTGGTTCCTTTTGTAATTACCGCATGTCGTACTTACATAGAACGCCTTCAAAATACCTACTGTAATGCCAAAGTTCTCGGAGGGACTGTGGAGTATGTTTTCTAGATGTGTGATTAATCCAACAAAAAAGAAGTTATATCAGCACCACACTAGACATAATGCCTTCGGACTGCGTTCTGACATCACAGAGGTTCGGCCGATGCGCTGTCGGCAATAACACACAAGGATTAATGCCGACACTGATCGGCCGAGCCTTTGCGACGTGAGAATACAGTCCGAAGGCATTATCTCTAATCCCTACTAGCAATTTTGCTCGGGCCATCATCGGCTGGCTACGTGGCCGGTGGTCGCCCGAGCAAAATTGCTAGTAGGGATGTGATGTTGGTTATAGTGAGCCTTACTAAGCTAAGTACTGAAAACTAGAGTAGTAGGTGAAGTTGATTAAACAAGGAGGTAAAAACTGAACTTCCCTATAAACAGGATTCAACAGAAAATGGGTCAAAAAATTGTATTCAAATTAGGTCTATAGATTATACACGAAAATCGTTCAAGGATTGTCGAAACAATTTTTTTTCAGAAAATCTCCACTAGGCGGCGTTATGCGTAAAAAACAGCAAATTTAATAACAGAAATTTCTAATTCAAAATACACGAATTATTGTTAATTTATTCAATGGTTTCGGAGCCTTATTAACTGGGTCACTTTTTGAGCTGAATTCAACATGCATAGCGCCACCTAGCAGACATTTCTGTAACTAAACTTTTAGAAAATCTTAAATTGAGCTCATCTTATAGACAGTCCACAGGGCCGGCCCAAGGGGGGTGCGAATGTAGGCGATCGCCTAAGGCCCCGCTCCTGGGCCATTTTATTGCTATCTCATAAGACATGATAGAGAAGAGGCCCCGCTCTTGCGCTTCGCCTGGGGCCCGCACGCCCCTCGGGCCGTCTCTGCAGTCCACATGCCAAATTTGGTCGCAGTCGCCTGATCTCTTTCAGCAGCAGAATGCTGTTTATTGGGCAAGTTTAGTCACAACCACAATGTACAAAAATGCAATAAACTAAAATGCTTCTTGCACAATATAAAACGTCATGGAATCAGAGAACTTATCTGTGCTGCCCAAGGACATTCAACTAATGTAATTTATCGCTATGCAAGGCTAGGAAAATGCAGACATTTGAGAGGACAAGTGGGCATGTCACTCATTAACAACTAATATACAGATTGTGTATGGTGGCAACATTGGAGTACGCATAGACATACGCTGAAAAAAAATGATAATTGATTATTAAAAATAACACAGGGAAAATGTTGCAGAATTGACATCAAAATTAATCCTACTATTTTATTTATAGTTTAAACTTAAGCACTACCTAGAAGCATAAAAAGAAATCTTGGAGAACTCCATAGTTGAATTTCCAAGAAGATTCCGGTGGTTAATTTTCGTAATATATTTTTCGCGCTACATTTGGCGAAATTTTACCGAAAGCTGCCAGTCTTGGATATTCCCACAAATAAAATATTTTCCAGGTATAGAATTAGATTCAGTAGATGTATGCCTTCCAATACAACATCCTATGTCTGAAAAACTAACATCCTCAACTTTCCAGGCATGAATGTGACCTTTTTTAATATCGGAAACATTAGGTCTTTTGACTTCCCCATACTTTATCAAACATTCAAAAAAACATTCAAAATCACGTTTTTCTGTCTAAATTTTCATCTGACTATAAATTAAAATACCGCCAAAAGTCTTAAGAATATTGCACATTGCAGACGATAGTATTAAATGAAGAAAGTGAAATAGCAAACACGGTGATAATATTGGGTTGGCAAAAAAGTAATTGAGTTTTTTACAGGAAATTCAAACAAATAAATTTTCAATCATGAAACCATTCTTCAAGTTCGACCGTAGCTGAGTAATATCCATGCTTGTAGTCAGAAGAGCAAAGAGCAGCCTCTAACTCCTGCGAACATTTCAGCTGTCTAAGAGAAACATCAAGGGAAATACTGAATAACAATCTCAAAATCAGTCGTTTTGCATTTTCCCCTTAAATCATGTGTACGGGCCAAGGAAGTTATGAACTCACGGATCATTTGGCCACAGACTAAACACTCTAATTTCTACCCTTGATATTCTCAGTACAAAAAACTTTGACAGATGGAAACAATATTTTCCTTGAAAATGATATTTATTTCTTTTAACTCTCGCGGGCGAAATTAATGAAAGGCGAAAAGCTCGGAACCTACAAATAGCGTTTTTCAATGCGCAGAAAGTCCCTTAAAAACTCGCAAAAATTAATTCGCAATATCTCCGAAAATTATCATAGAAAATTGATGAAAATTTATATTTAGGGTAATTTGAAGGTTTTCTTTCGTTTAATAAAGTCAAAATACGGTGTTGCCAGTGAGGAAAACGAAGTTGATGCAGAATTAAATATGAAGACGGCACTTATGCAAATTAAAGTTATAGTAAATTAAAGTATGCGTTATTTGCAAACGAATGGTATATATAACTTTGCTGTACAACGAACGACGGCGAAATAAAGAGCAAGTGGGATTTTTTTTTCCGCAGCTGTACATATCTGTACAAAATTTCAACTAGATCGATGCAGAGTTTTTACAAGCGCAGAGAAGGGAAATTTTCAGTTTAGAGGACAATCACGAACAACCAGAGGATGAGTGGGAATCGAATCCACAGCCGTACGCTTACGCAATCAGAGGAAAGGAGGACAGGCCCTTAACCTCTCAGCCTGAGGTAATTCTAATCTCACTTGCAATTTAGAAGTGAAATTCTGAAATCTAAGATCCTCAATATATACTCTTGATACATGGTTTACAAAAAATCATTGAAATATTTAAAGTTTATTTATGGGTCTCGTCAAAAAGTCCATCTTCATTCTTGGAAATCTTAAAGTGATAGTCTAAGAAACTGAAATCATAAAAATTACAAAATTATTTTTCTAGTGACGTAATTTTCACTTTGAAGCCTGATTGAGTTTCAAACGCATATTTAACTCGCGACATCGAATTGACGTAAATGGATCTCACTTTTGATCTCTCAATATTTTCACTATCGTTACACCACTGGATATTGAGAGAGGTGTTAAAATAAAAAAAATCGGTGAAAGATCAGCGTAGATTTTCAGTTTTTTTAAGTAGCGCACATTTTTTTGAAAGTCTTTTTACATAATTATGAAAATTAAATTTTTTGGCCTATTACCTTAACGGTGGTAATTTTATGATGGTTTTCACACATTCCAACAAAGTTGAAAAGTGTTTATGATTTCGCTTCGTCTGTCTGTCCGTCTGAGCTACCGTAACTAGGCATCGATTACTACGAAATTTATGAATGTTATTCCTACATACTGTTGCAGAATACTCTTCTATTTCTGGGTTCGTCGTTCTAAGGTTCTGTTGATGTAAAAATTTCTAGTAAAGAATCCACTTGTCAGGATGGAAAACGAACTTCGTTGCTTCTAGAAGTTTGTCGAACAATTAGCTGTTCAAGATTCACAAGCACAATCCAACAGTAATGTGCTTTTAACAGTCCGCTTAGATCTGAAGCTCTCAGAAATGCTGTATTTCTCACACAAAATAAAACACTTCCACAGGTAAAATTCAGTGGAAATACACGAGGGATAGCACTAACACTCCCACAAGACTCAACAATGAAGAATTTACACACAGCGCAAACTTAAACCATTCGAGCGAAATTCGATCAGTCGCAGCGATTTTTGGGCCAGTTTTCAAAAGTGAGCTTCTCCTTTAGGAGCGTTTTTCGATCACAAGAGCGGAGCGGAATATAACAATAAGCGAGGACGGAAATTCTCGGAAAAAGAAAGAAGAAGCGAGGAGAGGAGTTCTCAGAAAAAAGACTACTTAAAGAGCATTTTCGCGGAAATACCGGTAGGTTTCCATGGAGACGGATCGCTCTTAAGAACAAAGCGTCAAAAACGCACGCGGAAACACTGCTTCTATAGCACTATCAATTCACAAAGAAAAGCAAGCGTACTCACTCAGAAGCTCGATTAACACACGAACAGGAGCTCAACTCACACTGAACTGGGGCCTCTGAAACGCTTGTATTTATAGGTAGCGTAGAAGCTACAAGAAGCTTCCAGAAAAGTCTATTTCTGGAAGATTCCACATAAAGCGGGAATTTTTATTGCGACATGGAAGAGAAATATTGGGTTATTATGTGATTTTAATGCAGCAAAAGATACATTACAAGCCCCATAGAGAAAATCGCGCCAAATGACCAAAATTTCGCCAAGCTTGGCGACTTTTGGCGAAATATCACCGAATGTGGCGCTAAAAATAAGTCCCCAAAAATGAAGTTACCGAAGGCCTAGAACCAATATTTCTAGGACCAATATTTGTCGAGAGAGAAACTGCATACAATTGAATGGGAAACTGAAACCTCCGTATCTCCGATACTAGTTGACCGATTTTGATGCATCAAAAAGCAAAATTTAACTATTCGAAGTGAAGAGTACGATTTTAGAACTATTTTAAGCACCGGAACAGCAGGTTGGACTGAAAATTCGTAGCAATACTTAACAAGTACCCTATTGAAAATGGTGTATCTAGTATTTATAGATCTTTTACAGGAGTACTAAAATGAATTCCAGTACATTGCGCTCTATGGGGAAACACTCTTTAAAGCATAATGTAGAGATATTCGATTATTTAAAATGAAACTAAATTGGTGTATGTTATTATGGATTACAGCCTAGAGCTGTCCATCGGAAATAGTGCATCTATCTTTTATAATTCTTCTACAGGAGCACTCAAATTTCGAATACATTAGAGTCAATGGCACAGTTTAAAGATATTCATCCATTTCAAGCACAATTGAATATAAGTATATAAATTTTTATAACAGTTTAGTCCGCAGTTAAAGATGGAAATATTTATTACAGTTCTTTTACAGTGTCTGGCAAAATTACATTTATAATGATATACAGCGTTTATTTAAAATTACCTCCAAATATTCGCCAAAATTAAGTAAAATACGTCACCAAATATGGTGTAAGATAATTTTTGCTGTGGGAAGTGCTTTATAATTGATGCATTTTTTATTATTTATGTTTCTTGTTTGGATATAACTTTCTACTCTTTTTGGAGTAATGGCTGTAAAAGTTTTATTTATTTATTTATTTATTTTTTGGAGTGGTTCAACTCGAAATTGTGACAGCTAGGCTTATTTATAAGGTTGCTCAATCAAATTTATTTTGACTATGACGAAATCTTTTTACACTTTATATTACACTATCAGATATTAATAGAAACTTGGCCCCACCACGGCCGAGTGCATAAGGCACTTAACATTCTATATGGCTGTTGAAGTTCCCGTGTTTGGGCCTGTTGCACGGCTGTCGATCTAACGGTCAGGGGTTTGGGTTGTTTTTCTCCAGATGTAAGAAGAATACGCGTTAGAACCTCTTGGAAAGTCCTCCGACCAAGGCACCCTCAACCTATGTAGAATGCGGTAACGCAATCTAAACCAAACCAAATTACTAGAAACTTATTTCACTCGTACCCCAAATTTCACTTCGGCACTTAATTTAGTTTCGAAGGCATTTTAAACTCGCGATATCGAAATAACATTTATGATATCCCACTTTCGTTTCTATCATTACTCCTATTGGATTTTAGAAAGAGGTGAAAATAGCGCAATATCGATTAAAAATCAGGGCTCAAATTCATTTAACGATTTTTAAATCGAGCACATTTTTTTCTGTACTTTTTATATAATTATAAAAATTTTCAAAATCACCAACGGAGTGGATTTCATTACGTTTTTTAAGCATAACCTTTTCACTATTTTCGATTAATGGCGGTAAATGCTTTCCTTAGGAGTGGTACAACCCAGAATCGTTTTAAGTCTTGGCCTTTTTTTAGAAGGTAGTCACTGTGCACTTATTTTTTTAATTCTCAACTCTCTCCCCATTCGTTGCTTAAAAGAATAAATAAATAAAATTCATGCCTATACACATGTTTGCTAGGAACAGCTTGGATATTTCCGGCCGATGGCGACTTTTCACTCTTTGGCGACTTAGGTATTGGTGTGATCGATTTTCTATAAATGTTGTCAATACAATTCTTCTGCATATGTTTGTAATGCTAGAAATTTCATAATGGCGCCATTAACGCCGCCAAATACTTCATCTTGCCAAACAGTTGTCAAATATCCAAGCTTGACCGTTTGCCGTCTTAAGACACTGTGACAATATTGGCGTTAACATAATGTCGCCAAAGTCAGTGGCCGTTATAATCTAAAATCGCACAGAGAGTACATTTCAAAGTACATATAAATAGAAGTTATGTAATTTGGGTCCAAAATGTAGGCACTGAATTTTCATCCCTTCGACAGATACTATCACATTAGCAATTTAAATTTTCTTAAAAATTGTATAAATCCCTAAAAATTAATTTACACCAGCTTGATTCACTGAAGTTTTTTTTATTCAATACAGTTTTATCACAGCACAAACATATAAATATCATATACAATGAAGCAATAGAGTAGACAATGACATGATGAAACATTACAAAAAGTACTTAAATTGATAGAGGGGACATTGCATTGGAAAATATAAATACACATTGCTCATTTGTAATAGAAACGTCGTTGTTACAGTTAAATAATACCTGTCCAAATAAAATCTGTTTCATTTTTAAAAAGATACATGATTATTTAGTACAAATAAAAAACGAATATTTCCTTTTTCCTGTTTTTGACCAAAAATGGTGTTAATCGGAGCAATTTTATTTGTATCTATACAGAAAATGAAGAGCTAACTAGTTTATGCTAGTAAATAATGTAGTGGCCTTCTCAAATTGAAGCATTTATATTTGCAGTTTAAAATTAACTAGCTTAAAACTTGTTGACTATAAAAATATTAAAAATCGAGTAAGTTAAGCTATGCAGCATTTTTTAATTATTATATTCAAATGAATAGTTCTAAATATGCCTTTATTATAAACCTAACCAAAATCAAAGTATTGAGAAATGAAAAAGACTTTGAAATAAATTGAATTTTTTTAAATCGTAAAGTTTATTTTTTTAGCTTTATAAAGTGTGTTTAAGAAGTATTGATAAAAGATTATAAATATGTCAATACAATTTTGCAAAAAAAAAACACACACATTTTCACTTATGAATGCTATTTTCTATTGTGATTGGCTAATGTATTAAATCCGATTTTGGCATTAGTGTATATTTAGTTCGTATGTGATTTAGATGTATTAATGATAGCAAATTCTATAGCAAATAAATACATGTTTCCGAAATTAATTGAAACTGCCCTCTAAACTTGAAATATATGATAAATGTTTATTTTGGTAAAAGTAAAACACTTAAATATCTAAAATTGAATATCTAATATGCATTTTAACATTCTCATTTATATCTTTTTTACAAAACTCGACAGTTTTATCATGCTGAAAGCAGCTTTAAACAAAACATTATAAATATTTCTAGTATTTCAGTTTTTTTCTCAAAAGTATTTTTCCTAAAACAATGCCAGTTTACCCGAATTATTAAATCCGGCTTTTTGAGTTCCATTTTGAACGACGAATCCCTTAAGGCTGGCAGTAACATGCTTATCCCCATGATGGACTAGAAAATAGTTGCCAGGATATCGTCCGATACTCACTTCTGTGGAAGGTATCTTTATGGACACCTGCCCCGTTGTTGGAGAAGCCCGTATGACATTCCGACCTCGACTCACTTTGACATCTCCCCTCTCGTCTTGCTTGATGCGAAAACCACCAACGAACCAAACTTCGTCGCCGTTCCAGAAACTCTTGTAAGAGGACTCATTCACCATCCTGTAGCATTCTTCTATATTGTTTTGCGCCATGCTGCCATCGTAGAACACTTCCAAGCTGAAGTCTTGGTTCAAATCTCGAAATTTCTCCGCGGTAGTCTTTGTCCCAGATGCGTCCACGAGGTACGACAGGCAGTGATCGGTTGACGTGAACACGACTCCGCGACGGAAAATCTTTGCCTTGCGACCTAGGGTTGCCATGTGAACGTCATGTCCGTCCTGAAACACTCTGCCGTTGGGGTGAATAACGCAGCACTTGTTAACCGCGCCGTTTATGGCTGCAACGCAGGTAGCGGGAGGATTTGTCACATATGCAGCTCTAGCTGGCGAAATATCAACCCGAATCAAGTGCCTCAGTAGAATTGTGATAGCTCCGTAATTGGTGACCATCGGAAAAGAACTGGGTCCATCTTGATTAAGAGATTCCGCATTTTCACATAGCAACGGCTCCGTAAACGGTGGGTAATCATCGGAAACAAAACCATCTCCACAGGGAGTGCTCACGTTGAAGGATCCGTTGGCAAATTCATACGCTTCTGCTAATTCCTGATGAAAGTCATTCACATCATCGAAACTAGTCAAACTGCTTGGCGCGAGTGTAGTATTGATTGGCGTGAGCTCAGGATTGTAAAAACCTGGCATGATTGAGAACTGCTCAGCTGGCAGTTGAAAATAGGGATACGGATAAAAACAGAAAGGGATTATACCCTCTGGCTCTGGAGAGACGATGTGGGACCAAAAAGTCTCCGGAAAAGAAAGATGGCTTGATATAATGCTTGTGTCATCTGATTCAAGTGGAACTAAAGAATCATCCGGTGAAGGCAACGAATAAATAAATCTTTGTCTTCTCATTGTTTCGTGAAATTTTTACATAAATTTCGTAATCACACACTCTAAAAAGAAAAAAATAAGTTTTATAGAAGTAGTAAGTTCAGTACACATACGGGTTAAACTGCTGTGCCGATATTACCTTGTTTTTATAGAAATTTTGGCGATAACTGACGTTAGTATTAACTGAAATTCTATTGCATTAAAATTTAAATGCACATAAGTTTATACGTACATCCCCGTTTCAAAAGAAACAGTGTATGAAAAAGTAAGTAAAAGTCATTAAAAATTAACGAACAAAATTTACCGATTATGTCAGTGGGATTTGACGATAGTTAATACTAAAATAGCATGAAAATATGTAACATTTCAATTTTAAATCTTTATTTAACTTATTTTCGTGCCTTTTATCGGAAACCGCGTTTGGTCGCCAAAATATCGCCAAGATAAAACCGATATAGCAGCTGCACCAATGTATGGGTACTTACGTATTATCCCGGCGGTCATTCCCGCCAAACTATTTTTTCGTCAAATGTGCTGGCAAACTGTTGACAATCGTACTCCAAACCATCAATAATTTCATGTGCCCGGCATTTATTTTGGCAAAAAATCGCTCGTCTTGGCGGACCGCAGGAATAATACGTAAGTACCAATGTATGTATTTATATAATATAGTTTATAAATTTTTGGAAAGGAGATTTTTCCATTAAAGCAATAAGGCGAATTTTTAGTGCCATTTTGGCATAGCTAAAAAAGAAAAACGATATTAATCATTCACTACGTAACGTTTTCACAGGCCAAATACAATTTCTGCAATTTCATGATATCAAAATATAGCAAATGTTAAAACTTTTAATGCAAAGTGACCTGAAAAGTTTTCTACATTTAAAAAGCGTTGTAAGACAACATTTAAAACATTTATCTTACAAATACTTTTTTAAAATCCATGTTTACAACTTACCAATAGAATTGTGCTCCAAATTTTGCCTCAGCTGAATTTGAAACCCAAAGTTTTGTTTCCAAAACTGTTTAAGTAATGAAAAATGTTTTAAATTTGAGATCACGAGAAAGTTATGGACTACAATACCATACTACTACCCTACTACTTTATTTGCATAATTTTTCACGTGTGTGATATTTAAACAAATTACGATTACATTAGGTAGATGAGAACAAATGCACTCACTTGCAAAAACTCAAAAAGCATGAGTAAAATTTTCCACATGGCTTCTGAGAAACGTAACAGATGATACATAAGAAATAGCAAAGAAAACTTCAAAAGTTTCATTGAGTTTCACTCTAATCTACAATTTTACTATCCCAGTCCCAAGAGGTATTCCCATCAGTTTGAAATCCGAAAATCTTATACAGGAAGGTTTCACAAATGCACTCCCAAAGAGATCCCGCAATTTTCGAAAAGCCTATAACAGGGATGCACTCACTTGACCAATGGCACGCGACACAATATTTTGGGCCCGCCACCGATCAAAACGGTTTGCATTTTAATTAAAAACAGCATAGTTCTCTGTGCAGTATCACGATCGAACTGTCACTAAGTGGAAATTATTGGGCGGCACGTCTATGGCCTTATTAAACATTTCTTTAGAAAAATGACACGTTGATCCATAAAGGTTCGACCCCTGGCACTTAAGATGCATCGCTATAAAAGAACATCTGTATTGACTAGTCGAATGCCCTCCACCCCAACACTGAAAAAAACGCAAAAAAGCGCTAGAATTAACTACCAAGAGCATGGCGTTGAATCAAATCGTCGATCGTGTGTCAAACAGCCAAAGTACTTCTTTGAACCTGCTGGCTATGTGGCACGCGATTGGAGATTCGATCGATCTTCAAATTGCTGCTAGTTAATCCGAGGAATGGTGGCGGCTGCATTTTTTTCATTGAGGAGCAGTCTATTGAATTGTTCTTATACATCGATGATCAGGTATCAAGCCAATCCGATCAGACGTTTTCTATTACCATCGACATTTTACCTGAAATCAAGGAGATTAAACTCTTAGTTTAGTTATTTATTAATGAGTTTAATCTTCTTTCTTGAGAAAACCCAGCCCTAGGGCATTTCCCCACAAAAGGATATGCATCTTAATTTTTTATTCATGTGGACCATTCCCAATGATTTAGAGTCTGAGAATTTGCCAAAATATTTCTCTCGTGACGTAATATGTATAAAACTTTATTGATTTTATTGTGATTTTAATGAAATTTTAAACTTTTGACATAAAAATGACGTCAATTGCAATAAAAATTTGAGAACGGTGAACTGAGAACAACCCACTCTCCAGGCTACGAATAACGATACCAATAAGGGCTCTGCTGCCACGTACGCGTTAGCGGACGTTCCGATGCATGACATCAAGCTGATATTATTCGCAACTTGTAAACGTATGCTGGTATTTCGCAAGGTATGGTAGAGCTTAAAGCGCTCAAACTCCCTACCGAATCTTTACATTCTAGCATATGTTTCGAATTACCTCACAAATCCGAACGTTCACTCAAACGAAAGTGGCAGAATAGACTGCTAAGAACGCTATTCCCAGTAAATGTTAATTGAACCTGATTGTGTGGTGGTTAGCGCACCATTCTCTCCGATTATGGACTCGGGTTCGACTCTCGACATGGGTTTTGATGAAGCTCACGTTAACTAATGTGGCGTTTAGGGATACGTTCCATCCATTTGAAGCACAATGCACTGAACATGCAGACGCTTGTAACAGCTTCTTCTTCATTGAGAGAACGGAAATGACGTTAGAACTTTTGTAAGAGGCGTTCCAAAATTATATTCAATAGAGATACAGCTGTTTTGAGATCATCTCAAAATCTCGGGCCAAGCTCCACGATGATATATCGCAATCACTGATCTTCACAGATCGATACATCGCCAACTTTAGCGCAAAAAATGAACAGTTCAAGTTGTTCTTCTGTTGAAACCAGAGAGTAGAAGTTTACTAGAGAATGCAACCACATCCAAAACAAGTGGGAAAAACGAAGCAAGGATAAAATGTTAAACTTATGGTACGGAAATGCACAAAGAGGCTAGACTTGTGCTTTATCGCCCCGTTTGGCAAGTGGTAAGTGTAAACAACGAGCGAAATTTACAGTAACATACAAACCTTCTTGGCGTAAAAAAAAGAAAGAAAGAAAGAAAACCTCAAACACTTTCAGATTTTAAATACGCACTAAAGTGCTACATATTAAAAGCGTCTCATAATTTATGCGTCGTCCCTATTTTCCTCCCTTATTACATTAAGTTACAATTTTTCACTATTTTTCTATTTTCCTCCCTTATTACATTAAGTTACAATTTTTCACTTATTACATTAAGTGTCATTATTCATGAGTGTGCCGTATTTTTCTGCCTTGTTCCATAAAACCCATCTTTGGAATCAAAATCTATCTCAAAATCGCCTACTAAAATCATTTTACAATCTTCATCAAGCATATTTCAACTTTACTTCACCGTTTTAAATAATGTTTCGAATGTGCATCATAATCCATGAGTGTATCGTGTTTGTCTTTCTTGAATTGATTCCTACTTTAATGGTCTGACTCTCGCCAAGGTGGTGATAATTAAACATCTGCAGTTACCGTGATGATTTTTTGCAATTATCTGGCAACCATTAATTTAGAATTAAAGTGGCAACTTGGGACAGCACGTAAATACAGCATTCCGTTACATTTTTATTTAATTTGGGTTCCAATTAATGTAGTTTTAACAATTCAGTGTCTTCAAATTCCTTAACTGGTACGTTTATCGCTAATTTGTTTACTTTAGTTTTTATCTAGCTCTTTTGGGAGCGTTGAAACCTGTGCATAACTCTTAGAGACCCATATGACTGCAAAGCTCGCCAAAGTGCGACGATTTTTTAGGGGTAGGGAGAGTCGCGGCGCACAGTGGAGTATTCGTATCAAAATCCTGGCCAAAAGTCGAAAATTTTATATTTGTTTAAAAACAGTAATATATATGTTTTTTGATAGCCTAGTAACGGATGCATCATGTAATGCATGTTTTTCGACCATAATTCATATCCAAAAGATGCAACACTCGGTTTAAAAGCAAGTTTCTTCATTTACGGCAAGAGATTTCAGCGTTTTCTATTACTTCGTCTTGCATATTTTACGGGCTCTTTAAATTAATTTACTGGTTTGATACTTAGTATAATTGTAGTAAAATATATGTATTTTAATTATATGTATCTATTAGCTGAAAATATATGACTTGAAATATTATTTTTAAAAAATTGTAAACTTTTTTTTTTCTAATTTTTTTTAAAAAATTCACATTTCAAAAAGCTTTTTGAAGGGGTGTCGCGGCTTGTCGCGCCCAATTTCAACTATAATCGTAATTATTACAGTATTGAGTGTCTATTCCAAGAAAAAAATGTTCCCCCAACATCCACCATTTTTATAAAAAAAAAATTATTTATATAGCGTTATTTTTATTTTTTCGATAATTTTTCGACGGGTGCTCGCAAAAGCTATACAAACATACGCACTTGTATTTCTCATAAACTATAAATTATGTGCAGGTGTTTGGATAAAGGTATATAAAATTCATTTTAGTCAAGATTTAACATCAGTATTTTAAATTCAGTATGTAATTTCTTATTTTTCTGATGTAAATTTGCTATAAGAAGAAAATTTCTACATATTCCAAAATTGCCCTTTCTTAGTCATGTAAATAGTCCCATCTATTTACAGCTTAGTTTTCCATTTATGTAGTAAATTGTGTCCAAGCAAACGCCAAACCCCTTTTTGGTCTCAAAGGTTGGCAACTGTGACTTCGGGTCATTGAAGTGTGAGTGTGTAAACAGAAAAGTGCTGGCTTGAAATAAATTTACTTTCTCCTCGAGCTTGGAATGAGATTTTATGGGTTTGCAAAGGGGGCATCTTTTAGGCAGTGCCCTTATATGATCTGCTCTAGATAAAGGCCAATGAAAAAGAGCAAGCCTTATAGCAGTGAGACCCTATAACTTCTTCTTCCAGAGGGGTCCGATGGTGCTCTATCTCTCTCTCTCTCTCTCTCTCAAAAAAAAAAAAAAAAAAAAAAAAAAGAAGAAGGAAGAAGGAAGAAGGAGAAGAAAAAGAAAGTGATTCTGAGTGAAGACGAATATCAGAGTGCAAAAGAATCGGAATGAAAAAGTTAATCTTCAGAAGTCATTAGAAAACTATGATCCAAATAGTAACTACATTTAGAAAAGTGGAAAATCTGAAAACTTTTATGATAAAAATTGATTTATAGATAAGTAGTATGATATTTATAAGTATTATTATAAGTAAATTTAAGTTATTATATATTTTTATTCTGGTTAAGGCAGCGTTTCTCAACCTGTGGGGCGCGCCCCCAAGGAGGCGCAGAGCGTTTCCAGGGGAGCACGAGAAAAACCAAAGAGCAAGTAATGATGCACGATTTTTAAAAATCGCCTAATTTATTCTCATTTTTACTCAAAAATATATCCATTTTCGCTTAAAATATTCATTCAAACTTTACTGATAACATTATTTTGTAGAAAATTCGACTAATTGTACATTGTTAAAGATTAAAAAACTGAATGTATGCTGAACAATGTAAAGGGGGGGGGGGTGCTACCGTAAGTTATCCTTTGTTGGGGAGGGGGCGAAGTTAAAAGGTTGAGAACCGCTGGGTTATGGCACGGCTATTTTCCTCACGGGAAGGTGCCTTGGCGGTGGGCTTTTTAAGAGGCTCTAATACGTATTCACGTGACATCTGGAGAAAATCGCCCAAAACTCCAGACCGTTAGATCGACAGCCGCGTGGTATTACATTTATAAGTGGTATTATACAAAAGCAGTACTTCCCAGTAAGGGACACTCCCCGGACAAGACATTTGTTAGAAACCAACTTCGAGTCGTTTAGCGATATATCGCCAAATTTGGCGACAACACGCTTTTTTATATAATTTAAGAAGTATATAATACTAAAAAGTAAGTCAAAAGTCAACAGTAATGATTTTAACGTTAAAACACATGAAAAATATTTTTGGCCAGGATTTTGACACAAATACTCCACTGTGCGGCGTTAAAATTGGAATCAACTCTTTCTTGCACCATAAAGCACATCTTTGGACAGGGCCGCCCCTTACGGTTGTGCAGGTTTCACCTTACGGTCGTGCGTTGCACAAGGGCGCCTTGGTGCTAGGGGCGTCAAACGGAGGCAAGAAAGACTGACAAGAAACTTTGTATATGAAGCTAATATTGTTAAGGTGCGATTTTAGTGATTATATTTTCATATTATATCACTAAAAGTGGGACTAAAAAGAATTATTTTTAGCAGGGCCGTAGCTAGAGTTTTGGGGGTGTCTCAGAGGCGTCCCGACATGGTAAGCATAGTATCGGCGCGCCATATTCGAAGTGCCGCCATTTCGGTCGAACTGAAAAACGGAGAAGAACTTGATGAAAAGCATGAAAGGGGGCACCTTTTTTACTGTTGCAGGGGGTCGATACGTACCCTAGGGCCACCCCTGGCGGGATTGGTCCCCGTCGGGGGCTTAAGCAGAAAATGAACACAAGATCAGCTGAATCACAAACAGTGTAGGTAGAGTTTCACAGTTTTATGTTTTTTTTTTCAAAATAGCACATCTGTAAGGAGAATAGGTAGGATTTTATTAAGTACAATAATTATGAGGGAATGAAAAATATAGTAAGTA
Source organism: Cheiracanthium punctorium (assembly GCA_038373885.1). Classification (NCBI taxonomy): domain Eukaryota; kingdom Metazoa; phylum Arthropoda; class Arachnida; order Araneae; family Cheiracanthiidae; genus Cheiracanthium; species Cheiracanthium punctorium. The sequence continues at coordinate 560,511 of JAWZYV010020068.1, read as the reverse complement.
AAAAATTTAGTTTTAACACCTGTTTTTATGATATTAGTGAAAATTTATTTATTTTATGTGCTTCTTTTTGAGTACTTGATAATTGAACACAAGATCAGCTGAATCACAAACAGTGTAGGTAGAGTTTCACAGTTTATGTTTTTTTTTTTTTTTTTTTTTTCAAAATAGCACATCTGTAAGGAGAATAGGTAGGATTTTATTAAGTACAATAATTATGAGGGAATGAAAAATTATTAGTAAGTAAAAAATATTTAGTTTTAACACCTGTTTTTTATGATATTAGTGAAAAATTTATTTAATTTTAATGTGCTTCTTTTTTGAGTACTTGATAATTTTAATGTGATAATAAACATGTTACGTGTAATGCTACGAATATTTGTTTTTGTTTTCCATTTATTGATAGTATAGACCAGGATTTCTTAATCTGTGGTTCATGGACCCCTTGGGGATCCATGGGTCATATTTTGGGGCTCCGCTGACTGATCCTAATTTTTAAAATGTTTGCATCAATATCAAATATCAATATCAAATGTTTGCATCAGCCAGCAGTGGTAACCCGGACGTGCGCTCTGTATAGCAACCCTGTTTCTTTTTCCACTCCTCCGGAGAAGAGAATTTGAGGCGCTTTTTCGTGCATGCTCATTTATTTCTCTTTTGTTTTAGCCTTTTCATTGGTCGAAAACTTGTTTGAGTTGGAAATAGCGGTATAATTTTAAACTTGATTCACGATTTTATTTCCGTTGGATCTGCGCTGGAGGTAAGACGTACATTTATTTTTGTCTTTCATCTGTTTGTGAGTAGCATATTTTTTTGGTGTTTTCTTAGCTTATATTATTGCTAAATGCTTGATTTCACTATGGAATTAGCTCTTGCTGAAATTTTGAATGCGAAAAATAAATATTCAGTTGGCTATTTTAGTGTTTTACCAGTCATGGGTAAGAAAGCGTTGTTAGGATAATGTATGAAAGAGGGAATGATTTCATCGATGTATAAATGCCCAAAATGTGGATCCCAAATGAGTTTGAAGCCGAGACATAAGAGTATATCCTCCATCGATACAAGATTCCTTGCCGCTTTTTCAATTGTTTTTCTGTGTCTTAATGTTTGTTCTTACTGTTTCATTTGATTATTTGATATTTTTTGTAGACCAAAATGTCCAAAAAAAGGAAGTATGATGAAAATTATGTAAAATATGGATTCTGCTGCATGAAGGAATCGGACCGTGTTGAAAAGCCACAATGTTTTCTGTGTGGAAAAGTTTTGGCAAACGCTAGTATGAAACCGGCAAAATTGATAGAGCATCTCAAATCTCTTCATCCTGAAAATGCATCTAAAGATCTAGAATTTTTTACGAAGAAGAAAGCCCAGTTTTCGAAATCTGGAACATTAGCCAAACTTGGATTTGGTATTCCACAAAAACCTTTGGTCGAGGCATCTTTCAGAGTTGCATATCGTATTGCCAAAAGTAAGAAACCGCATACTATTGGAGAGACATTAATTAAGCCATGTGCGCTGGAAATGGTTAAATTAGTTTGTGGACTGGAACATAAAAAAAACTTGAGGCTATTCCATTGTCCAAGGATGTGATACATTCAAGAATAGTTGAAATTTCTTGCAATATCTTGAAACAGATCATCGATGAATTGAAAGCATTGCCATTTCCCTTTAGTATGCAACTGGATGAAACTACAGACATCTCGAATTGTGGTCAATTTCTTGTTTTTGTTCGTTACGTGTCTGCTGATACTATCAAAGAAGAATTCTAATTTTGTGAGCCTCTTTTGCAAACTACAAAGGCAGTTGATGTTTTAGCGATTTTAAATGTTTCCTTTTCCAAACACGACTTTGACTGGAAACAAAAACTTCATTCACTTTGTACGGATGGAGCACCTGCGATCACTCTTCGAATATTTCAAGAAAACAGATTTTATATGTAAATTGGCTTACCTGGCAGACATTTTTAACCACATGAACGATATATGTCTTTCAATTCAAGGGCCTGATACAACAATTATGGATGCCACTGAGAAACTACAGGCATTTTTATTGAAAATGTCGCTCTGGAAAATTAGAATTCAAAATGGGATATATGCAAACTTTCAAATGTTGGACGAAGTGCTTTTTGAAAATGGATTTCGGCAAGATAGTTTGTTATTGAATAACTTGAAAAATGAAATTTGTGAACACCTGGAAGTACTTCAAGTTTCATTTGAAAAATATTTCAATTCAGATGGAATAAATATAAAAGATGAGTTGTGGATTCGCAATCCTTTTCTTTGTCATATGGACTGTATCGATGACATGAACCTTGTTAAAGATGAGCTAATTGATTTGAAAACAAAGTCCTTGTTAAAAATGAATTTCGATTCAAAAACTCTTGGAGAGATTTGGTCTTCTTTAAGAGAAGCCTAACCATTGCTTGTAAAATGAGCTATGGCAGCCATTATTCTGTTTGCTACAGTATATCTTTGCAAAGCAGGATTTTCCACACTTGTCACAATAAAAACAAAACATCGAAATCGACTGAATGTCGAACATGATATGCGCGTTGCTTTGTCGAAAACCATCCCTCAATTCAATCTGTTAATCAAGGAAAAGTAGCAACAACCTTCACATTAAACATTTTAATTTCTTCAAACTTTTTATACTATTGAAATAAAAATATTAAAATAATTAAATAATAAAACAGAATATATTTTGTAGTAAATGATGTTTAAGCAATTTTTTTTCACAGAGGGGTCCGTGACATATTTAAAATTTTTAAAGTGGTCCATTGTGCCAAAAAGGTTAAGAAACACTGGTATAGACGAATGTTACTTACGTTATAGGCATATATATGGAAATTTTAGCCATATATTTATATTAAAATTTAAAACAAATCTTAATTTTATTAGATGGGGGGGCGCCAAAAAATAGTTTGCACAAAGGCGCAATCCACCCTAGGAGCGGCCCTGCCTTTGGAATCGAAATCTATCTTATAATCGCCTACTGAAACTGTTTTACAATCTTCGCCAGACATATTCCTACTATAATTCACTATTTTAAATAGTGTTTGGAATAGGCATCATAATCCATCAGTGCACCGTAAAAGATTATGTATAAGAGTCAGTGACGTAGCCAAGGGGCGGGGTCACAACCCCCCCCCCCCCAATGACGAATTTTTTGTCATACAAAATGTATATTCTTCATTCTCTTATCACATAAACGTATACATATATGTGGGTTGCAGTAGCCGTAACCGCCTCCCATGAAATATTTCTGGCTACGCCACTGATAAGAGTGTATGGAAAATTGTTTTGATGGCAACCATATTGGGAAATTATTATCTGTTTGTGAAGGCATAAATAGCCGAAGTATCACCAGAAAATGAAAAGTTGCTGTTGAAAACAAATATCAACGCTGTTCTAATTCGCACTTAAATCCTCTAAGGTTAAATCTATCGAAATTTGTTATTTCTAGGAGCTATTTAGAATTGCAGAAATTTCGAATATGATGGAAAGTTTCGAAGAGTGTATGAATCTCACGCAATTTTTAATTTATGACGCCACATTTCTGACTGCCGTAAAAGAAACCCCCTGTTAGTCGAATTAGTTCATCCGGTTTATTCAAACAACTAGTTTTCCAAGGAGTAGCATTGAAACTTGAGACAATGCTGATTTTTTTTTCTTTACATAGGGCAGTTATGAAGAATCGTAATTGTATACGTTAAAAAGAGATATATGTTGGTAAGTGCTTAATAACTGACGAGTTTCGCAAGGTTTATATTGCTTGTTATGCATGTAATGGATAATTCAAAGAGAACTACACCACTTTGCTTCATAAAACTGCATACGGAAGACATCCTACTATATAGTTATACTGATTACTAACTCACTGATTCAGGGGTCACGCTGTCGATCGCCAACGTCACAAATTGCGAAATTAAACTTATTTTGTCGAAAGAAAATACGTTTTGGCGAAAATATTGACAATTGCTTTCCTTAATGATGTCCGGAAAAATCTAATTTGGCGAATGAATTGGCGAAATGTTAAAAAGAGCGTGCGCAACCCCTGACTGATTCACAGACTTTGGAATAGTTCTGATTCAACCACTCCGAGCTAAAACTTTAACCGCCATTACTCCAAAAAAGATGAAAATTCGAGCCCAAAAAAGTAATAAAATCTACACCGTTCCACTTGAAATCCTTCATAATTATGTACAAAAATAAAGGAAATAATCTGCGATACTTTAAAAATCTGAAAATCTACCCGTTCCCTAATTTCCAAGCGATTTTTCTTTATATTACACTCCATTTTATTTCCGACAATAAAAAAACTCAATCATTTCAGTGACAAAGTTAGATGTCGCAAGTGACAATGACGTTGTACTGAAGTCACGGTTATCAGGGTTTGAAGGGAAAACTGCGATTACAATTCGTTTAAAATAGTTCTTCTAGATTAATCAATTTCACAAATGATTCTTTTCCTTTCATGTGAAATATTGGCATAAGTTGGGATGAGATCTTTCCAGAGCGACAAAATCTTTCGAATGCGAAAAGTTTTCGCACGTTTCTAGAAGAAAATGCAATTCTGGTTACTATATATAATACAAATTGAAGTTATTTATTTCTGTGGACGAAGATTAAATACATTTTTGTCGAATATTTTTCTAGTACCCGTTGTAATTCCTTCTACTGTGGGTTTTTTCTATCTAGTTGTGTAGAACGCAACACATTTTACTTACCTATAATCCCCTATTTTATCAACAAAATTCACAACCCGGTCTTACTTCCGATCCCACTCCTGCCACCTCACTATTGTTAAGTTAACAATCTTGAAATATGAAAAGACGAAAGGTCTCATTTACTTTATCATCGAAATCTTATTCAATCCGATTACAATTTCTAAGGGGGGGATTGGGATAATACCTCCAGTGACACTCCTGTAATACATTGTAATGCATCTGCCTCATTAACAGAATTCTGCAGCCGAGGCCCGTTTATCTCCTAAGAGCTGCGACGTCTATATATTCACGAGCCTTGGCATTAAAATCAATGCGCTCCGGAAAATTATATCTCGTCACATCATTTCATAATGATGTCCTTGCTCGAGCTAATAAATAAGTGTTGTTCGAGAACTGGAGAATGTAAGAGATGGCAATTGTTGGCTTCATATTTTTCTTTAACTGTTTATTACCAACTTCAAAAAGGGAGGAGAGATACTATGTTCAACGTATATTACTTTTTTTTTATTTATGTGCAGCGATAACTTTTTACCGCTTGAACTGATTTGAAAAATTCTTCTTTTATTGGAAAGTTGTTAGCTCAGGGATGATCCCACATTAATTTGCTCACGTTATGAATATGATTATTTTGAAAATCGGGAAAAAATCGTGTTCTTAAAACACTGCTTGAAAGGGTTGCCTGTAACAGCGTTTGTCTGAATGCCGAAAGTCGAGAGGGATGCCACTTTGGCGATTTATCACCAAGTTTGGCGACAAGAAATAAGTTTCCAAATCCGAACTCCACCAGGCGATAGCTTCTATATTTGGCGAGAATTTGCCAAACCCTACTATTTTCAATGGTTGTTGTTGTTGTTGTTATTCCTTATCCTATCGGGTAAGCCACTTTGCTTCAGTAAACTGCATGCGAAAGACATCCTATCATACCTATAGTTGCGTTGATTCCGGACTTACTGACTCTATGACTTTGGAATAATTCCGATTCAACCACTTCAAGATAAAACTTTAATCTTCATTACTCCAAAAATGCTAACCTAGCTGAGCCAGAGCCATGAGACCGTGAACTGTCAAAAAGTCCAAGAACTAGACTTCGAAGCAAGTCCTCTTTTACAAGTCCCAAGCACTAAAGCAGAAGATTTTCAATGGAAATAATGGTATAACTTAGAAAGGATTGCCGGTACCGGCGTAAGTCAAAAATTCCCAAAGTTGGCCACTTTCGGCGATTTATCGCCAGGTTTGGCGTGTCGAAAAACAAGACTTAATACAACTTGGCAATATCTGCTACAGTTGGCGAGAACTTGCCAAAACCCACTAATTTAGAATGGGAATAATTTATCGTTATGGTGAAGTAATTTCAAGGCGGTGTTTTTTTTTTTTTTTTTTTTTTTTTTTTTTTTAGCACTAGAGTGTAATTTTGCTCAATACCAGAATTTTATCTACGCTGTTTTGTCTACCCATTTTTTTTCACGCGATCTTGTCGACAAGTTTTGCAGATAGGAATCAATTTTCAATAATTGATCGCTAAATTTGGTGCGAAAACGCAACAATTTACTATAAACTAGCTGAAGGCCTCGTTCTTCGCACGGGAATGAATGAATTTTTTTAATATTACGGTTTGTTGTAATTACTATTTATCATAATAAATAGATTTATAAAAGTGGATATCTCATAAATATTATATGTGTTCAATAATCATGCATATAGAATTTCACGGCTATCGTTTGAACGGTGAAGATGATTCGGCGCAGAGCCATATGTACTGTCAAGTTATTGGCAAATGGATAATATCAAAATACTCTCATGTTCAAATACGTATGTGTACCAATTTTCATAGCAGACAGTTTAGCGGTTAAGATACGCTTCAGCGCCATCTAGTGGCGAATTAAAGTTATAATACGCTACAGCGCGATCGAAGGGCGAGTTATAGCAAAATGGATAATGCGAAAGTAATGTCCATGTTCAAATATGCATGTATACCTATTTTCAGAGCTGCCATTTGAACGATCAAGAAATTGATTGCTGCAGCGCTATCTAGTGGCGAGTTAAAGTAACAATGTGCTGCAGTGCCATCTAATGGTGAGCTACACCCAAATGAATACTAAAAAATATTCTCTCTACTGATGTGTAAGTGTACCAATTCTTTAAGTTAACGGTCGAACGATTTTGAAGTTGGCATGCTGCATCGGCAGCTATCGGTAAGTCATAGCAAAATGGATAGCGTAAAAGTACTCTCTGAGCTCAAATATCTGTGAGTACCAATTTTCATCGAAATCAGCTGAACGGTATTTTCATAGCAAGTGTTGAACTGTACAGAAGGAGAGTTATAGCAAAGCGGATGGGCGAAAATATTCTTCCTGTTCCAATATCTACGTATACGAATTTTTATGGCGATCAGTTGGACGGTCCTGAAGTTATTTATTAGAAGTGACGGTACTTTTCCGTTATCTCGGAGCCAGCCAAATTTGGCGATTTTTTCCCGGTAGTAGAGGGCGATACTTGGCGACAATATTTTCTGGTTACCCATCCTCGTTCGCGCGGCGATCTTCATTTTTTTTTTTTGGTAACTCGGATTCTTAATGCGTAGTACAAGCGCTACTGTTTCAAAAGGAAAGTAAAATCTATAATGTGGCGTACTGATTGTACTAATCTGCGAGTGTGTTGTTTATTCATACGCAAACGTGTATCTTGAATCATGCGGCGAACTTGTTTATTTTTTTATTTATTTATTTATTTTTATTTTTTTTTGGCTAACGTTGTTTCTGTGTCCGTAGTATGTTAGCTTGTGTTTGAATAGCAAAGGATAGCGTATTTTTCTGTTTTGTATTCGTCCACCTATTTGATTTATTAATCTTACGTAGGCCGTGAGCATGTGTTTGCAGAAGGAATCCGATTGTGTCTGTTCTGTATCCTTCCGCGATACTGTTGTTGTATTGATGTATTATTCTTCCTTAAACGTGTGTAACCGTATTTATTTCAGTTTAGGTGAGTGTTGCTTTAACATATATATTTGTATAAATATGAATTAATAGGAAATGTGGCGACGAATGTAGAAGATAAAATAAATTTTTGTCAGAGTTGTTAAAGGAATTGTTTTGTAAAGTTTGAATGCCTATTTATCGTATAGATGCAGCTGTCGTGTAGTTTTGAATGGCTAAATAACGAGCCAGATTATTGAGCCGGATAGGGCCAAATTTAACCGCCACATGTATTTTGAAATTGTGTGTCTTCGATAGTTGGAGTTTCGAATTGAAACCTTTGGAATTAAAACCGTAAAAGATTTTAAATTTAATGAATAGTAAGTATAAGAGTAAAATTATATTCATTCCTTTGACGAATTGACGCCTCTTAAATTTGCAAGAAGAAGCTGAAAATGTGAGTATGTTTTAAAATATTTCGATTTGTGTAGAATTGCCGCTATTTCGATTTGTGTAGAGTCTTCAGGATATAGAAAATGCTGAATGCAATTAGTATAGCAGTCAAACCGCCTTGTATATGCTCGGTGAGTCAATTAACTTGTTAAAAAAAGAATCCCGTAGGTAATTTCGTTGTCGTATTGTTCGCGAATGTAAAGTGAGGTCTTGCAGATGTAGTGTCGATATTTAAAATATTCATTGGTTTGAAAATTATCGTTTTAGTTTTAGAACAGTAATACGTTTTATGTATTGTTCATATAAGCATTTAACATTCATTGAGATTTGTTGTATGTAATGGTGAGTGTATTTTGTATGTTTGCATTTTTAACTTTGTATTTTCTGTTAAAATGTTTGTTTTTTAGGCATTGAAAATGTTTAAGGCGAAATAAGTATCCGGTAGGTAATTGCGGACACAAAAAATCACCTAAAAACATCGTAGCTACTTGTGGACAAAAAAAAAAGTCGCCAAAAAACATCGTAGCTATTTGGCGACAAAAAAAGTCGCCAAATTTGGCTGGCGACGAGATAACGGAAAAGTACCGAAGTGGCATCTAGTGGTAAGTTATAGCAAAATGGATAACGTCAAAATATCCTCCGTGTTCAAATATCTATCTGTACCAGTTTTCATATCGATCAATTGAACAGTCTTTAAATGCTGCAAGGGGCAATTAGCGGCGAGCTTAAGAAAGAAGTTGATACGTTGCAGTGCCATCTAGTGGCGAGTTAAAGAAATGATGTGCTGCAGCAGAATGAAATGCGGAGTTATAGCAAAATGGATAACACGAAAATATTCTCCGTTTTAAAGAATCTATGTATATCAATTTTCATAGAGATCAATTGTCCGGTCAAGAAGTTGGTGAGATGCATTGCCATCTAATGGCGAGTTAAAGTAATAATGCCAACTAGCAGTGCCATCTAGTAGTGAGTAACAGCTAAATTGATAGTTAGAATATGGTGTCCGTACTCAAATGTGTAGGTATAGAATATATAGAAGGTATAGAATAATATATAGGTAGGTACGGCCTTGGAAGAGAGGCAATCTGCGGTGTTACAATTAATTCAGTGTCAGAATACAAAAATTTTTTTGTTTGTTTGTCTGTTTTTTGAAAACACAAAATACTTTGAAAATGTATTTTAAAATACATTCTCAAAGTAATTTGTTTTTACGAGTGAAAATACAAAATACAGTACAAGTGCATTTTGAAAATGTAATTCAAATACATGTATTTGCAATACTGCCCAACTCTGCAGCGAAAAAAAAACTGAATCTTCTGAACAAGGTAACCGATATAGTTCAATGTAATCTTTTTCGAAAGCTATCAGAATGGGCGGCCAATGTTTAGTAGAGATGGGGAAAGAATGAACATCCTGTTCTTTTGAACCTGTTCTCAAGAAAGAACGGGAACACCCTGTTCAGTGATCACGGCAAAAACATGTTCTCAGTTCATTAAGGTCCGACACTTCAAAATTTTATGGCAGGCAAGATCGTTGTAAAAATAAATTTTGGAAAATGCCTTAAAGGTGAAATTTCTCATTAAAAGGCGTGATTAATATTTTTTTGCTAAGAAAAATTTAAATTCTGGGGGACCAGACCCCTTCCCCCCCCCTCCTACCCCCTCTCCTGTTCACACCTTGGCTACTTATCTGATGGTGGGGACAGAAGTTCACAATTTTAGCTTTATCAAATTCTAAGTAATTGCAGAATCTAAGCTATTTTGAGAAATAATGATAACGATGATGATTATCTGGGGGGGGGGATAGAACTTTTAGCCCAACCTACCATAATTTTAGAGTGGACCCGGGCTAAGATTTAGAAACTTTCTTATATGTTCAATACGAAATGCACTCACAGGGAAACAATTCGTCAATTTTTATTATTCCAGCCAATCAACTCAATTTCAATCAAAGTAAAAAATTTAATAATAAAGAAAATGATAGTCTGAAACACAAATAAATCGAAAATAAAATATTTTATCAACGTCAAACAATAATATAAGCATTACACTATCTCCATATAAAACGCGCTTCCCTTCATACGCTCTTAGCCATCTCCTTTTGGCTGAAAAAGAACCTGTTCCGAGGAGACCTCTCTCCTATTGGCTGAAAAAGAACCAGTTCTTTGATCACGGCTGGGAGCTGGAACACCTAGTTGAGCGTTCTTTCGCGGAACGGAGAAAGAACGGAGAGCTGGTGTTTTTTCGAGGAACGGAGAGAGCTGGTGTTCTTTTGGGAACGGAATAAACGAAGTGTTCTCTGGTGAACGGGGTGAAAGGTGTTCTTTTGATCTGTTCTTTTGCTTTAATTCCGTTCTGATCTGAATACAGGGTCTAAGTTGTAGACTTGGAGTCAGAAGTAAGGCCGTACTTAGAAAGGGGGGGGGGTCCTATGGGTTTGAACGTCTCTCCCTCGACGTTATTACATTATATGTATATGGTGTATTTATACAGGGACGTAGCAAGAATTTTTGGGTGGGGGGTGGGGGGGATGGTGAGGGGTATGAATTGCAGTGATGTATAAATGAACGAAATGTTTTCGCAATAGTTAAAAAAAAATTAAAAATCTTGCTACATAAGTTGAAAATTGGGTGTGGGGGATTTATCCTGAAATTTTTGCCTGGGTATGGCCCAGGTCTGAGGCCATTTAAGCTAGATTTTTGGAGCCATGTAATTTTATATGCCAAAGTGGTATTCATTTTCTTAAATCGGAGTCGGAGCAATACTGAGCCTGATACTTACAGCTTTTTAAACGGAATGTCTTTAATTTTTAAGCTGGAGCATGTTCTTTTAAAGCTGAAACTGTACATTTTTTGTCTTTTTTAAGCTCTAAGAGCGTATCGACTATTTTGTGGGCTCCCCATTGGAAATGGGCAGGTCCACGCCGTGTATTTTTAACCTGAAGACAACACAAGGATTTTTTTTTTTTTTTTTTTTACTTGAGATGGACTTATTTAATATTTTGAATTAGAGCTAAAAATGTTTGTCGTTGGTACAAAAGTCTTATCTTTTAAGCTGGAGACCGATACATATATTTTTATTTGTAGTTGTAGCCAAAGAAGGATTTTTTTTTTAAACCCGAGCCAGATCCATAACCTCTTGGAGCTAGACCTGGAACAATATATATTTTTTAAGAGGCGTAGCGAACAGTGAAAAAGGCTGAATTTTTCAGCAAACGACTTCATCATTATTATTTTGTTAACAACATTTTAAATTGGGGGGGGGCAGACTTTCTCATTCACCCCCTTGAGTACGGTCTTGCATGAGTGCTTAGATAGGGGACAAGGGGTCAGGGCCGTATCCAGAAAAAAATTTATCCAGACAAAAATTTCAGAGGGGGACCAAACGAAAGAAAAAGGCTGACTTTTTCACAAAGACTTCAACTTTATTTTTTTGTTCACAAAATTTTGAATTTCGGGGAGAGGGGGGACCAGACCCCCTGGGTACGGCCTTGAAGGAGGTGCTCTCTCTCCAGCTTTCGTTATAGTGAACACTCTTATAGTATTTTGAGTTTTTTATCATTATTATTTTTGTATTAAAATGTTTGAAAGCCCGAAAAAAACTTCTACAACCCCCCCCCCCCTCCCATTCCTCCAAGAGTTACGACTATAGGGTCAAAGCTTGCGTTACTTAGGTGCATTGTGATAATGTGGATATTATGTGCCCGAGGTAACGTACTTCCCGATGACCCCCTGGAACATTATCCAGGATCAAAGTCTTGCGTTACTTTCACTTTATCATGAAATTTATGGTGTGGACTGGGAATAAAATTGTGTTTCCTGGCTGTTGAATGTGAACAATGATGTGTTGAGTTTTCGGGACGCTTAAACATGCTTAAACATTTACCTTATTATATTTGTTATTATTTTTTATCGTACGGATACATAATTATATTGTACGCAAAAATAATTAAGTGAAAATGGTGTACTGTTATGTACCATATTGTAATTTATCTGATTGCTCTTTAAAAGAAAATAACGGATCATCGGTTAATTTTCATCGTTTTCCAAAAGATCCCATTTTAAAAGATAAGTGGCGGGTTGCTTTTTCTCGCCAAGGAAATAAGGACAAGTCTCTGTGGTGTCCAAATAAATCTTCTAGAATTTGCAATAAATCTAAAGGTACTTCCATACTATTATCCCGGCGGTCATTACCGCCAAACTATTTTTTCGTCAAATGTTCATTTATCTTGGCGAAAAATCGCTCGTCTTGGCGGTCTGCCTGGCTACTAAATAAGTACTAATCTAAAAATACGAGGAATATAAGATAGCTCTCATGGAGTAACACGGCAACGATGAGTTCTTATAGGACCAAAAAGCGCCATCTACATTTTGGCCAATTTTGAAAGCCGCATTTCCCGGCCTTGAGCAGTATTACGTAGGCAACGCCTCAAATAAGTCGCCAAAGATATTTTCTAGTGTCCCTTTGATTTTTCCTTTGATTCCAGGACAATGCTTGATTTGTCCCCAAAATACTGTTTAGAAATATGGTCACCTTAGGTTAGCATCCAGGAAGTGCCCGTGTTGAACTATTATTCTTTCACTGTTCTCTTAAAACGTTTTTCCGTAGGATTTGAATCGAGAGAATGTCTATGTTGCGGTATTTTTCTTTAACTGTGTTCCTAAACTAGTGTTTTCTTCTGTTAGTTGGTATCGAATGCACATAGGGTCTATTATTGCCTTTTTCTATGGCAGTGTTCTTAAACCTTTGTTTTCCTCTGCTGGTTTTGTTGGAAGTATTATTCTGTTTCCGTGCTCTTGAAATGTAGTTTTCGTCTCCTAGTTTGGCTCAATTGCAGGTTCCATTTCTTCATGTTTTTCTATCACCGTGTTCTTAAACCTGAGTAAATTAGTAAAAAAAAAATCTGAGTTACTCTCTAGTTGCGCCTAAAGAAGTTTTACTTCAAAAATCAGTTTGCAAATCGTTCCCCGTGCATTAATTAGGTAATGAACAAAATTTCGGACTTTCATCATAAAGTGTCTCGAGCTATGAGAAATAGATATGTGCGGACTAAACCACTCTTCATTGGCTGGCGAACGGAAATGTCACATCCAATAATCTCATTTTAAGGTTCGTGTACCAAATTACGCAAGAAAACAATGATTGCATGAGTACATAATACTTCTGCTATTATTGGTATAGCAAAACTCATACCAACTTTATCTGAACGTATCTGAGATTTTTATAATGAATGAATGATACTTGCATCATATAATTAGTGGGTTGGGCATATTTTACAAATTGGAATTTTTTCCGTACAGGGAATCCATAAAAGTTTAGATTTTGTACTTATTTTGATTTAATCTCCACAAATGCTTAATCACTATAGTAAAATTCTGTATGTTTTAAATAACTTTTTAAATTGTTGAAGATGCCTATGCTCAATATTAAATAGGAATAAAAGCTTAGTTCAGTGTTTTGGTATACTCCAATACCCTGTATATATACACAAATGGACATAATCAAAAGCTCATTAAATGGACTGCAGCATTCTAAATATTTTTCAAAAAACCTAAAATGAGTTGCAAATGCAAAAAGAAGTATTTATGAAAAGTTATCAAAAGTTTTAAATACGTCATTTTTATACGAAAACAGTAAAAATCGAAATTTTCTGCAGTTTCATAAAAGCGCTCACAATGGTTACTGTTATCTATGGCAACATTATTTATTATTTCGAAAAAAAATGTTTACTTTATATCACAAAATAAATATAAAAAATGAATGGAAATTAAAATGCATTTACTTGATAAATGATGCACGGATTTAACTCCGCTTTTTGATTATTTAATGTGTCTTTATAAAAAGAGATAGTGATATTGCACCTTGGTATTTTAATTGCATTTGCTCTTTTTCTTAGACTGTTTAGGAGGGAAAAAACGCATCTTTGTAACGCAATTGATGAACAATGCAAAATAATTGGATAAATGAATAAAAAAGCACTATTCACGTTCCATTACATTTTCACGACGGAATTAGTTTAGACAGATTGCACAGATTAAAGAATCGAACAATATGTGTTTCATGTATTCAGCAACATAGAAATAATTTTAAATAGTGCGTGAGCGATATGATTTCCAGACAAAAGAAATATTAAATTAAAATTTTTAAGGCTTTTCACATGAAAAAAATAATATTTAAATTAACGAAAGTTGTTACGTTATGTATTAGGTAATAACGTAATAAATTAATGACATTTTTTTAACGTTAAATTCCAGCAAATAAATTTTCAACGCGTTCTTAGTTACAAAGAAGCTATGCCTAAGCATAAGATGCATATTTGTTACATTTTGAAACAAGATCTTATTTAGATTAATTGATTTTTTTTCTTTCTTTGAAGAAAGACATGTGAAACAAAAGAGAGAGTGGTTGTCTACCCACCGTGGAGGACGAATTTCAAATGTCTGGTAATTGATTTCTGGTTCTGTGAGTGTTGTATTTTACAGCAAGAATTTTATTACACTGGTCGCCCAGTGTTGGCCAAATTATTGGACTCATTTCAACCAAAATCATGTATCTTTGCTTTAATAGTATTTATCATGTAATTTATTTAGGTTTTTTTGCTACAAAATTTTTGGGTGTCATGATAAAAGCCTTTGGTGGCAATGTCAAGTACTAACATTTCAAAATTTATGAATAGACATCATTTGTGACATTTCCATTCATAAAATTTTTATAAAAATACTCTTGGAAGAACGAATAATAGTATTCTCTTCTCCAAGAAAAATTTTTGGCCATGTGTTATTGTTATTTCGCGAATGTTTACATGTAGTTGTTGCCATTTGCAGAGTAGAAATATCGTCTATTTTGGTATCACATACGTTAGTGTTTTATATAAGTAGATAACTTTCTTTTTCTATGATATAGAGTGATGCAATTTAAAAGAACGTTTTGGCCCCCCTGCCCTTCAAAGTTTCCGAATCTTGGAAAATGCTGTCCAATCTATCACTTATGTTAAAACACTCACATACATACCAAATTTCGTATTATTAGCTGCAGTAGCTTTGGCTAGGCAAAATACCGACATTCGAAACGATATTATTTTTCGGTGTCCTTAATAACATAAATGGGTGTGATAATTTATAAACAATCAGGGACTGCGTATTAGTACCACACCGAAAACTAAAGCAAAATAGGAAAGTTTGCATAAATGTAAATATCTACGTATATATTTATTTGCATGTTTATAAATATATATTTTTTATAAATATTGAGTTCGCGAAAAGTTCGATACTTGTTGGTATATCTCTAGATAGAAATTAAATCAAACAGACGAATTTCGGACCTGAATTGTTTTTAAGGTGTGAGATTACTCAAAAAATTATTAGTTTGTGAAAATTTTCGAAGTTTTTTTATTTACGTATGTTACACGTCACATGAAAAGAATTTCAATCACATTTTACCTTTCTTTCTATAATATCTAGAAGCTAACTCTGCAAGGAATAATCAACCAGAAAGGTACTATTTTACACAGTTTTAAAATATTTAAATGCTGTCGTGCAGAAAACAGCTCAATCATTTCAGAACTCAAGCATTCTATTACCTTTTTTTACCTGTTCCCCCTCCCCCCCAACTTTTCGGTACGGATAGTTCTGAGGAAATAGTGCCTTTAACATAATGCCTCATGAGCGAGATTGAGGGTGCAAGCGCTCAGGCCACCATTTATTTGTATATAGAAAGTCCAACATCACTGAACTTTACGGCATTACAGTTTTGATTTCAAAAAGCAAAACTATTTATATTTCTAGTAAATGCTACAAATATTAGAAAATATCGTAAATTAAACATCAAAATTATAATACATTTCTCATATAAAATTATTCATTATGATCTATTTCCTTATCATATTATTTCCTTATCACATTCGAAGCGAAGCAGAATCAAGTTTTTCGTCAATTTACTCTATAATAAAGGCCATATCTGATAACGTGTTGAAGATCTCAATTCGAAGTTCTGCCAGGATATTTGATCTTTACTATCCATGTTAAGTAGTAGAAGATAATATTTCTATGTTTATTTATGCAATTTATTAACATTCTTATCTGTCAAAAATGCTTTTTTTAGAAAAGTTTTTGAGTTTTCCAATAGAAACTGAAAGATTTTCATAATTTAGAACTTTTGCAGACCTTTTGGATCACAATACAGATAAGTATAATGTTTAAATATCATTAAAAATTATTTATTAGAATTATTTACAGGAGGCGTGTGGTAAGTGAAATTTTTTACGAAAATTTCGTTTAAATTTGCCATTATTTCAAATTTACATTGAATGTCATTGAATAAAATTTTCAGTTTCATACCGCATTTTAATTAAAAGCATGCATTTTTCTTTAAAACATTTCATACTGATTTGACAGTTAAGAAGTGATAGTTGAAAGTTACAAGTCGTCAAAGTTGGCCACTTTTGGCAATTTATAGTCACGTTTGGCGAAAAGAAAATAGTTCCCAAAGCTGAATCTAGATGCCTAATGATAATATCTACTGTTTTTGGCAATAAATTGCCAAAACCTTGAGCATTATTTTTGTTATGGTTAAGTAATTTGAGTTGGCTTTCTTAAAAATTAAAAAAACAATAATAAAAATGTATCATTTTTGTTAATAATCAGGTGACTGGATTATAGAAGAAGATAGCAATAATGAAAATTGGTGTTGCTTTTGCATGCACACAAAAACGCGCAAGTCAGTTTTTTAAATCTTGCTACATTGGTCGTTAAGTTGGCACTGAATAACACAGGAGTGTAAAATTTAAGGTACAATATATAATAAATGTATTGACAGTAATTGTTTGGTTCTTGCCCAGAATACAGAAGGAACGTTTCTAAAACTGAACACAGCTTGGCAATATTTGGCTAAAAATCTCCAAACCTCAATATTACTGAACTAACGAATGTCAATTTCAAATGAAATAAGTTTGAATAAAGCAGATTAAAAATGTGCATAATTTAAAAGATGTACAAACAAGTCATATAATGTCCAAGTCATATATATTTATTTATTTATTTATTTATTTATTTTATTTTTATTTTTTCCAGTTCGATCCACTTGAGGAACTTTTTGATTTTCTGAAATTGCATCTTGATTACGCGTGAAAGCGCCGGCTCATATATGCTCATTTAAATGACTTGAGTTAATAATGTATACAATTACAGTCTCGAGCCTCTATAGATACAGGGTTCCCAAAAATTAACCGAAAATTTGAAACTGCAATAATTGTTTACTGGGACGTCATAGTGACGTAACATTTTGGGACGCAACACTGCGAGGTTACAATTTACGAAACGAGTTTAGACGAGTTTGAATTGAAGCGATTCTCATTTTGTGCCGCATCGCAGCACTAGAAAGACACGAAGTTGCAAGCAGTTTGCAGTAGTAAAATTCCAATTTGACCATCGAAGATTGGATTTTTATTTTCTGCTGAAATTTTGGCCATCACACTGCCAACTAATTCGTTCAGTTTTGGACAACTTTGATCTTGGCTTCACCATACTGTTTCAAGTAATGGGAAGCATTTAAAAAATCTTTGTGCATTAAATCGACTTATACGTGAAGTAAACATTTTTCTTTTAGGTCTTCTCTAACTCTTTTACTAAACAGTTCAAATTTTTGGTTAATTACTGGGCACACTGGATTTAAGAAATTTCACAGGCTTTTCCTGCATTCAAACGAGGGTTTCACCAGAAACAACTGTTTTCTTCATGTTCTACTTAAATTTCTTTCACACTGAATATCAATGATGTTAAATTACAAAGTTTTATAATATTTTAATCAAAGAAAATTGATTTTTATCGTAATCTATAAATATAATCCTGTAATAATTAAAAAACTATATTAGTTCATTTTCAAAATGTCAGAGTTATCTAAAAGCAAACCTGCACATACCTGTTTAAGTACAGCATGATTTTATAAAAATACAGTCTTGTGTGTCTCTGTACTCATTTAAAAATTTTACAAGTTTTTCCCGTATCCAAAGGAGGATTTGCGAGAAATGACAGTTTTCTTCATGCCCTAACTAAATAGAATATACGATAACAATTAAAAACTATATTAGTTTATTTTCAAATGTCAGAGTTATCTAAAAGCAAACCTGCACATACCTGTTCAAGTACAAAATAATTTTATAAAATTATAGTCTTGTGTGTCTCTGTACTCATTTTGAAAAATTTTACATGTTTTTCCCGTATGCAAAGGAGGATTTACGAGAAACAACAGTTTTCTTCATGCCCTAAATAGGACACACAATGAATACCAATATTCCATTAGTTGCATTTATCAGATTCTTCAATCTTGACCACTGCCCCTCCCACAAACAACTTTTTATACACATCATCTTTCTACTTCTCTCAACATGTAGTCATTTATTTTATAGATATAATCGCTATTTGCTATCTTTTTTTTCTCTCTCCCTCCATCTGATAGAGAGGGCAATAACAACAGCTGTTTCTGACCGATGGGCCTACAGGATTAAGTAGAATTTTTTTTTCTCCGTGATCCTTATTTCTTTACCCGAACTTTTAGCATACATATTGCATCCTCAGTCGGAATCCTTGTTTTAATATGATTGCATGACCGCTTGGTTTGACGTTAGCGGAGATTGAAGTTCTATGTTCGGTAAATAGGCTTTCCAGTTCTGAGTAAATGATTTTGTGTATTGGGATCAGGAACACGTTAGATAATTACGCCCCACTTCTACATGACGCAATTCACAAGATTTTGGTTTCTTAATGTGTATCAAAGAAGATTATTTAAACAGATATTCAGTTAATATTTAGATTTTTCGTTCTACAACTGAAAAACAAAGAAATATGATTCTCAATTGAAGAGTTTTATGACAAACGGGTTAATTTGTTGTTATAGATCATGTGTTTTTAAACATGTAAATAAGGGTAACCGGCGTTTGGAGTTTAAGGGTCTGTCTTACTCTACGCTAGTCGCCAAAGTGTAAGGTCGTGGTTTCGATCAAAACCTCCAAGATACAGAAGGGCTGAGAACAGAAACTTTTACGTCACCACTACCTCTTCGAACATGACACAGTTTTAGTTTCACAAAGTAAACTTATTTAAAATTTCTGGTGAGTAATACAAATTTAAAAAAAACACCTTAAGTTAAAGATTAAAATACCTTTCTGATAAAAAATAATTTATTGATATATTTTTTATATATTTTTATATCATATTATATAATTAGTAAGTGTTAAAATTTCCTATTTGTCGCATAATTAAATTTTCTATCTTATATCATTAAAATGTTTTATGCGGGTGTAAACACACCACAAACTTTGAATAGTGTTACTTGCGGAAACTGAATTACAGCCCTCTATAGTAATAGGCCAGCGCGCTGATTCAAAATGGCGGCGACTGAAGGCAGAATTTCCCCTTTCCCTTCATGCGACCGCAGTGCACAAACCAGAAAACAAATTTAATATTTTACTAAACAATTAATGATTACATAACTGAAAAATTTTACCATCTCTTATATAATGATTTTTACCAATAAAAAAGTTACACCCGAAAGATAATTTATTTTATTTTTGGTATTATAGAGATAATATTTTGATAATAGGCCTTCTTTGTAAACAATATGTTATATACCACGAAAGCAATGTACTATTTCATTTTATTTTAATTTGAATCATTTTAACTATGTATTATTCAGTATTCAATTCATATAATGATTTCCATTAAATTATTCAAAGTTTCGGGGGAATAAAGTATTTTACTGTAGCTAAATCATTTTAAATAATAAAAATAATAATTATATAGATTTTATTTTCAAGGAGAAAATCTATAAATAAAAATAGCATGGATATACTAAAATGAATCAAAACATATCAATTCAGCAACTTTATTTTTAAAATCATATATATACACTCACAAACAATTTGCATCTTATTACAAAAAAGTAAACAATATATATAGATTAACATTTTTACTATTGAAAATTATCTAATTTCACAGTATTTCCATAAAGGAAGTAACAAAGTAATTTCACCCTTAAATTAATTGATAATTTCTGTTATTTGTACTTGTAAAAGTTACTCGTTCAACATTTTGTAATTACAATCTGTGGGCTATTTCAATAATTATTTCTTTGTGATTATACTAAAAAATATATAAATTATAAAAAATTTTAACATTTTTGCCCATACACATACACACCCATTTATCGTGAGGTAATGGATTGGGAACAGATATGTAAATACTTAAGCAATTGACTAGCGTTAAATTAAAAACATTTATGAAGGGACAGGGTAGCATAAATTCAGTAGCATAAATTGGAGTTTAAAAGGGTTAAATCGTTTGAAAATAAACGTTGTTTTTCAAAACACAAGTGTCAAACAAAGTTTAAAAATGAAGATAGAAAAAAAATTGTTTGGGAAAAAACATCAACTTTAATAAATATATTTTGAGACATTAAATAACTGTCCGACTGTGATTTTAACAAGTTATTCTAATTTTGATATTTTAAGCAATGTTAGAGGTACAGTGTCTCTTTTAAAATTTACAGTAACATGAGTTAATAGTACAGTCAGTTACAGTGAGTTAATATTACAGTCAGTTACAGTGAGTTAATAGTCATTATTATAATATATTTCAAAAGTTAAATCTAAGCTTACCTTAAAAGATATTTCTATTGAGGGTATATCCAATACACATAATTTAATTACAATTGATTGTTCATCAGTTTTAATATAATTCCATTTGGGATAGTTCATTATGCAGTCACGTATGCACATTTCAGCTTGATGGATATCTTTTATTTTATTTAGTTCAGTCTCATTAGTGTATGTTATTAAACTTGTATTTAAAGACAGCTGGATATTTTCGTTTTCTTTGTCATCACGAGTTTTTCTTTTTTTGGGCACTGTGATATTTAAATGAGGTGTGGAATCATGAATATATGTTGGAAACGCATAAGGCGTCAAAGCAGGACTGGCTCGGGGACTCTTATGTATATTCCAATCTTTGTCCTTCCAAATATCTTCTCGAACAATCATCTCACTGGCAAAATGTTTAATGCAAACTCTAGCATTTTTGTGAATTTGAAAATTTGCCGATGAATCCGGTTAATCCAGAAATTTCTTTGTTCCTCATCGTTCGGGAACCGGAAACAAGTTACGTATGGCGGATCGTAGTTCGATCTGCAATGAGGAACAACACATTTGAAAGGCATAACCTACAAATGAAATAAAAAGCATATATTGTCGGTAATTTAGATTAAACGTTATTATAAATTAATTAGGTTTTAAATTAATGGATATTTTCGTGGATTAAATTAATGGATATTATGAAACAAACAAGCTTTTGATTCACATTTTAAAACCATTAGTTAATTACTAATACAAAAAAGTAGAGAATGTAAACAAGCTCAACACATTAACATTAAAATTATTTTTTATGTAAAAAAATAAATTACTTACTATTTGTCTGATTTCTTTCTTTCTTGCACTATTCATCTACACATATGCATCAATAGAAGCTATTTTAAGTAAAACAATATTACATTATGTGAGAGATAAAATGGATGACTGTTGTTCTTAACTTCCATTTAGAATGAAATCGCGAACGATGGCAGACGAACAGAATAATTTTAAACCTTCCGCCTTCGGTTGGTCACGTGATCGTATTCCCAAGAATCAGCGCGCTGGCCTATTACTGGAGAGGGCTGTGACTGAATGCGTGATGACGTCAATCTAGTGGACCTAGTGATGACGTACAAGTTTCTGTTCTCAGGCATTGTATATCTAGGAGGTGTATGTTCGATTCCCTTTCAATTCCCTCGCTGTCCAGTTTCCTTTGTCGTACTAGTAAAACCTGTCTCTGTGTTGTCCACTTGCGATATGAGGATTTATTGACGAATCTTGGAACCAAGTATACTAATCCCAAAGTAACTGTTCCAAAAACAACAACAATAAATGTAAGTAAATAATGACATCCATTATAAAAAATTTCACTTCTACATGTCAATAGAAAATCCAAACCTATGGGATAGTTGAAGTTCTGTTTGACACAGGAATAAGCTATTTAGCCATTTAACTTTTTAAGTATCTCTGAAAAGTACAACCTCCAAAAAAAGTATTCGAGCAAAAGAGAAATTTCCTATTTTAGATTTTCGAATAATTAGAGTTTTTGCAAAACGCACAACTTCATAGAAATATGGAAAGCCATATTTATACATAGCCTAATTCATATTTGATGATAAATAATTTTTAATATACGAAACCAACGTAGGAAATTTCTGTCTTGCTCGAATACCTTTTTTGGAGAAATCATACTATGATAAAATATCATATAATAATTAATACTCGAGAAAAAAAGGTTTGATTTTAATTGTTTTTAAAGCATCGTCATGTTATATGATGTAAAGGAAGTTTAATTATAAATACACCTTTTTTTAGGTGATACCTCAATTAAGCAAATCAATAAAATCCGAAATACAAAGTTTGGTTAATATTCATAAAATACTCTATAATTTACAACAATTTAAAATTAAATATTCTAATGCAAAGATATTTTAAACTTAAAGCCATAAATCCTAATGCACATTTTAAGTTCTTAAATTTACATTTTTTAAATATGGAGAAACGATCAAGATACTCATCCCGTCGTTCTTATAAATTATTTTACTTTCATATCAATTTATAAATACTAAATTGTGCTTTTAAAAAGATTATGTAGCATCATGTAAAAAGTTTCTTTTAATTAGAAGTAAAGAATTTCAAACCTTCAGGAAATAATTTTTGATTTCATTCGGACCTGTAGTTTTGAAATTATTCACTAAA
The DNA here is from genome assembly GCA_038373885.1 of Cheiracanthium punctorium. Taxonomy (NCBI): domain Eukaryota; kingdom Metazoa; phylum Arthropoda; class Arachnida; order Araneae; family Cheiracanthiidae; genus Cheiracanthium; species Cheiracanthium punctorium. The sequence continues at coordinate 537,609 of JAWZYV010020068.1, read as the reverse complement.
ATGATAAAGTTCAAGTCATGTGAAGCTGAATGTTAACTTTAATGATGATTATGCGCACCATCATGTTCAGCTTCATAATAGCAGAATTATTTACTGATATGGTTATCGCTAACTCACTGGATATTCAACTTAGGATTATGCCAACGAAATTCAATGTATGTGGTAAATGGGGCTCAAAAATCGAATGCGATAGGAATTAGAAATTATACGTTTTGCCTTGAAAATTTCAAGGTTATCAAAAGGTAAATCTCTACAACATTTTTCAAGGAGTTAAAATGTTTTATACATCAATAAAAAAAACAAGCATCTGTTTAAACAGCTTGAATGTATATGCAACAAACTTCATGATTTTATTTACTTTATTTTTCTTTTTTAGTACTTCTGTATTATTACTTACAGACAAGAAAAACGGCGAATTCCTTTCAAAGGTTGTCAGATAGCAGTGACGTAGTGAATACTCTAAAGTCACCAAGCTTTGCCATTTTTGACTATTTATCGCCAACTTTGGCTCCCAAAAATAAGTACCCTTAACTAAACCCAGCTTCTCAATACTTTCTATATTTGGCGAGAAACCGCCAAAACTTACTGTTTATTATTAAGGTGAAGTGTAGATAGAATATGATTGACAATGATTGCAAAATAGTTTTAGCAGGTGATTTTAATGTAGAATTCAATCCCAAGAAAGTGCACGCTTAAACCCAAAGAGCCAAAAAAAAAGCGATACTTTGCGGAACGATCCGTTTCGATAGAAACCTACCGGTTTTTCCGCGAAAGTGCTCTTTAAGTAGTCTTTTTTCTGAGAACGCCTTTCTTCCCTTCCTGTTTTTTCCGAGAATTTCCGTCCTCGCTTATTGTTATATTCCGCTCCGCTCTTGTGATCGAAAAACGCTCCTAAAGGAGAAGCTCGCTTTTGAAAATTGGCTCAAAAATCGCTCCGACTGATCGAATTTCGCTCGTTTGGTTTAAGCGTGTGTTTTATGGAAAAAGGAAGACAAATGCGGCTTACTTATGGATAATGAGGCATTTGGATTTATGGCTCATTGGAAAGCTAAAGTACTCAAGCCACTTATTTGTGAAACTCTGTAAGTCAACTGATGGCGGTTTGTTGGAATAGCTAAACACGGGTTTTAGAAGCACAGGGTTTCTCAGCAAAACAGTAATTTCGGACTGCTCTGTGGAGATTTAGGAGTATCCTGAATTGAAGGGTTTATCATCTAAACATGTGTCTACCCACAAATTATAGTTTTTTAATGTAAACTCATTTTCATCAAAATAGCGACTTATTTGGTTTCTCAACTAAGCAGTTCATTTATAAAGTGTTGTTAGAATATGCCTGACAAAAATTGTAACAGTTTTAGCGTGTGATTTTAATATAAGTATCACTTTTTTTAACTGGAATATTATACTTTAATAAACTACCACCAATGTACATGACTTATTTTTAAAATTATTTATACATGTCATTTGGACTTACAAACGGTTTTATACGAAGCTGTGTGAAGTAAATTGAGTATATTTTAGATGCTGAAGAATTAACGAACATAAATAATTCTGAGTACATAAATTATGAAAACTGTTTCAAAGTAAGTGCACGTTCTTGCAACGAGAAAGAAGCTTTTTTTTCAGCTAATTTGTAAAGCGGCATCAATCTAAATAAATCAAAGTACTAGAATACGGTGGGCACACCTTACAACGCAATCTATCTTATGCGAAGGGGATATTATGAGGGTTTTTCACGAGTATCGTACGTCAGAGATAACGCGGACTCGTTACACGCAATTTTCGCCAACTGAAGCGCGAGGAGCGTGGGTTGAGTATCGTCTTCTTAATTTGCTACCGAATAACAGGTATTTTATCGCTCGTAGCGTCATTAGAGGCGGAAGCACCCAAACCGTTCCAGTCTAAACCTGGCTTTATTACTTTATGCAGAGCTGCCATGTCTCCGGCTCTTTCCGGGAGATTTCCCACCACAATTTTTAGACAGTTTTATTTTGGATTAAATATTTGGACTTATTTTAACAATAAATTTGTAAGTAAAAATTAGTGGTGGGAAATCTCCCGAAAAAAGCCGGAGATTAGGTAGCTCTGCTGCACAAATTATAATTTGTGATTAGGGAGTGTTTTAAAACCGTATACAGGGGGCTTATAAGTTCTAAGATAACTGATAGTGCGTTTTAAAAAGTCGCATGTATAACCTCCTTCACAACTCGCAATTTTTCACTTACGGTCTTGAAACGCATCCTTCGCCTTAGTCAAGACGCCACTGTAGTCATTTTCTAAAAATTACTTCTTATTATTAGCACTACAGTGCTTTTAAAATCAAGCAAGTTTTTTAGCGTCGGCATAGCTTGTCTACAAGATTTCTCGCGGTGAAGCACTTTCCAAATATGTTTATCAGATAACGAGGGGTGGGGTGGGGGAGGAGGGGTTACGCGTGCCTAAAAAATAATTCTTCAAATGCCGATATCTTCCAAATTTGACTAGAAACAGGTAAAGACGACAGTTTATTTCTAAGGAAAAGTACAGTTAGAATATGTCTGGCCAAGATTGTAAAATAGTTCTAGTAGGCGATTTTAATATAGATTTCAATTCCGAAAAAGTATTTTATGGTACAATAAGACACGTACGATACACTCACAGATCACGATACATTTTCAAAATGGTATTTATAAGATATAGCTGCCAACTTTTACGGAATGTAATTAACAACTTTTACTAAACAATAGTTTTCGAGTATGGCACAATTTTAGAGTTAACCGTGGGAAGTGATTGCTAACTTTAAAAAATATTTACAAAATTTACTGTTTGCCAAAAGTGGGTAATTATATTCCGTAAAAGTAGGCAGCTATGATAAAGCTTAAGTATAGTTAGAATAAGCCTAACGAAGATTTTTGAATAGTTTTAGTAGGCGATTTTAATAAGTCTTCGAAATTGAACCAATTTTCCCAATGTCTTCCAAACTTGGCTAGAAACTGGCAAATGCGATACTTTATTAGAATGGAAAAGTACAGTTAGAATATGCCTGAGGAGGATTATAAAATAGTTCTAGTAGGCGATTTTAATACAGATTTCAATTCCGAAGAAGTGTTTTATAAAACAAGGAAGACAGACACGGTCATGTGCACAACATTTAAGACGTTTAAGTGTAGTAAAAATATGCTTGCCGAAGATAATAAAATAGTTTTAGTAGGCGATGTTGAGATGTTAAGATAGATTTCGGTTCCAAAGATGTGCTTTATAGAACATCTTTCGAAGAAAAATACTGCAGACTAAAGAATAATGATACACTTTCCAACTGAATGGAATAAGAAAGAAAAATAGGGACGAAACATGGATTGTGATAAGCTTTTAATATATAGCACTTTAGTGCATTTTAATATAGAAGTGTTCCAGATTTTAATTTTGTATCTTTCCGTGAAAGATTGCTATCGCCTTGACTTCTAATACACATTATAACCTGTTATTATTTTCGTTTTTTACAGTAAAATCTCACACTACTTAATAGATAGCACATGTCGGAAAACATACGCCCTTACATGTACTTATATTTGATTCCTGACTCATTTGAACTATACCGCCTTAAACAGACATTTATAAGCATTGTCTGTTTACAACCCTCAACATATATAGTCATTTATTTATAGATTTATATCATAATTTGCTATTTTCCCCTACCAATAGCTTGCCTTCTTCACCAGTGAGACAAGGCAAAAATAGCTGCTGTTGTTGGCCAATCGGTGTAAATGATTGGGCAATTGTATTTTTTCCTTTATTTGCATATCCTATGCTCTTTCGATGAGTTTTTAGCGTACGTATTATCCTTATTAGTTCCTTATCAAAAGAAAACTTTTTTTCTTAAATATAAATGTACCTTCGCATCGCAATATTTCCGCTTAGATAGATATCCTATATTTGTGGAATAAACGGGCTTTGTAGTTTCTGCAAATAAAGCATAGGATTTGGTTTTTTGAGTTTCCGAAGAAGGTTAATAAATGCTCGAACCTGTGGTAGCTAATAAAAAGCGATATTAGTTTCGAATGCAATTTAAAGAGATTTATGACAGCGAAAAATAATTTTTATATACATTTATATCACATACAGTGAAACCTGTGTTGAACGACCCCCGTATTTAACGACCACCTGGTCTTGTCGACCATGCCATATCGGTCCCGAGTACCATATAATTATAAATAATGGTTTATTTTCCTTATTGAACGACCACCTGCCTGACGCGACTAACGACCGCTATGTATAACAAAGAAATTTATTTAAAATCCTATTTTAACGACCGCGAATTCTTAAAAAAATTCTTATTTTTTCGTATTTGAGTAAGTTCGTAATCACGCGGTATGATGAAAACGAAAGTTGACACTTGTTTAGTTGAGTTGTAACACTGCTTCCAGTCACTAAATAGTTCATGGAGTCAGTGAATGCAATAGCTGCATGCACGCAGTTACTTGTGTTATTGCTTCTTGGAGGATATTTATTGAAAATATAATTTTATGTATTTAGACATTACAGTGAATCGTCCAGCACAATTTCTTCTTTTAAAACATTTCTTCCAAAAATAATTCCATCACAAAATCTGCGCACCATAGGGAAATACTGCCGAGAATGATGTCATTGTTCCGACCAATGAGCGATGCCGATACTGGCGAGAACTAAGCACGGAAAATTCAACACAAAATTTTATTATTTCTTTTCAATTTTTTAAAAATTTAAACATGTTCTAATAAATCTCACTGTCTTTCTCTACATATTATAAAAAAGTAAGTACATACATGCTTTTTAATATATTATATCGATATAAAAGCCGTTTAAGTGATTATGAAGTAATTATCAAATAAATTCCAGTTCTATTGATAAAATTAAGTACGCTTAAAATTTTGTCAAAATGTATCGTATTACCTGAATTCAAAGACCTACCCTCCTTAAAGACCACATTTTCTTGGTCCCAGTGGTAGTCTTTAAAAACAGGTTTCACTGTATTGTAACAAAACTGTAATATCACTTTCCTGTCCTACAAGGGTTATTGTGGAAAAATTATTTTTACAGGCATTTCGCGGTGGCATGAAAGCCTATGCCCCATTGACCGGGGCGACCTTTTGGCGAGTTGTTGAAAAATTCGGCGACAGAAAGGAAGATTATCGAAATCGCTGGAATTTTCTGTCTGTCACTATCAGGAAGACTACTTTGTAAGTTAAAGGCATCTTAACTTACAAAGCATCTTACGAGGTATTCCCATGTAAGTCGCATGGAAAGTCATGTAGGTCGTACCCTGTCCAAACGATAGGCGTCTGAAAGAAACGTAAAAACGTCAGGTAGTCTCTGCTGTTGAAACTGTCGCGATACATATTAACGTAGGATTGCGTGTCGTTGCTTTGGGGGACTACAAAATCTACAATTTACCTGCTGAACTTCACAAACCAACTACTTTATTCTTACAAAACACTAAAATTAGGCATATTTTGTTGTAATAAATCCTTACCCTTGTACCTTAAATAATTAATTCCCTTTCTGATATCACATGCATGCGATATTTTTCTTAAATATGATGATTCAAGCTGATTCAGTTATTTTTACCATTATGAACGACTTTTCTGTCTATGTGTCTATTGTTTAGGCTTCAAGACAGTGTCTAAGTCATTTTATGCGACTGAAAATCGCTAGCATGCCTGATGGTTTTTTATTCTTGTTTTCCGTTTTATATTTTCTAAAATATTTCGAATTTCGAAAATTAAATCAACTGATTGACATCCCTGAAATTCCTCTGCGATTTTTAAAAACGTATCACGTGTTTGCATTTGGTCTGTTTCTTTAGTAAAGAGCACGAAAGCATGTTTTAAAGGAATCCTATAAACTTACAGCGACGTTGGGAAAAAAACATGTTTTCTTTATGTAGGACAGTCATGGAGGAACGTATTCCTAAGCTAAAAAGCTAATTCAACTGTGTATAGCACAGTTGAATCAGCTGAATGTTAATTAGTTGAATTTTCAAATCTCGTAGTGGAAATGGAGATTCCGCATGAGAACATCAAGCACCCTGCGTAGCCCAAAATTTGCCACTAGCTTGAAGAAGACATCTCAGCACCTGACAATGGAGGCTCTGCATGCACAAACACCAGCTGCAGTTGTTCAGTCGGCTCCATCATCTGATTCGGAGACATCATCACTGTAGGTAGACTGACAAACTTCATCGCGATATTCGTCCGAAAAATAACATGAAAGATAAATCATGCCAAATGCATCAATCATAGAACACTTTCCACACAGCAATATTTTTTTGCTCCAAATTTAGCAATGCATTGTCCTCAAATCTATCGAGATTTTGGACATATTCTATTTAAAAAATCCTTTATCTTATTATTAATATAATTTTGCTGCAACCCGTAAAGGAACTTATTTTTTCTTTTTTGTTATCTTTTAACTGAAGGGTGAATTGTTATAAACGTCCATATACTCATTGTATTGAGCTTGAAATGGATTAATGTCTCTAAACTGCTATAGATCGTTATGTTTTGGAATTCTTTTGAGTGCTCCTGTAGAAGAACTATAAATACTACAGATATCATTTTCGACCGAGAGCATTCTTATGTGATCCTTAATAACATATATTAATTTTGGTTTGTTTTAAATAGAGAATAAAATTCGCGTTAAAAATTGATTACCCATTGAACGTATTGTATTGGAATTCTTTTAGGTGGTCCTGAAAAAGAACTATACATGCGACATACACCATTTCAATAGGATACGTAGAAACAAAGTATATGAATTACGTAAAAAAATGGTTGAAGACTTTTAGTAATAATCTTCCTGTGAAAGAATTTACACTTCCCGACTCCGCAATACGGTAAACGCAGACATACGAAGTTAACAGAAAAGTTTGCCTGAGACCTCCACTTCAACCTGCAGATCCGATCTGCAAATCTGTGTTCGTATCCTGAGTAACATACCCTCGTAGAAAACTCCCTACGAACGTGCAGTTCAGTTCAGAGTTGCCAAACTTAACGGAACGCAGCTAACGAATTTTTCAGAGTTTCCAAATTTAACGGAATGCAACTAACCAATTTTTATAATTGTAAGTTTCACCTTATAAGATTTTTCGATTGTTTTGCACCCACGTTCTTGCAGTCAGTTAGTTAAAAGGTATATTAAAAGTTATCTGTTTTAAACAGTGGTTGTGCATATTCTGTAGAGTTTAGCAAATGACTTCGTTTGTCATATGTTTTCTGTGTTTGACCGGGGCCATCGTGACTCTTGTACCGGGCCAGCTCGTGCACTCGATAAGTCATCCAAAGAGGCCTACAGATGCGCACTTATTGGTTCCAGTCATCTAACTTCCAAATCTAACCAATGAGAAACGTGTGTAGGCCTCTTTGTATGACTCATCGAAGTACACAAGCAGGTCCGGTAGAAGATACATGATGGATTTTGTTTTACGGTGGCTGTGCTGCAATCGATACGTTATCAAATTAATAAATGCATTGCAATCAGTTACTGGCTGAACATCGATTAAATTTTACCTTCCATTATCGCATACTTTTTTACATAACAATAAGCCTTCACATTTATTTATTGAACTTCACAGTCTAAGGAACAGTCCCTCCCCAAAACACATAAACTTTTTACGTGTATTGTCTTTTACTTGCCCCAGCATACCCATTTATTTTATCGATATATTTCGTTATTCCTTTTTTTTCCTTTACAAACTGCCTGCCCTCTCCATCAGATATTGAAGAGAATAAAAACAGCTGCTTCTAACCTATCGACACGCAGGCTTAGGTAGATCTTGTTTCTTATATTCATCCTTACTTCTTTAGTCGAGGTTTTAGCGTTCATCTTACATCTCCTGTATCTAAGAAATCAGAAAACACCGTTTCAATGATTGCATGTTCACTTTCTCATGATACCAGAAATTTTAGTCTTTACTCAATAGACTTTTCATTTCTTGCTAATATAGAAGATCATCTTGTGTACTGGATTTTTTGTAGCGTATAATTATTGAGTTATTATCATATGCATTGTTCCATTCTAGTATATATTACAGATATACTTCTTACAATAAAGCAACACTTAATTATTACGCGTCTGACGAGATGTGCAGGCTGCAGTGCTGACATTTTGGTTCCCCTTTTGTACTCGATGAGGCTTGTTACCAAGGGTGGGGGACCATCTTACTCTAGTTATCTCGAGCCAAGATGGCCACGCTTGCTTGATCACACAACGCTTCGGGTGCAAAGGGGTGTGGCCAAAATGTCAGCTCTGTAGCCTGTATATCTTGTCAGCCACGTATTTATCTACACTGACAGAAAAAGGTTTTGCCGAATTAACAAAAATTTTATTGATTCAATAAAAAATTAGTTAGTCCTATTTTAACGGAAAGTTCTGTTGGTTTTAACAATTGTTTTGTTAAATTAACAAAATATTTCATCGAATTAACAAAAATTCTGTTGATTAAACAAAAAGTTTTCTTTGAAATAGGACCAACCTAAATTTTGTTGAATCAACAAAATATTTTTTTTTTTCAGTATAAGCTACATATATAGTTTATAGGAACTATATTTTTCCTATAAACTAAACAACTATAAATCCCTTGAAAGGCAAGCATTTTCATCCTATTTTCATAGATTTTGCACAAACCATTAGTGTTTAATTAATTTTACAAAAAAAAATTTTAAATAATTCTAAATATAAAAGTAAGGAAATTGTGTAGATTAATGCTCTAATTTTGAGACATACGGTGCAAGTGCCAGAAATCGAAAACTTCACAGTTGGGTATTCCACTCTTCGGACACAATTTTCATTAAATAAGTAATACGCAACATACTGAATGTTTTTGGTGGTAGTGTGTGTGTGTGTGGGGGGGGGGGGCGTTTAAAGGACAATCTTAAAAATGATAACAATTTAAATTACATTAATATTTTTTTAGTTGGAAATTTATTGAAAATTTTATCGTTGGAAAAAATGGGCTATGAAAAATGCTTTTCAAGTAATCATATCCGGCTATGCATGTATAACTCATTTAACTATTGCTAATGCAACAGACTGTAAATTAAGTTTTACTTTCAAAACTTGGGATTCATGATGAGTCCAGTGTAGTAAATAAACATTTTTCTCAAAATTCATTTTATTTTCTGAAATCAAAAAGCTGTAAAACATAATAAGGTTAATAATAATACACCAACACCTCCTACAAATAGAAAGCCTAACAACTGAAACTTTGACGTCATCGCTAGGCCTTCAAGTAATGACGTCATCACAGGTTTACTTTCACAAAGTAAAACTATTTAAAATTTCTGGTGAGTGCTACAAATATTAGAAAATATGTTAAATAAAAAATTAAAATTAAAATACCTTTCTCATACAAAATTGTTAATTCTGATCTATTTCCTTACCATGTTATCTAATTAGTCATAGTTAAAAACTGCCATTTGATAGAAAATTATATTTTTTATCTCAAATTATTAAAATATTGCTATTCATGAGTAAGTTCACCAGAAACTTTTTATACTTTTTTTTTAACGAAAATAAAACATTTTACTGTAGGCTAAGTGATGGCGTCAAAGCTTAGTGACGTAGGAAATGTTAGGCTTTGTCTTAGCTTTGTTAGGCTCTCCAAATTCATCAATGCCCGGGGTCCCAGTTTGCAGAGCTGCCAAGTCTCCGGGTTTTTGCGGGAGATTTCCCATCACTAATTTTTACTTACAAATTTATTGTTAAAGTAAGTCCAAATATTTAATCCAAAATAAAACTGTCTAAAAATTGTGGTGGGAAATCTCCCGGAAAAAGCCGGAGACTTGGCAGCTCTGAGTTTGTCATAATCAGGCCCTATCTACACCAAAACCTGCAGTCTACTATGCTCATATAGGTACCAGAAACATGCATGCAAAGTTAAATCACTTACCGTTCGTTACAGTTCTTGAGAAATCATGTTCTTCTTACAGTAACTGCGAAAAATTGTCATTTTTCAATAAAAGCATTTAAAATATTCACAACAGTCTCTTGTTCTTTAAATGGCCATAATTAGCATTCTGCAATATGTAGAATCTAGACAAAACCAGTTTTAGAATCTCAAATTATGGGGCTTTACTTTGAGACAGTAAAACAAAAACGTGAATTTCTGGCAAAATTTACCTTTCCAACGTAATCGGATTACAAGTTTTTTTTTAAAGTGTTTCATTTGAATGACATTTACTTTAATAAATAGACTGCACCTCTCCTTAAAATTGATCTCCTTAAAAAATATTTTTAAGTGCACTTAAGTAACCACTCCGTAATTCCAGCTTATAAATTGAAATACTTCTCTTACGCGAACTTACGACCTAATTTTATTTAACTCTGGTGGTTATAAAGAAAATGGTTATAAAATTATAAAAAGACGTCTTCATGCAAGTGTAAAAACTCAATCCATCTACTATTAGATTAGAATTTCACGTTATTCAACTTTTGTTTTTATTATTTAAAATTATTTTTCAGGGGGGATACACATTTAAAATATATTTGAAAGTTTTCTCTAATCTATGGTTTTCGCGCGAATTACCTTCCTTTTTTAAAGTAATCGCCGACAAGACCTCATTATTACACAAAGCGAGAATCAGCAAAATAACCCGGAATGAGCGAAACCGGGGAAAGTATAGAGAGAAAATTTACAGACGAAAGAACACGGGAAGGGGAAGTAAAGAAATAAAAATTGTCGAGAAAATAAGTTTTATGACGAAAGAAGTAGATTGCTTTCATCGTGTTGCCCGGACGCTGGAAGTTTATGGAAACAAATAGAACGGAAAACATTTTCTGGGAGAGATTCAATCAGAATTTGATGCGCTAAATGGCAACGAGATTTCTCAAGTCGGCGCTCTTCGTGGAGAAGAAGGCTGGGGAGTACTTCAGGTATTCATCAAATTAGAGTCGCGTAATTGTAAAAGTATTAAGGTTAAGTTTTATGTTAGGTTATTTGATAAATTTTCTTCGTTGCTAATTCCACATAAATGCAAGAATTTAGTGTAAGTGTCTCGTTCAGTGTCACTTTGCATCCGTTTTCTTGTTTTGTAGGTAGCCATGTACAGTAAACATTTCGTCCTTATCTTCACAAAACACTTCCTTAACTTCACAATCTTGTTTTGTTGAAAGATTATCTCAACAATTAGTAAAAGAATTAAAAGTGATAAAATCAGTAAAACGCTACATCAGCATAAACCAGAGCTGCCAAGTCTCCGGCTTTTTCCGGGAGATTTCCCACCACAATTTTTAGACAGTTTTATTTTACATTAAATATTTGGACTTATTTTAACCATAAATTTGTAAGTAAAAATTAGTGGTGGGAAATCTCCCGAAAAAAGCCGGAGACTTGGCAGCTCTGATAAACACAAGCAAGTAACATGTTGCTAATATCATGCTCTTCGATGGAGCAAACCCGCTGTTTAACATTTATCCAAAGTTGAGATCAAAATGATGCATTCAGTCAATTCCAATAGGTATGCCGATATGCTCGAGAGCTTTGTGATACCTCAACTGCAGCAAAGAAATTGTATTGATTCGACCATTTTCATGCAAGATAGTGTTCCACCGCATATCAGACATCGAATGAAGGAAACCTTCCTTTTACCTGTGTCCTGCGCCCAGTGGCGCAGCGACGGGGGGGGTCCAGGGGGTCCGGACCCCCCCTATGAGCTAAGGGGCCGCTATGAGCAGGGTTCCGTTTATCTACAGGGCGAGTGGGGCCCATTGGCCACCAATTTAAAGGGCCCAGTTTTTCTCTAAAAAGGGCCCATTTTTTTCTATCTTTTCCAAATTTATTCTCTAAAAAGTATCTTTTCTTTAAAAAAAAACCTCTTTCTAAACTTTGTATCGGTAGTTGGCTTGAAAAGGAGGACGCAAGGTAAAATCATCAAAGGCTTCCAGCAAGCACCGTCATAGAGACTCCTTAGGCAATAAATCTCCAGTCGTGTCTCTGATAGGGAATTTGTGGGGCTAGGATGGACAAATCGGACAAAGGGAAGTAATTCGCACCCTTGTAGCGCAAAGGAACGGAATATCCTCAGAAAGAATCTATTCATGCTACAATTAAGTGATAACAAAATTGTCATGAAGGAAAGAGGAAAATATATTGCCTATATTGTAGTCTTCAAGCATACCACTCTTCTTTTCTCGAGATAAACAAGCCACAGTATTCAAATAGTGAATACACACACACAACAAACAGTAAAAAAGAGGGTCTGCTGGGAGCTTAGATGTGGTATAACGAAATTTCGAATGGTTCAGTTTTAGTCTCTCCTGAATTCACTTGAGTTGCAGGGCTCGCAAATAGTCTCTTTTTTCCCTAAAAGTCTCTTTTTTAGTTAGAGCTCTCTAAAAGTCCCTTTTTCGCGTAAATGGTCCCTATTTTCTCTTTTTCGTCACGGATTCTAGCCATTCCGAAGTCACGCGGTTACGAACTCACCCTCTATTGGATGATGAAACGCCAGTTCGGTGACGTCATACTCCTTTCTTTTACAACATCGGCGTGTGAACAAAGGAATGTATCGTCTCTGCTTGTGAATCGGCTGGATGACCCTGTATTTTGTGTATTGAACTCTGCAAATATAATCAGTATTAGAAGTAAGTAATTTTTTATATTCATTTTTATGAAAATTGTATTGTAAGATTTAATTTTTTTTAGGAGATTAGAGGTTTTATTTTTTAGAGGTCCTTGTCACACGCAACTAAACAGATTGATATAGAAGGCATGGAGGAATTTTTCCGGTTACCATTAAGACAGTTTTTCGCTGTTTTTTATTTTTATGAATTGATGGATATCGCAGAATTAAACAAATGGCATATCTAAAAATTCCACACGTGTTGCTATCGCTGATTATGTCTGGGAATAATTCTCCGTCTGCACTCATTTTTGTTTTTTAGTTTCTGGTAAAATCCTGCAAAATCACTTATTTTTGCGAGCCCGTCGTCATCGCAAAAATCAATGCCTCTCGAAATACTTTATTTCCGTTCATAACTGACTCTGTTCAACTTTCGGTTCTGCTCATAATTCGCGAAATTTTCAGCCCGCGCCCGTGATTTTAAGTAATTTACGGGAACAAATAAATTAGTTGCCCCCTCCCCAAATGATTTTGCTGATAAGCCATCTCCAGTGGCGCAGCGACGGGGGGGTCCAGGGGGTCCGGACCCCCCCTATGAGCTAAGGGGCCGCTATGAGCAGGGTCCGTTTATCTACAGGGCGAGTTGGGCCCATTGGCCACCAATTTAAAGGGCCCATTTTTTCTCGAAAAAGGGCCCATTTTTTTCTATCTTTTCCAAATTTATTCTCTAAAAAGTGTCTTTTCTTTAAAAAAAACCTCTTTTTAAACTTTGTATCGGTAGTTGGCTTGAAAAGGAGGACGCAAGGTAAAATCATCAAAGGCTTCCAGCAAGCACCGTCATAGAGACTCCTTGGGCAATAAATCTCCAGTCGTGTCTCTGATAGGGAATTTGTGGGGCTAGGATGGACGAATCGGACAATGTAAAGGGAAGTAATTCGCACCCTTGTAGCGCAAAGGAACGGAATATCCTCAGAAAGAATCTATTCATGCTACAATTAAGTGATAACAAAATTGTCATGAAGGAAAGAGGAAAATATATTGCCTATATTGTAGTCTTCAAGCATACCACTCTTCTTTTCTCGAGATAAACAAGCCACAGTATTCAAATAGTGAATACATACACAACAAACAGTAAAAAAGAGGGTCTGCTGGGAGCTTAGATGTGGTATAACGAAATTTCGAATGGTTCAGTTTTAGTCTCTCCTGAATTCACTTGAGTTGGATGCCTTTAGTTTGTAAGCAGAAGTTTAAGTTTTGGGTTCTTTGTTTCTTACGATCATGAATTCGTCCAGTTTAAAAAGAAAGAAAACCCAAAGTGAAATGTTTTTATCTTTCTTCGAGAAAAAAATTAAAGCCGATGATGGTGATCATGCAGCATCAAAGACTGCTGATAGTATGGATGGGCCCGGACCCGGCGAAAAATCTGTTGCACCGAAAGAAACCTTTGAGGGTGCTAAATCTCAAGCTCATCCTCTTGATATTGGGCTCTACATTAACAAAGAGGTAAACTTTACTTGATTAAATTTCAAAATAACTTTACACAACAGAGGAGGTGGAATCACATAGGCGTGGTTCATAATTTATTACCAGTAAAAATCTTAATATGAAAAGATCTTTCAAGTACAGTGCGCACCGGTTATAACGGACCTGGGATATAACGTACTATCGGTTATAACGTACCTAGAAGCTAGGTCCCGATTGAAGTCCTATATTTATAATGTTATTTAACTTCGGTTAAAACGTACTTAACGAAAGTACGTACTTCGGCTATAACGTACTTTTTATACCAAAGCCAAAAATAAAATTTTGCTTTTCTTAAGTATTTTATTTCCTTTTTCTCGAAAATTTTAGTACGTTCAAAAACACTCGTTGTCAGTTTGCAGATTCTCTAGCGAGATGAATTGTGTATCAATGAAGGGAACAATCTTTTATCTTTTAACCCTGCTAGATAGGGCTAAGAACAAGACCATGTGTTTTCTTTGTCATTCATCAATGTACGAAAATGACTTCTGAAAAGCCCTATCTATAATGATTCTGATGACAGTGAAGAAGAAACAGAGGAGCCTATACAAAGCATACCCGAAGCATTAAATGCTGCAAAAACATTATCGCGATTTTTTGAATGCCGCAGCGATGATGCAGAGACTCTACAAAAGTCTAATATGGATATCTAAAACGGTATATTTAAAGTGGCATCTGCTCATTTAAAACAAAAGAAAATTAAGATTATTTATCTCAGTAAAAATTGTAAGTAATAAAGAAATTTTTTCTGTTTTTTACTTAAATTTTAAAAAATCAGACCTGTTTAAAACACACATTACAGTGAAATTATGAGCCCGCTTTCTTTTTATGTGTAATATTGGATCTTACCGGCGATATTGCCTATAACGTACTACTTTTTTAGGTCCCGTGAGAGTACGTTATAACCAGTGTCTGCTGTATAATCTAGCAGATGGTTGAAGTGTATTTATTTATAATTAGCCAAGAATTTTCTAAACATAGACAATCGTACTTGCATGTATACAAGATGTAATGATCCAACTTATAAAGATTATTTAAACTATATCATAAGCTTATTATTACTGGCAACTACAATGTAGTCAATGATTACAAATCTACTATCTTACGGTACTAAATATAAACAGGGCCCGATTTATACCCGAATGCCCCGCCGTAAATCAGGCCCTGAATATAAATAAACATTACTTATTGCATACTAGCTGCTTAGCCCGGCGTTGCCTGGTTGCATTAGGCGTTACGACGCAACCTGACTTAAAAATTATCTGCTGCTCTAGTCGGCTAATCAGCTGGTCCTGTTTACGGGAATGAAGCTTATTTTCACAACACTAATGCATAAAGTAAACATGAATTTTAAAGACATTGTTACTTATACTATTAAAATTACTTGAACTCAGTACAATGCGGCCCAACCCTTTCTCATCTGTGATTTTAATTCTTAAACCCAGATTTAACCTCTTAGCTCCCCCACCGTTTCAAAGATTCAACACCGAAGATTTTCTTCTGTTCCCAGCATTGTTACCCAGATTGGTTTGGGTTTATCAGTGTCTAATGCAACCACTGTTGCGCTTTCACAACGCAAGACACCAGCGGAGCATTCATAGATTCATGTTACTAGGTACAGAAGGGTATCTTATCCGTTGAGTCTTTGCAACGATGGGGGGAACAAGTTAAATGTGGGTTCTATGGGAGGGTTTAACTCGATAACAATAGAATAAAATCAAATTGACATTTTTTCTTTTCCGCGCTCCGACAAGACGCTCACCGCTCAGGTACGCACTGCTAACAACCCAATAACTTATAAATGGATTGCCCCATGCGACTGATTGACTGGGCTCTTCTTTCTCTAGAGGAAAAATATAAAAGCTGCTGTGTGGTATCTGAATTGATTTAAAGTGTGCAAATTGATCATGAACAAGGTTAATGCCTGGGAAATAAAGAAATCATATTTCTGAATTTACTGAACTTAAATATGAATCAAATCAGTTCTATCGTTGGTGATAAATTTAATAATATATGTAATATTTTTAAAAGGAATTTAGATGAAATTATTTATAATTTAATTATTGATTATATTTTCCAATTGAAGCATTTAATTATTGGAATATTTTTGTTACGGAAGAAGTATATATTAATTTACATTGTAATAAGTTTATTATTAATAATAAAACATTTACGAATATTATAAAAACTTCCATTAATCGAAGCGAGTTTCTTGCGAAATTCGAATTAAAACATCTGTTGTTTATTGCCTTATATTTGAAGCCAAAATGCGCCAAACACTACTGTTATTGTACAACTAAAAGTCAAAGCCCGTTGTGAAGCAATTACAACGAGCGCTCTTCTGAAAACGTGAAAAAAGTTTCTCATTCCAAAGATTTCGTTTTGTCTACATAGTTATTCTTATGTCCAAGCAGACGATTTCTTTGCTTGGCTCGATTTCCTCTTATCAATCCTGGATTTATTTGTGAGAAGAAAAATTAAACTGCGTAATCTAGAAAAACAATTTTAAAGCCTTTATAAATAGCGCAGTCTTATCTCTTTTCTTTTTGTAAAGGGTTGCATGACGTAATTTTAAAAGTTAAAAAAATGTCCATTTCATGTAGTGTCTGAGGTATTTAACGCTAAAACGCGAACCTAAAAGACAGCATGATGCGGAAATAAGACATTTTGAAAGTGAGAAAGGTCTAACTTTTCACTTTTTTGATACCGGAGGTATTTAACGCTAAAACGCGAACCTAAAAGACAGCATGATGCGGAAATAAGACATTTTGAAAGTGAGAACTGTCTAACTTTTCACTTTTTTGATACCAAATGACGCTGACATAGTTTTTTTTTTTGTGTGTGTGTGTGTGTGTGTCATTATATTGCAATGATCTCAGGTTAGTACATATATGATGCAAACTTTAAGTCAAGAGTGAAATAATTTTGCTTTTTCTAGATTCCATTCGAATTACACATGTGAGGAAAAGTTTCGTTTCCTACCGTGCGAAGAACGGGCACGCAGCTAGTTAATAATAAACATAGGACCGAAGCTTAGAGCATACCCATATTCAATATAAAGTGGAATTTATTTTTAACTCAATAATATTTTTTGTACTTTAACTACTTAAGTATTGTTTTTTTTTTATTTCTCTTGTAGTTTTTTTCATTCTATTTAAAATATAGAATAATGTGTGTGTGTATATATTATTCATACCTAATTACTCATTATTAATAGTCCTAAACTTATTGACAGTTTTTGAATAAACACAAAAATTCGACTAAACAGAAAGTTTACTTTTACTATTAAACTGCTTAGTTTTGCAGTTCCAAGCGGGAAATTTATGAATATATTTAAATATTTATAAATATATGTTCTTGAAGGAATGTTAAATTTTTGGTACATTTTATCCAAGTAAAGAATTCTTCTGAACTTTGTGATGTCAAAGTCATGTTTCTGATCAAGTTTCCCTTGTTCTGACCTTCAAAAGCAGCTGTTAAGTAGTCAAAATTTTCATGACTGAAACAATACATTCGCTAGTGGTCCACAAAAAGAAATTCGACGTAATTAAGTAACAGTGAAAAATAATCACACAATATGAAACTGCAGTTGCTGGTTTATACTTAGAGATATGCTGATGTTTATTTAGTGTTAATCATGAAAAGTGAAACGTACTACAAAAATTATTGAGATAAAAAATGTTTTCTAAGATGAACAAATCTATATACATAAAAATTATTTTAAAAATTTTAATACTCCTTTTGTAGCAGACCATGACTATCGGACGGACACTTGGTGCACGTGCCCTGGGCACAACTGCAGAAATAAGCCAAAAAATTGAGTTTAACACGATATACAGGGGCACAAAAATTGAGCCAGCTAAGAGACACAAAATCTGAAAAGTGCCCTGGGCACAAAAGTGTTATAGTGAAAGTCAGGCCCTGGTTTGTAGACATAAACTAGATATAAAAGGAACTAAAACATTTTAAAATAATTAGTAATAATGTAAAGGTGTTAGAGTTAGTGATTTTTTTTTTTTTTTTTTTTTTGAGTAGAGGGGGCCCCAAAATTGAGTTGCGTCTCGGGCCTCTCAGGAGCAAAATCCGCCACTGGGAGGAGAATATAGGTATTCGCACTCATTCTGTGCTTTCTGGGGGCCTGAGGGTAAAATTTCAAATGTTTTCTGTAAAGGTAAAATTCGCGAAACATTTCTTCCGGGGGAGGGATGAGTGCTGAGTGCCTGTCTGAGATGACCATTCCCCGCCCCTACAAACACTTGTATGGGTATCATGTACGGGGGCCCTGTGAACAGCAACATGATCATTTTAGGGAGGGGGGTCTGATCTCCCCCCCCCGAGTCCGAGTAATTTGGACCCCCCCTAAAAAAAATTTCTGGCTGCGCTACTGCCTGCGCCAACATTTCACAGATGGCAGAGTAATCAGTTGCAGATTTCCCGTGAGTTGGCCTACGAAGGTCCCTTATCTGAATCTTTGCGATTTCTAGTTGTGGGGATACGTGAAAAGCGTGTATTGAGGATATGTTCCTGACATTCCTACCTTGAAGGATAGAATAAAATTACGTGTCAGACGAATAAATGGCGATCTGCTGCTAGCCACCGTCGAAAACATCGCGTATCGCATGCAGTTCTTGGAACAAAAATATGGTGGTCACATTGTTAGCTTCTAGAATAAATGTTTTCCGTTGATATTTGAGACTTATATACTGGTTGGTGTGTTTTTTTTTTTTGTTTTTTGTTTCCATCGACAATTATGTGTCCCTTTTTTTTCACACATTGTGCACTTGCAACGCCTGTATTTCCGTAATCTGTGATTAGTGGTACTATTTTCTTTCTTCATCAATTGAAGCCGGATACTTTAATGTGTACGGCAAATTTTGTTCCATTTCGTCCAGCACATTACACGTTACAGAGCTCCGAACACCCCCTGTCATTTCTTAACACCCTGTACATATATATATATATACAGGGTGTCCAGCCTTAATGTGACACAATAGCTAATTCCCGAACCGTTGGGTTTAGATATGCACTTCCAATTTGAAAAATGTTTTAAAACAGGTAAAGAATGTTTTTACGTGCTTTTAGAACCAAAAAACCCCTTTAGAAAAAAATTACAAAAATTAAATTTTTATATGGTCCCCAGGTCCTATCACTTATATTTAGGAAAAGATGCAGTACAAAAAAACAAAGTAAACACAAAAAGTATCATTTTATTACGATAAGAACTGACCGAGTTATGGAACTTTCAAAATCATACATTTCATCCATTTTCACGGCCATTTTCAAGAAGCTAGTAAGGGACCGTCTTGAAAATGGCCGAGAAAATGGATGAAATGTATGATTTTGAACGTTCCATAACTCAGTCAGTTTTTATTTACAGGGGGGGGGGGGAGTGAAGAGAGGTGGAGGTTGAATGAGAGATGGGACGGCAACGTCAAGCTTGATTCAAGCTTGCTATGCCAAGCTTAATGCAAGTTGGGCAAGTGTAAACTTGAACACTTTATTCAAACTTGCATTAAGCTTCAAGGTTTGAAATAATCAAGCTTAAAGCAAGTTTATTGACTTGATAAATCAAGCTTGCTGCAAGTTTGATGCAAACTTTCTGTGCTGTCTGGGCTGCATTTTTTAAAAACTTAAAAGTGTGTGTAAGCCAAAAGGAGTGCTGCTCGAAAGCAGCATGAAACTGCTGAATAATTGACTTTAGTGAGCTATAAAGTTATAAATTCATTAGAACTACGTTATGAAAGTTATAGTAAAATTCATCGTAGCTTAATGTCTGTAGTTGCTAATATTTGCTACTCTCCTCATTATTAGATAATTAACAACATAAATTAAAAAAACACTAAAGTGTAACCTCTGAAAGCTGGTGCAGGTCCCCTGTTCCTTTCTTTTTTTCGTTGCAACGGGAAGTCCCAGGTCCTTTTTTTTATCATTGCAGCGGGAGGATTTACATCCCTTGACGCTAAAAAACGTGTTTTAAACGTTTGACGCTAAAAAAAACGTGTTTTAAACGTTTTTTGGACTAATTGTGCTACTTGGGAAGGCACAAACAAGTACGCCCACCAGCCTCTCTCTATCTCTTCTCTTTGTTGTTTATGGTGTGAATTTCCTAGAGGTAGACTACATTTTTGAAATCAGGTTTGAGGTAAACAAGTACCGCAAGCAGATGTGGAGCGAATTTTTCTACAGGTGAGCTGAGCCCATCTGAAACAATTCAGGAGGAGCAACAGCTCCCCTGGTTCCTACGCCCTGGCATAGCTGCCAACCTTGCCGATGTCTTCAGGAGATTTCCTACCACTAATTTTTGCTTATCGAGTCATACTTAACAGAACGCCAAAAATTTAATATAAAATAAAGCTGTTTAAAAATTGTGGTGGGAAATTTCCCGAAGAAATCGGAAAGGTTGGATGCTATGCAGTCCGGCCGGAATGTGGAATAAATAGAATGTTTGTTAAATTTGGGGGTGCGATCGCGCCCACCATTCGCCGCCCCTGACGAGATTGCTTGCATACGCTCAACTTCGTTGTCGCGAAAACTGAGAATCTTATAAAAGAAAATTTGATGATAAAAGCCTTATTTTTTTATACTGCTTTATGACGTAAAGGGGTTAAATAGGACTGCACATCGAAATCGGAATCTTTCTGCCATTTGAACTGCCCTATCAATTTTAGGAAGAGTACTCATATCTCCGCTCTTCTTTCCTCGTGTTCTATATTCATATGTAGTATGTTAAAGATTAATCTGATTAATCGTTAATTATAAGTAATCGCCGGTTTTTTTATTAATAATAACCAACTAAGCCTGTCAAAATGACTAATTTACCTAAATTTATCACATTTCCTGGTTAATATTAATAATTACCAATGAAGTTTGGTTAGTGTAGTAAACTTCAACGGTATTTGTGGAAGCGATAAAATTTAAGAATTCAAGATTTCAAAAATTATCGTTCATCGGTAAATGTTATGATAAATACCAAAAAAGTAAATGAACTTTTGAGGCTATTATTTTAAACTAGGGACCCGGCCCGGCTTCGCACTGGTGCAATGTATATACTAATGTGGGGCAGTATGGAGTGATTAATAATATGATTAGTCTATACTACAGGATATGTTTGTATGCAATATTTACAGCTGATTTTTCATGAGACAGTACAAACATGTTTTCTTTAGAGTTTATTCTCGAGAGCGCGACATATAACCGGCCGTGTTAGAAACACTCAACGCTCAAATCTAAGCCTGCAACGTTGAATGTTTGACCTTGTCACTTATTGATGGTCATCGCAAAAGATAGCTTTACCGGAATTTGCAGGCGTTTAAACTTAAACGATAAATCCGGTGGTATAATAGGAATCCGGGGAATTAAAACATCTTCTCCAGTACCATATCCGGTAAGTATTGTGCACTCTGTTATGAAAGTTTTGAGGGGCTTTATAATAATCGCGTACCGTTACATCATTTAGGCGGATTAAGTTTCCTTAAAAAAATAACAGGACAACCTACTTCCAACACCAGTTTATGTGGAGAGAGTCCAGACGGGTTCAAAGAATTAGGAATTCTGTGGGACAATGAATATCATCTTCAACATCGACTACAGAGTCGACTGAGTTTTATGCTTTCGTCGGTGCATCACTCTTTGAAAGAATCAGGTTATTCATCTTATCTATCTGTTCGTTAGTAGGTGACAGGATCGCTCTTTCTTTGAACCAAGATATAGTCTCAGTCCTACAACTTATGTTATCAATGTCGGGATAGACACTGTTGACCAATTCTTGAATGTTATTTATAAAAACACAAAGGTTTGGATTGTCTAGGTTAATCCTTCCATTATTTTGTGTTAGATCTCCATTGCCAACTTTGAGCAAGATCTCTGAAAAAAGCCTATTCTAACGTGAAGACAACGAAACTCTCATATTTGTTTTAAGTTCCAGTTTATTGACGTGTGGCCAAAGGTAAGATCTTTTTAATGAGGCATTTACTTCATCAGCACTTGTACCTCTAGTCACAACTGGTAGAATTTGACGAAAGTCACCTGAGAACAAAATTGTACATCCACCAATTGGTGAGTTTTTCCTGCGCAAATCGCGCATTTTTCTATCCAATGCTTCCACGGAAGTCTTTTTCGACATGGTGGCTTCGTCCCAAACTATTAATGAGCAACCACGCATCAATTTTCCCGCACTGCTTTGTTTAGAAATGCTACAGACAATGTTAGTATCATTAACAGCAACCTTTATTTGAGTCGCGGGAGTTTGAATGTCGCGTGTGCGGTTCAGCCTCCTTGTAAAAGTGTAGCTGCAATGCCAGATGATGCCACGGTTAATGCTATTTTACCAGTAGATCTGACTTTCGCCAAAAGCAAATTGATTAAAAATGTTTTCCCCGTGTCTCCTGCAGCATCAAGGAAAAATAATTTCCCTATTCTTATCAATTGATGATAGCAACGCAGTGAATACTTTTTTTTTTTTTTTTGATTGATGTTCGAGCGAGGTTCATCTTGAGCTACAACTTGTATCAGTCTTGATTGATCGTATGATATTTCTCTTCTTGTGTATTCGGCACTAGTTAAATCTGAGTTAGTTATATTAGTTGGCATCGTCAGACCAAAATCCTTGAGAGATTTACCTGAAAGTAATTGCACTACTTTGTTCAATGCAAATAACGCTTCATCAAAGATGTTTTGGTCATATTGAACAGCATCGCGCTGTAAAGTACCTTTTATTTTTATTTTACGGTCTGGAGAACACCAATAGACGCGTGTGATCTCTTCGAATTATGCAATGCGTGACGTCAAATTGCCGTCACCGGAACACTTCTGGGGAATTTGATTGGTTGATGGAAGTTTATTATTTCGCTCGTAAAGCAAGTTTTATTATCTAATGCATTTTTTAAGTCGTGACATTAAAATGACGTCAGTTTCGCTCGTGAAATTTAACTTAAATTATTGAAAGAAAAGTAGTTATTTTCATGTTTTAAACTGATCAACTTTTATCGGATATAAACACTTTCATATGTAGATGGTGATTTACTTGACTCTTTAAATTGCAGATTTGATAATCTGATCACGTGAAATAAAACCGCTTATTACAATTATTTACAAATTCGTGTGGTTTAACCGAAAACCTTATTGGAAGGCGTAAATATTGTCTTATTCTTCGACACACGTGCATATTATTGTCGTACCGCGATGTATTATACATCTAAACCTTCCTCTTGAATCACTCTATCTATTGCTGGAAACTGCATTAAAACCCGTTGAGTAGTTTAAAAGATCTAAGCGAACATCGAGCGGAAGCGATTTCATTTTATGCAAAGATTAAAATGTAAGTAGAAACCCGTACTTCAAAGATAAGTCTTAATTTTTTTTTCTAGTAATGTGTACAACGACAAATTTATTACAGACATATTCAAATTATGTTAAAGTTTCAATGAATTATGCCTAATTAACTAGGCTGACTACACATTATTGGTAAACATTAATAACAACCGGTTAATGTGCATTATTTATCATATTGTTGCGGAATTACTCTGCTACTCCTGGGGTTCGTCGTTCTAAAGTCCAGTTGGTGTAAAAAGTTCAAGTAAAAAGTCACTTGTCAGGATGGAATATAACTTTATTGCTTCCAGAACTTCGTGGAACAATCAGCTGTACAAAATTCACAAGCACAATTAAACAGTAATGTGCTTTTAACAGTTCACTTAGATCAGAAGCTCTCACAAATGCTGTGTTTCTCACACAAAATAAGTCACTTTCACAGGCAAAAATTCAGTGAAAATATTCAAGAGATATTGTACACAATCCCTTAAGACACAGCAATGAAGAATTTACACACAGCACTTTGAAAACAGCTTCGTAAAGCAAGCTAATCAGTGAGAGCGCTATAGAAGCCGTGTTTACGGCTTCTATAGCGCTCTCACTGACAGCTCTTCACACATTGAGCGTTCAACTCGCACTGAACTGTCGGGGCAGCTCGCCGGTTTATATAGAGGAGGCAGAAACTGCGGGAAGCTTCTAGAGGAGTATATTTCTTGAAGATTCTACATAAAGCGAGAATATTGATTACGTCATAGAAGAGAAATGTTAGGTTATTATGCGTTTTCAATGCAGGAAAAACAACTTCCAGGCCCCGTTGGGAAAATCGCGCCAAATGACCAAAAAAAGTCGCCAAGCTTGGCGACTTTTGGCGAAATATCGCCAAATTTGGCGCCGAAAATAAGTCCTCAAAAGTGAAGAGATCTAAGCTCTAGGACCAATATTTCTCGAGTTTTCTAGAACCTCCATTGAAAAACAATGGAAAACCGAAACCTCCATATCTCCGGTTCTAACTGGCTGATTTTGATGCAACAAAAAGCAAAATTTATGTATTTGAAGCGTAGAATACGAATTTTAAACCATTTTAAGCCCCAGAGCAGCGGGTTGCCCCGAAAATTCGTAACGATATTTACCAGAAAACGTGGTTATTATTAATAATAATGCGCAATTACTAATAATTGTCAGATTTATAGCTTTAACTGTAACAGATACAACAGACACGTGACTTATGCCAGAGCTACAAGACTTATGCAAGAGATTTATCCAAGAACTCTCGCATAAGTGAAACTTTCGCTTGGTGGGATAGGGTTTATACACCAGTTTTTGAAACGCGCAGTTGGTTTAGGCACCTAAAAATACCACTCAATTAGTTTTAAACTATTTTCAAGTTATATATGTATTACCATTTCGCACATGAAGTAATGAATAATAGAATTTTGTTTTTTTAACTGTTGGCGAAAAATTGTGAGTTGCGGGCGAAGAGTTCGTTTAGCTTTAAAATACGTACTCGTGAAAAACCAACACCCTCTAGATATAAAAAGCCTTACAACTGAAGATTTAACGTCATCATTAACTCTTATACGACGTCATCACAGTTTTATTTTCATAAGCTAAAACTATTTTAAATTTGCTGTGCTTACTCTCAAATTTTTTTAATAATTTAAGATAAAAGAAATTAAATTTTGCGACAAATGGCAATTTTTAACCACCACTGATAATGTGATATTATACAGAAATAGATCATAATGAATAATTATTGTATATGAGAAAGATATTTTAATTTTTATCTTTAAGTTGAGATGTTGTCTAATATTTGTAGCATTCACCAGAAATTGAGAATAGTTTTTTTTTTTTTTTTTTTTTCAATAAAATTGTAATATGTTAAGCTCTTGCATCTTGAAAATTTTCTTGTAAAATCCAATTCACGTAAATCAAATAGCGTTGTAGAGCAAGTCCACTGTATATTGATAGATGATTCATCATAAATTTCGGATTACTTCAGTAGATTTAAAGTAACAACAAATAAATATTTCTAAATTAGCACTGTTAGACCCCTGTCAAAAAAATTACATTTAAGAACTAATTTTCCCTGCATACTATACATAACTGCGAACTTTTACGATTTTATCGACCACGAATTTTTTAGTAGTATTTTTATCTTAAAATAAATCCAACATTTATTCAAATGCGACATTGTCATAAAATTGTAAAGGATAACCTTCTGAAGGCATAAAAGTGTGAAGCTATAATAATACGTCAAATTTATACCGCATGCATTGTGAAGCATTCCTCTATATTTTTCAATAAGTTTGAATACGTTTCATGAAATTCTCTCGTATATATTCATAAGCGTATTTTAAAACTTGCAAGATGAAACGATTCTCAAAATTTCCATTTCAGGTAGCTTTCAGAAAAAATACATTCAAAGATATACCGGACAGTTTCTTCCTTATTTCCTCTTTCTGTTACCTAAAACTCGGGGCGAAAATATTTTTACACTTTCATGGAATCTTTTACACTTCAGTAAAAGATCTGATATTCTTTTCACCTTCTCTGGCATTTCATAAAAAAGAAAGACAATTCCCTTGTTCTCAAAAGAAGACATTGAGAAAGATCGAATCCTTGGCAGTTTTTGACAGTCGAATCCATTTTTTTTCTTCCTTACATAAAATTTCTATGTCATCGGAAACAAGAAGTTACATAGCATTCATTTATTTATTTAATATCTATTCTACGAGTTGAATGCTGTCACGTAGGAAAAATTTTGTAATAAAGATGTGATTTCAGAACACATCGAATAATAGAGCTGATGCTTGCTTTTATGAAAATGGCATAATCATTTATTTCTGCATCATTGTGTTCGGATGTTTTATGTATGTCATATTTGATGCCAAAATATATGTTACTATCTATGCAACTAGAAGGTAAATCCCGTTTTGGAGGTAACTAAAACTTTTCGGTAAAATAACCGGGATGGCTCGTCATTGGTTTTCAATAATGTACAGCACAAAGACGAGCTGAACTCGTCATGCAGTCTTCAACCTTTATGGAATGTAAACAATTACTTTCTGTAAGCAGCAATTTTCTTACAATATTTTAAAAGGTTTGATCGCTAAACGATATTAGTGATTTTAAAATATTGTTTAAAAGTGTACGATCTAAGAAAAAAAGTTAATTGAATGGTAAGAAGGAGTCAGTCAGGGAGATAGAAGGGGAAGGTGTTACGACTGAATAGGCAACATTCAACCAAAAACAGACGAAAATTTCTCGAATAGATTACAGATGGCGCTGCCTCTGTAAAGCCCGGGTTTCCTGCAAGCGCCGACGGCAAGCACTCCAATTTGTCAACGGTGAAAAAACGCCCGGGGTCTTTCGTGCGTCCACCAGATCTGGACGACCCCAGCGACGCTCAACGCTGGAAGGAAACCACCTTTTAATAAACGCGTTCTTTGGACGCGAAAGGCACCCGCTAAGGTCATTAATAACTCTGGTCGCTGGACGCTGGACGCTTGCAGGAAACCAAGGCTTAAGGTAGCCTTGAAATGACTGACTGAAGGACGGTCTTAATGGAGCACCGTAGCGAAAGCCGTCTTATCTCAAGTATATGTGAAATGAGGATCATGTGGTGCCATGTTTTGAGGAAGGGTCTTGAAATCTGACTGACTGACTGAAAGTATGTTTTGGGGAGTTCTAAAGCATAAAGCGCATAACCTCCTGTAAAGCAAAAGAAGTTATTGGACAACTCTTAGTAAAACATATGTCAAAAGACAGTGAAGATAAGAGTCCACACAAGTTAGGTTGGGTAAAGGCCGCTGTCCTGGTCGAGAAGGAGTCGCGGGTCGCTTGGCCACTTATCACTTGTAAGCAATAAATTTTTCGCACTGAGAAGAAAGAGGGAGATACTCCGGACCATAGGTAATTGGGGACCGTGGATAATATTGCGGTTTTTACACTTGTGGTTTCACACCCCATCTATTTTTCGGTAGAGGGTCGCCGCGTCCAAACCCGGTCAAATATCCCCGTTCTAATACTTTGTAGCCGCGACGGTCTCTGGGTCTCGGCAATGGCCTTAAAACCGATGTTGAATTTCAGTGCAAGTCAGTAACAATGATCGAGCCAAAAGGGGGGGACGCCGGAGCTCGATGGTCAACCCTGTATTACCTCGTCGTTAAGCGACGATCCTCCACAGGGTTGCTCGACTGAGCACCGGCCAAGAATGAAAATTAAGAATCTCCAAGGCAGAAAGCGGCCTTGAGACGTTTAGGAAATCTCGGGTCCGTGTGATCATAATCAGGCAGTTCGGCAATGATTTCACTTGGAAGGTTGCCGAGGTTCTCGTGAAAGCGTCTGGCAAACTTTCTGAATTGTAAGGTCAATGCGTTGATATGTAGATCTTTTCTGATAATAAATTTTGTTCAAAAGAGCAGGAGAGGCATAGCTGATGCTTCTAAGCAGTCTTGCTTCCATAGGAGTGATTTTGTGCAAATTCGCCATAGTTGTAAAAGGCACAGATAAGAACGTTTTGCATGGGGAGCGCCTGGGAACTTGTCCCACATCTCCCAAGGGAACAGCCGGTGAACAACTTAGGTTGTTTCCGGGGGGGTGGACTCAGTAATTTCACTGTTGTTGAGAAAATTAATGAAGTAGATTAGTTTCTCTTGCTTGGTTTGTAGAGTTTTTAATTGGTTAAGTACATTTTTAAGTTGTGATAGCAATTCATTTAAGGAGGAAACTCCGATCTCTTCTTCAATCTGTTTGGTAACGCTTGTGATTTCACTAAGTGTGTTTTGGGTTGGGGAGTTATTTTTTGTAACTTCCGCATAAGTTTTTTGCCTGTTGTTCGTTTGTTTACGTTGTGGGGGATCTAAGTTTAGTTCGTTATTGGGACGGGCGTTATTCGGAAAGGCTTTACAGCCTTTGTAGCTGGCCAAATGGCTCTCATTGCAGTTGCAACATTTTGGGGGGAGAATTTCTTGCTTATTATTTTTTCTGGGGCAATCTTTAAATTCGTGGGGGTCTCCACAGGCCATACAACGGGGGGGCATAGAGCAAAACTTAGCAAAATGAAAGAATCCGTTACAACGGTAACATTGGATTGCCTTAGTTGGGGTCCTGTATTTTTCAACTTGTATTTTAAAAGACAATAAATTTTGAAGGGTAAAAATTTCTTTAGCTTGTTCATTATTAATTAGGTGGATTTGGAAAATTGGTAGATTTCTATTGTCAATACGACTTTTTAGTTGATTCACGCGAATGACTGGGAAGGAATTAAAATTAAGGGCTTCTTTGACCATTTCAGTGTCCGTAGTCGGGGGAATCCCTTTAAGAACAACTTTGAGCGGGGGGGGTTGTGTCGGAGTTACTATAGAAGTTCATTTCTAATTTTTTGAGATGGTCAGTAATTATGTGTTTACTAGTGAAGTTGTGAGGGTAAATTCTAAGTGTATTTTTCTGCACTGTGGCATGAAATTCCGCTCCCGTGTTTTCATTTAATGATTGTGTTATAGCGTGCATGTCTTTTGGGTTGGGGATTACAATTGGTTTTGGTGGTTTCGGCTTGGTAATCGGAGAAGAAGTCGGAGCTTCATTTGTATCCATTAATTTGTCCTCCTGGTTTTCCAGGGAATTTAGAATATCGAATGGGTTTTTGGTAGCAAAATTAATTTGGGGAATTTCGACGTTCTTATCGTGGTTCCTCACAGGAGATGTCTTTGCTTTTTTAATAGGCTGAGAGAATTCCTCGCTAATCTCGTTGGTAGTAGGGGGGGTGAAGGAAACATCAAAAAAGATTTGTTCACCTGTTTGTTTGGTGGTTGAGCTGTCCATTTCATCAGTGGGCGAATTTGGCTTTGGATCTGCTTCGATTCTACCTTTCTCTTCAAGAGCCTCTATTTTCTTTTCCACCTCTTTGGCTTTTTGCTCCTCGCTTTGCTTCGTTTTCTTCTCTTCCATTTCTCTGTCTCTGATTCGTCTATCGTACTAACTGCTCTGATGAAGACTTTGTGGAGATTATAGCGATATTCATAGAGCTTTCCGCTGTAGATTTGAAGGAAGAACTCGAAAGTCATCTCTGGGATTGTTTCTTGTTCTGAGAGATCTATCCAGGTGGCATAAGGGCCGAACCATTCGCGTTTAAGATTTTCCGGAATTATAATTTCCGTGCCTGCCTTGGTCGCAAGCCCTGAAAAGGGCTTCGGCCTGATACCGTCATGAGCTCCCTTGTGCATGACTTATATGAGAGCTATCTTCATGTAAAAGGCACAAATGGTTCCCAATATTTTCACTTTAATTGATTTTATGTGATTTCTGGTTGCTAAGTTTGTTTATGTATTTTCATAGTTGCTAATTATTCCGGAATATACTTAGCCACTATTTTTAAACAGGAATTTTTGACATAAGAGTGGAACAAAGCTTTTAAAAGAGGAATAGGTTGCGCTCACGGAGGATTGTAGACTATCTGAGTACTGGGGGATGAACCAACGCCTCCTACATGTAGAAAGCCTTACAACTCTTGGGTTACCAACCTTTGACGTCATTCTTTAGTTTACATTTAAAAGTTTTTTTTTCATAAAATAAAACTATTAAGAATTTCTGGTAAATACTACAAATATTAGAAAATATTATATTAAATATTAAAATTTACATATCTTTCTCATACAAAATTATTCAGTATGATCTATTTCCTTATAATAGTATCTAATAAGTTATAGTTAAAAACTGCCATTTGTCGTAAAATTATATTTTTTATCTCAAATTATTAAAATATTGCCAATCATGCGTAAATTCACCAGAAATTTTTAAAAGCTTCCTTTTGTCAAAATCAAACTTTTAAATGTAGGCCAAATAATGACGTCAAAGCTTGGTGACGTAGCAGTTGTAAGGCTTTCTATATCTAGGAGGTGTTGGATGAACCAACACCTCCTGGATATACAATGCCTGCGAACAGAAACTTTTACTGTACATTTAACTGACGTCATCACTCATTTATTTGCATAAAGTAAAACTATTCAAAGTTTGTGGTGAGTTTACATTCACATAAAACATTTTAAGGATTTAAGTTAAAAAAAAATTTATTTTACGAGAAATGGGAAATTTTAACTATCACTAATTACACTGCTGGCCACCCAAATTGCAACACCAAGAAAAACAAGAGATATCACAACAAAATTTATTGTGTAGATAACATGTTGACCAAGTAACAAATGATTAAATTTACAGCATTCTATGAAGCGTGGTTCCTGCCAAAATCAGTACCCAGAGTAGCCGCCGTTGTTGGAGATCACAGCTGCCACACGCCTCGGCATTGATTCAAAGAGACTTTGAATGTGTTCTTGGGGTACAGCAGACCAAGCAGCTTCCACACGTTGCCAAAGTTGATCTGGTGTGACAGCTGGGGATGAACTCTGGGTCAGTCGTTGAGCAACCATGGACCACATGTTTTCTATCGGCGAAAGATCCGGAGAGCGCGCCGGCCAGGGAAGCAATTCAATCTGGTGATTGACGAAGAACCCTTGGACAATGCGTGCCACGTGTGGCCGTGCATTATCCTGCTGAAATATGGCTGTTGGCAAGCCCTGAAGGTAAGAAAGGACAACTGGCTCCAACACCTCGGAGATGTAGCGCTGGCTGGTTAAAGTACCGGCAATGCGTACTAGAGGAGTGCGAGAGAGATATCCGATACCGCCCCATACCATAATACCCGGTGCAGGACCAGTGTGACGGTGCATAATGCAGCTGTTCAGCATCCTCTCTCCACGGTGTCTCCAGACTCGAATCCGACCGTCGTGGTGTTGCATACAGAAGCGTGACTCGTCAGTAAAGAGAATTTCATTCCATTCTGTCGTCCACATCCTTCTTTCATCGCACCATTGGCGGCGGAGACATCTGTGGTTCCGCGTCAGAGGTAGACAAAGAAACGGACGTCTTGCGGACAGACCATTCTGCTGTAAACGACGTCGAATGGTACGCGCAGACACTGGATGATGCGTTACAGACTGAATCTGCTGTGATATGGTTCGTGATGTGACTGAGCGGTCCGTCACTGCCATGCGTACAATCTGCCTGTCATCACGTGACGTGGTGCACTGAGGTCGATGCGGTCGATCACGTCTGTCCGTCGTACCCTCCTGCACCCAACGATCACATATCCGCATCACAGTTGTTTGGTTTCGTCCAATACGACGACCGATTTCCCTGAAAGATAACCCACAATCTCGGTATGCCACTATCTTTCCTCTGTCAAACTCGGATACTTGATCAAAAGATGATCGTTGTTTCCTACGAGGCATAATTTATCGTTTTTTTGAAAAAAAAAGCAAGAAAAACACAATTGCTGTACTTGAAACCGTCGAAATCTCCAAGCCTTAAATAGCGCTTTGAGGTGGCGCCACAGGCGCGCTTGATGTGCGTCTGCGCTGAAATTCTAATCATTTGCATATCTCACCTCAGCTAATGCATGTTGTAAATTTCATATTATTTGCATGCTTCCTTCAGGGTGTTGCATTTACGATGGCCAGCAGTGTATATAAAATGATAAAGAAATAGATCATAATAAATTATTATTATCTTCAACTTAAGATGTTTTCTAAAATTTGTATCACTCACCAGAAATTTTAAATAGTTTTACTTTGTGAAAATAAAACTGTGATGGCGTTCGTTCAAAGAATTATGGAGATAAAACTGTAATGACGTCATCTTACAAGACTTTATACTGTTAAACCTTCTGTTCTCCGTATAGTTGCCAACCTTTCCGATTTTTTCGGGCGATTGCCCGCCATTAATTTTTACCTAGCAATTCATGGTTGAAACAACGCCAAAAATTTCAAGTAAAATAAAACTTTAAAAATTGCGGTAAAAAATCTCCGGAAAGAATCGGGAAGGTTGGCAGCTGTGCAGTGCAGTGCAGCTGTGGCGAACCGTATGTATTCGTTAATGCGATGAGGATAATCTCACAGACTCGAAGTAAGAATTGCTACTTTCGAATATGAATCGTTACTGTATCCGCATCGACAAACTTCGAACACAGACTGCCGACCGTGCTTTGAAGGGGGAAAATGAGTTTTAGTATTTGAATGGTTTCATATCCGTTACTGATACCGGAAGTATTATAGGGAAATGCTAGTAAGAAAGGGAGGTACAATTCGTATGTGCCGAATGGTATTGTTTTGATGATTTTTGAATGCATCCGTATGTTTCGTTACTGGTGTGATGCAATATCAGTTATGGAGATAGATACATTATCTGCTGCTCTTATAAGGTGTCTGTTTCGTGCAATGCGGGTATAGGGTACGGTGGACAGTGTGCTGTTATGTGTGGGTGCAGAACTTTTTTGTTTTTTGATGCTTGAGTTAGAACCGAAATATGAGTAATAAATAACAACTTATTCAAATACGCCTTTAAAAAAATATGTTCATAAATAAACAAATTCACACATCTTTAATATTTAAAACATTATTTGGAGCTAAAATGCCGATACGCCACCGTAAGTTAGCCTTTGTTGGGGGTGGGGGGGGCACGAAGTTAAAAGGTTGAGAACCGCTGACCTAAAATATTTTGCAAGAGTTCTGAATAACCCTGTATATATGATTAGCTTGAAGTAAGTTCAAGGGTTATTACATTTGAATAAATTGTTTTCATCTGCTAGTGATATTTTCCTTTGGACCTAAGATATGTGATAATAAATAAATGTATTTTTTGTGTGTACTGTTGATAGAAAAAAATATAGGTATCAAAATTTGACATTTTAAACTCCGTTCTAAATAAATTCTGTTTCTCAGTACCGGCTTTAATGCTGAAATGTAGATAAGTTCATTTTCATCTGTTCAACCGCTTTTATTTTGATTTATATTTCTTTTTTGAAATACTTTAATTTGAATTGTATGAGGTGATAGTTGTATAAAATATTTATATACTTGAAATGTTCCTGCTCAGTGCATTTTTAATTAGATTGATTTTTTATAGTTTTCTGATTGTAATTCTACGAAAATTGAAAAGTATTTTTTGCATAATACAGGGTGGTTATTAATTAACGTGAGGTGTTCAGATCCCACTAGCGAGTAAAGTATTGGACGAAACCTAACCAAATTTGATGAGCATGCATAGTAGACCATGGGATTTGGATTTAAAAAAAATAGTTCCAAAATTTGCCACTGGTTCAATTTTGGCGCTGTAAAATTGCTCCAGAGGTCCCCCGATCTCAATCCTTGTTGATTATTGGTTGTGGGGATTTCTTAAAGGTGTTGTTTATCAAGGACATGTCTCCGATATCGCAACGTTAAAGGATCGAATAACGTTATACATAAGGCAAATCAACTCTGATATGCTGCGAATGGAAGTAGAAAATGTCGTGCATCGTATGCAGTTCTTGAAATTTACCAATGGTGCTTGTTAAATTTGTAAGTAATTTGTAAGTAAAATTGATTTTTGCTTTATTGTTTGTCAATTAACCATTAAATATTTACGCTAATACACTTTTGCAACGCCAAAATTGCCCCAGTGGCAAATTTTGGAACTATTTTTTTTTAAATCCAAATCCCATGGTCTACTATGCATGCTCATCAAATTTGGTTAGGTTTCGTCCAATACTTTACTCGCTAGAGGGCTCTGAACACCTCACGTTAATTAATAACCACCCTGTATATTCCATGATAATATCCTACTCAAGCTTTTTATCGTAGTTGAAAGTGGTATTATAATAATAATTATTATTATTCTTAATTTGCGATATCGTCTATTTTTTTTCAAATTAATTTAATGTGAGTAAAATAACATCATTAAAAAAATATTTTTGTTGTTCCTTTTAAAAAGGATTTCATTAAAACATAAGGGAGCATGTCTTTGGGCACATTTCTTAGGAGCCAATTACTGGAACACTTATAGTCAATCACAGCATCCAAGATATTTTATTGATTATAATTATTGGTGTCGCCACCATGACAACACGAGAACTAGGAAATTTTCAATATTCTGTTATACCCTACACCAGTTTTGAAAATTTACTTAGGTTATGAAAACAAATGTTTGTTTCAGACTAGTTTCGTAATTAGCAATTACTAGTAAATTTTTATATTGCTCTTAAAGTGTCAGTTACTGGTGCAGATAACGTATGTTCTTTATTTATAAAAATAGTTTGTTAAATTGCAAATAATTTTCAGGTAAAACAAGTGTTTCTTTTTCATTTGCAGAGTGAACATTTCATAGGAAATAGTGATAGGAGTAGATAAAAACTTTCGAAAATTTGAAATTTATTGGAATTAATCGTACATTCGCATTTTGAGGTAGAAATAATAGATTTATGATTGTTTTAAAAAATTTTGGAATAAAGCATTAAGGATTTGAAATGAATCCTTACAAATGTTATTCGCTAGATAACAATAGGTCCTTCTCAAAAACCTACAGTTTATTTTAATAATGCATGTAAAACCACCAGGAATTGCATTGATTGAATAATTGAATTATGATTTGCAAGTAACTGTTCAACTTTATTGAATGAAAAACACCACAAAAATATATAGAAAATTTCTCTTTTGTAAATTAAAAATTTAGTATGTAATGTTCAGCTTGCCGGTAAAAAGAATTAAATGAGTCAGCTGCGCAGTTAAAAATTGCAGTGGCTGTCGTGAAAGAACAATAGATCCCTTACGAGTGAGGAGAAGTATTCTTCCTCGATAACGGGACTTAAATCATAGGATAGTCGGGCGCTAGGAAAAACATTCGAGAAAAATCTTTCTACACTCAGTATGTTTAATCTTTCCCCACTTAAAATAAATAACTTCGTATTCAGTTTTTATTACATACTGAAATCGGAATTGCATACTCTTCGAATTTGGAAGATTTTTTTTAGAAAAAACATACTCTAATATTTCAGTGCATCATGCAGACAATCATTTTATTTGTGAAGAAAAGACAAACTAGTTAATCTAGAAAACTATTTTAAGCGAATTGGGATCGTAATCTTCCCTTCAAAGCCTAATAACTTTCAACGCATTGAAAACTAAATAATTTCAACAAGGGAACAATGAATGCTAGTTTGTTTTAAAATCGTTTTAAAAAATGTTAATTTCCAAAAGTAATAAGTAAAATAAACATCGACATATAACATTTATTATTTATTGATTTCAGTTGAACGTTTGAACATATATATTCAGCTAAATCACAAACTATTAAAAAAATCAAGTTTTGTCTTCAAGAGTTTTCATTTAAATATACAGACAAAAATTTGAAACATATTCCGTTAAGAGTTGCACAAATTTTTTCAAAATCTTATAGAATGAACAGTTTGAGTTAAATATAGAAAGTTTGAGTCATCCTGTCCTATTACGGGAAGCCACCCTTAGGCAGATAGCCATCGTATAGCTCTGTCCTGTTACCAACACCTCCGAAATATAGAAAGCCTAACAACTCAAGCTTTGACGTCATCATTAGGCCTACGGAAGTGACATCACAGTTTTATTTTCACAAAGTAAAACTGCTCAAAGTTATTGGTCAATGCTACAAATATTAGAAAATATCTTAAATTAAACATTAAAATTAAAATACCTTTCTCTTACAAAATTATTCATTATGATCTATTTCCTTATCATATTATCTAATTAGTCATAGTTAAAAACTGCCATTTGCCTTAATATTACATTTTTTATACAAAGTTATTAAAATATTGCTATGTATGGGTAAATTCACCAGAAATTTTTAATAGTTTTATTTCTCGAATATGAAACTTTTACCTTGGCCTAAAGAAGCTGTCCAAGTTTCATAACGTAAACGTTTTAAGGCTTCCTATGTCTAGGAGGTGCTGCTAAAAACCAATAATCCTATAACACAACCACATACTACTGAAGAAATAATGACAGCTTTATTTCTCTATAACTTAGCAACACATTTGTCTGAACTTGCAGCTATTCTATTTGCTGCCTCTTCTTACATCCAACAAAAAGAACATCCAGCTCACTACATACTGGAGGTGTGCACGCTGTGCCGGAACTCCGACAAGCACCCACTTCAGTCAGTCAGTCAGTCTTAGCAACACATTTCAAATTCTTTATAAATTACTTTCAAGACTCCAATAAATTTTACTCAGACATGTTTTTCAGGAATTAGTATTTAAAATTGTGGGCAAATAATTCATTTTGCACTTTTCCAGTTTCATTGATTGCAACTCGCCTTCATATCTGCAAATTGTAACACATGTCATTTTGTAGATTGTTTTCTGCTCTTCCTAAATAATGGGTTACTGTTTGTCTGGCGTGTTCAGAAATGAGGGATTTATTCAGTTTTTAACTTTTTCATTCTATCCGTGATAGTGGGAAAACAGTTGGACATAAGACCAGGAGTTCTACATTGGTTCTTTCGACACATAATCTCTTCTATCACCACCAAAAACAGCATTTCTCAACCTGTGGAGCGCGCCCCCCCCCCAAGGGAGACGCAGAGCATTTGCAGGGGTGGGGGGGGCGCGAGAAAAACCAAAGAGCAAGTAGTGATGCATGCTTTTAAAAAATCACCTTATTTATTCTCATTTTTACTCAAAAATATATCTATTTTCGCTTAAAATGTTCATTCAAAATTCGACTAAATGTTCATTATTAAAGATTAAAAAACTGAATGTATGTTGAAAAATGTGAGGGGGGAGGGGGTTCCACCATAAGTTAGCCTTTGTTGAGGGGGCAAGACGTTAAAAGGTTGAGAACCGCTGTTCTAGGGAACTGAATCGGGCACCAGTTATACTACCTATTTTGATTTCTTAGATCTCTGTCGCATATTGTCTAACATTAGAATTTTTTTGGTGCAAGTCACAGCCAAACGGTTGCTCGTCAGTGCGATTTCATTGCAATTACAACTTTATCAATAATATAATGCAATGTGTAAAAATTATACAATTAAATAGTTTTTTTTATAAAAATTGAAGTTATGCGCAATTTTTCATTATTATATCTTACTTGAAGAGATTAAAACGGGCACTAGAAAAACATTTGAGAAAGAAATGTTTACATTCAGTGCATTTTACTCTTGTCCACTCAAAGTAAAAATACTAGATATTTTATTTTTATTATCATAAATAACATTTTGGCCACTTAAGTTATTAAATTTATACTAATTTCAAAGCTTCGTGCCACAAAATATCTGGTTAATATATAGTAACTTTCCAGAAAACTGCTTTGATCAACTGTGTTTGTTGTGTGATTATGGCAACGCTACGCTAGGGCAATCTTCCAAGGATGGGGGTATCTTGGTAGATGGGCTTTCTAAGGGGTTCTTACGCGTATACACGTTATATCTGAAGAAAACCTACCAAAACTCCAGACCGTTACATCGACAGCCGCGCGATAGGACGCGAACCTGGGACCTTCACACTTCGGCCGTCTACCATTTTCAGTGACATAACTACTGTGCCATGGTGAGACTTTGGTCATCTTTCAAAAGTTTAAAATCTGGGAGCGGGTGGATTTTTAGATTTTTATACTAGCGTATTTTTGCCCTATAATTTTTAATATATTTGTGCAAATTTGCAAGTCGATCGATTCAATAGTGAGATTTTTATTACATACTTTTTCATAAACAGCAAAAATTGCGAATCAGTACGTTTGAAAATAAAAATATGTCGTAGATGCAACAGCTGTTAACTTTTCTAGAAAAATAAAGTAATTTTCTAAGATTAAGAATAACAAAAATCTAAAAATCAGAGTGAGGGTGCATTTTAAGATTTTTAAGGTAACGTAGATTTTTTTAAACTTAATTTGAATGTACTTCAAGCTCTAATATTCTCACAAACGGTGTGGATATTTTTTTTCAAGTATATTTATAAAATCTTAGTGTAATGACGGTGAAAGTTTTGCTTACTTCATACTCATAAGAAGCTCGAGTTTTTTTAATTCGTCCAATGTATAATAAATCTTTTTTACTTTCTATCGAATTTTACTAGAAGAAAGTCGTTTATTTCAAGGGACTCATCATCTAAAGCGCCTGCGCACGTTGGCATCCCTGGAAATGAGGAGGCAGATCAACTTGCCAAGGAAGGGAGAAATCTCAATGATGGAAATATCAACAAAGTCACTCTTGACGATGTGATTGCGATTGCAAGGGACCGTCTAAGAGAAAACACCATTAAAAAAGACTCACAGATTTGTGAAATAAACGCTAATAGGGACCTCATTAAAACTATTACTCGCCTTAGAACAGGCCACTATCGAGACATGAAGATCCAAAGAGATGACAATTGAATCTACCGTCTCTGCAATAATTGCGATAATATTCCACTGACTCCAAAACATTTCTTGACTGCCCTGCCATTTTAAGATCTCTGGCTCAGCTCGGGGGATTCTCCCCCTTTGACAACGAAAAGAGTCTATTCTCCGATAACATCAAGGAAATAGCCAGCTCTGTTCTGTACACTCATGGTCATCTACAGATCTCCTCATGGACACGACACCAACCAACCATCATCTAAAAGCACCTTCAACTCCACGAGATCATCATCTGATTTAGATTTTACTCCATTATCTTATTCAAAATGTGATTTGATCTTTGACTGACCATGTATCCATTCCACCATACCAATCTTAATTTTTTTTTATTATTATTATAACTCGGAAAAAAACTTTCCTTGTCTTATGAATGCTTCTTTTCTTTCTTTGCTCAATCAAGCTTCTCCCTTTTTGCTATAGTGATTTGCTCAATTCTACCCTTTTCTTGAGTATCTATGTAAATTCTAATTTTTCCTTTCCATGTAGATTGCTTTTTTCTTGGTGGAGCTTTAGGAAAAGGGCTTACAACTTCTGGAGTTAAAATTTCCAGGTTTAGTTGAGTTCTCATGGTCAAAACTAGATGAAGACTTAGGCTCATTAGAAGGAGAATCTGAATGTTCAGTTTCTGCTTCTTCAGATATTTCGACGAGGTTAGGTTGATCA
Organism: Cheiracanthium punctorium; assembly: GCA_038373885.1. NCBI lineage: Eukaryota > Metazoa > Arthropoda > Arachnida > Araneae > Cheiracanthiidae > Cheiracanthium > Cheiracanthium punctorium. The sequence continues at coordinate 498,308 of JAWZYV010020068.1, read as the reverse complement.
ATGACAAATGCTGGAAGCAGAGGCTCACCCAGGATCTTAATTTAGGGGTCGGCTAAGGCTAGAAATACTAATGTACTCGGTTATAGTGACCTCAATTATAGTCATAACTCTCTTATAACGTCAAAATATTATGTACAACTTGCCCATAGAATACAAGCTCACTATCAACGTAACTCGTTATAGTCATAAATAATTATCTGATTTTTGATTTGATAAAATATTTTAATTCATTAACGACAATTTTCAATGCTTTCATGATCTATCTCTTCAGCTTTAGGGGGCTTTAGCCCCTATAGCCCCCTCTGTGGGTGCGCTTATGGCTGGAAGAAAGGCTTTGTCACTGATAACTAGTCTGTTAACAGTCCATATTCCAGTATTCTTGAATAAAATGTCGATATTATTTGGAGTGAAAGAATTAAGGTATGCATTAGATGACAGTTCTGCAATTTCATATTAGAATATCATCTAATCGTTAAAAGCTATTTTTAGTTTACCTTTGAAACTATAATAAACCCTAACATCTAGCGACTTCATACTACATGAACAGTGAAGTGGAAATGATAAAACAATTCCATTTTCTTTTGTATAAATGATAGCTTCTAATGATCCAAATAAGTTGTGAATAAAATTATAGAATTAAGCTTAACTACAATAGCAGTATGTTTTATGATACGGCAAGCTTTGGGCAAAGGACTTTTTAGCAGATTCTAATGCGTATTCATGTTACATCTGGAAAAAACTTTCCCAAAATTTCAAACCATTAGATCGACAGCCGCATATAGACCCAAACACAGGAATTTCATAATTTGGCCATTTAACATGTTCAGGCCTTATCCACTTGCACATAATGGGGTCTAGCAGAGATTTAAAGCTATAAATTTTATTTAGAAAATTATTTTAAACACCTTATTGGTTTAATTTTGTGTCATATATTTTAAATATGAAAATTAGGGGCACATTTGGACTGTCCACATGTGCCCCCAAAACTGTGCCCAAATGTGCCCCCATAGTCACATGTTTAGAATTTAGACAAGCCTAGCTTAACAGAAATTTTCTTTGACAAATATGATTAATAAATCCTTATGTTCGCCAAACAAGGTATTTAGTTTTATATAATTAATTTTAATAATGCAATATGAATATGTATAATTAGGATTGAAACAAATCCAGTATAATTTACTTTTAAGCTTCAAAACTGCTTGATTGACATAACTGGAAAAATTTCACTACTAATTGCTTCATATTTTTCTCGGAAATGGATCATAGTGTTCCCAACTAAATATAATTATTTCATAATTTTCATATTTTTTAAGTTGGGGAAATTGAGATGTCCATATGTGCCCCACCCCCTCTTTCGTATACTTTTGTTGTTTAAGATTTTATTAATTTTTTTTTTCTAAATCATCATTTTCGTCAATATGTACATTGAATGTACATAGATATCTACATTCAATAAAAAAAAACTATGTACATATCTAAGTGTGAAACTGCAACCCACCTTCGAGGTGGCTCTCTTATTTTATACACACTACTGTAAACTTAGCAACTTTTGATAGGTACATTTTATTTAGGCACACTGGGTAACATAAAGAAATGCAAAATTTATTAAACGTTTCACTTTTGACAAATAGTGGTGCTTTTTATTCTATTAATCTAATATGAATAATGCAATATTCATATTGCTTTTTTTGCAATTTTTTATTTTAGTGCTTCTAAGTTTTATTGGAACATTTAAGTAGGGGTACTCAGTACTCAATACCTTTCTTGATCGCGAAAAACAACACTTGCATTCCAGCAATTGATTGGATGACTAATTTAAACGTTGCACTAAGACGATAATATGCAAAACTTACGTAATCTCATGTTGCATCAAGCAGCTTTGAACTTGTACTAGAGCCCCTATAATAGACAAGTCGAATTGTCCGATATTATGGTTCACCTTTTTGCATGAATGTAAAATGTTTTAAATTGTATAAATATATGGATTTGAAAACTATTTTTCAAACTATTTTAACGCTTAGATCACATAACCTTTGTTATTGCTAGAATTCCAGCGGTAAATCATCCAATTTTTCTTCTCTCTGGATTTGTTGTGAATCCAAACTTACGAAAACCATTTCTGCTATTGTTTGAATTGCTGCATATTTTTCTTTCATCCTCTATTAATTTACTCTGCTAACGTTGAGTATGATCAATCGGCAGTTATGTCTTTAACATTCTGAACTTACTAAATGGCTTTCATTTATTAAAAAAAAAAAAAGATAACTAATTAAAACTTCATTTTCGCATGTGCTAAAAAACATACTTGTCTTCTGTGGCAGTAATGTAAAGGAAATACTGAGAAGCTTTGTTCAGTTTAGGGACTCCTCCTAAATATGGCAATCCTTCGTCAAACGTTGTGAAACCTCTCGATATTTGCAGAGCGTTTCAGGATGAGAGGCGCAGAGAGCCAAGCTTAATCGGGGCCTCGGGGATAGAATCTTCGGGATCTCTTTGCTATCCCGAAACCCTTTCCATGTCGTATTATATCAATAATTCATTTCTTATTAAAATTATTAATCATTTAAAAAAACTCCTTCATTTTAAAAAATTTATTCCCCCTTTTTAAAAAAAAAAAAAAAGAGAGAGAAATGAATGCATCGTCATTTATCAACATATCAAAAAGTTATGGCAGTTAGAATTAAAGATGCAACAGTTTTGAAATTATTTTGCGAAAACTTTCGTCAAAAGTGATCTTCCTTTAAAAAATTCTTAAAAATCAGCAAATTATGTTTCATAGTCAAGACAAATTATTTTTAACAGAAATTTTTCTCGTCTTGTTTGATGATGCAAATATTGTTTCATCCAAGTTTAATCGCCATTGTTATTACGTATCAGGCGAGAAAAACTGTCAAAAATCGCTGAAAACATTTTAAAAATATTTCTGATACGATTTTCAAAATAAAACATAGCCTGTGTCCACCGGGGATAGTGCAACTCTGCATTAAAAAAGGAATTATCAGAATCGGTTCAGTATATCCTTGGTTCCTTCCTTCATTTAAGCACAGTTTTCCTTTTTAATACATTGCCTTGGATAATAATTTGAATTTGCAACAGTATCAAATTACTTAAGGAACTTCCGATTAACCGATTGTGGACTTATTTTAAGCACAAATCAGTTAGTAAAAGGAAATCTTCCAATAAAATCGGATGAGTTGGCAGTTTTGTTAGTAAAATCTACCAAAGGATTATCAATATAGTATATTTCAGCTTGATATCCATGGATAAAGAAGAAAAGTGTCCTGAATTTAGAGGATACTAAAATTAGCACTGAAAGCAACTTTCACAGAACTTTTTTAAATGTTTCCCGAAGAACCCCTAACTTTAAAAATAAATAATTCTGAGACGATGATTGATACAACTACGAAGTCAAGGGTACGTTTATTAAAACTAAGCTTTAATAAGCTAAGCTAAACCACAAAGCTTTAATATAAAAGTCACACAAATTTTGTTACAAATTACTGCTGTAAGTGGCAATACATCTATCAGAAACGAATTTCAGGTGCTGAAAACAAGTACTTCACGGCTGATTCAGTATGCGCAGCCCACCTCACACACTTCACACTTGTTGCACAGAAAGAACAAAGCTTTCAGTAACTATCTGTAGTGTGTTATCGGAAATCCACCCCCAAGCCTTACAAATAGCATCCTCCAGATCACCAAGTGTTGGAGAATTTTTACTATAAATAGTGTCCTTCAGATGGGCCCACTGAAAGTACTTACAGGAGTGGGGTACGAACAATAAGGAGGCCAATAAATGTCTTTTGCCTAAACTTTCGAATGGTTCAACGCAATACCTGTACCATCGGAGTATTCGCCCAGAAAGTCAAAACATCGTCTGTACATTGTTGGAGAGCTTTATCTTGTGGTGCCTAGTAGATGACTCAAAACTTGCTAAGTGGCGGCAAATTGTTTCAAAAGCGCAATATAACGGTCAATCGTCACCATTTCTCGCGATAAAAAGGACCCAATGTACAGCAATGTATTGCAGGACAGACAGTAAGTTTTGGTCCATACGGCGGTCCTGCGTGCGAAAAGTAAAGGATATCGGTGGCCCACAATCGCAAACTGTATCTGTTACGGCGAATGATTATACTTGGCATCTGGACGGTCTTTCAGAAATCCGTATTACCACTTATAGCGCTATCTATCAACGCAATCTATACTATTAAAATCTGTGCGCGTCTGTCTGTGTGTGTGTGTGTGTGTGTGTGTGTGTGTGTGTGTGTGTGTGTGTAGCATCATCTCCTCCTAAACGGCTGGGAGTTGAGTTTCGAACGAGGTATCCACGCATTCGGAAAATTTCGAGAAAGAACCTCCGCTAATTTAAATTTCGAAATTCGAATTAGTTTAGGAGAGATTGATAAAAAACCCGTCAAAAACGCTAATTTTTGATCTCCGCAATTCCTCAATTGTAACCCCTGTAGTCAAAAAAGGGAGAAATAAGCATCGAGGTTGCCATGTTTGGCTATTTTGTTAAATTAATTAGACTCCTGCAGTAAAAATAAAAGAATAATGATTTTTTTTCTGTTTAGATTATTTACAAAGTTATTTTTTAATTAAAATATTGCGTTCATGTGAAATCAGAGCAGGAATTCAATGTTTTTTATGTGTAAAAGAATAAGGGATTGAGAGATTTCCGAGACTAATATGTATATTTTATAGTTTGTCGAAAAAAAAATGGCTGATTTGGCGATTTTGAGAAAGTAGTAGGTTCTACCGATTTGCACAGTTTTGGGCTTGGCGCAAATTACTGAGAGCGTAAGGAAATAGTATTTTTAATAAGTATAAGTTTTATTAGAATACGGCGCTATACTTCAATTTTTCATACAGAAATAATGCTGTTATTAAGGCGATTTTAAACGATCTAGAGAATTTTCGCCAAATTAAATAAACTGATTTAAATTGGAGGAATTCCGCCAAATTTCAGAAAATTGAAATTATCTCACTTTGTATATTTTAGTTAACGCTGATTAAAACCCGTTATAGTTAATAATTTAAATAACTGCTACTAATCAATTAAATGCCTAATAGGTTAAATTTTGGCGAGTGAACTATATAAATGATAGATAACTATTTCCCATTTTGATTGCTGTTAAATCAAACCTTCGAATGATTCCCTGAAAATAAAAAGATCTCGCAAAATGGTGTATGTTGGCATTTTGGCGATTGAAGTACTACATGTGTATTAAATAATTGATTCTTATATGTTAAAGCAGCGCTACGTTTCTATTTTTGGAAACTGTTAGAAACAGACATAATTAATACTGTCTAATATATTTTTTGTTTTACGAATTGAAATCTATGTTGATTCCTACTTTAGTTCATTTCTTAGCAAAGTAGGCGAAAATATTCAAATGTAGTGCAACTCTGTTCGTATTATTAATTCCATTCCACAATTGAGATGAGCCAATGTCACTAGCGTATGCATAGATATTTTATTTTTAAATTCCGCCAAACAGGGTATTGCGAATTGCCTTTAGTGTCAAGTTTAATTTGCGATTTGAGCTATTTGACATCGACTAGTGGCGTTAATGACCCCAATATGGCAGTTCTAGCAAAGTAAACATAAATAGCTCATTTCATGTTCTATTTTTAACATTGCTATAGTTTCCGTAGCAACGGAATCCATTGTTGCCACTTAAGTTGTTAAATTTAACAATTATAAGTAAAACCACTCATTTCTACAGCTTTTAAGACTCGTAAAAGTGAAAACTCATCAAATGTGAACAAAGAACTGTAAGAGACTTGCATTGCACTTTAAAAATAATCGAAGTTTTCATGTAATTCTATATACCTTTAATTTTATTTCCTTCGCGTGTGGATGCCATTTTTATGTCAATTTTTGCTGCCTTGCTGGCAGATTATCCAGAGCAGTACACAAGCACTAATGTACATGCTCCTCCGGACATTAACAAGAGCGTATGTCCGGCGCTTATTTGTGTAACCCCCAGGCCCCTCCGAAATCTAAAATTTTGTTAACAAAACACTAATAATGAAGCGTTTTTGTGAAAAATTGGGCCTTTTTAATATTTTGGTCTTTTTCATCTTTTATGAATTTATAAATTTAATTTCTGTACACACCCCCTCCCGCGAAATTTTTTTCTGGGTACGGCCCATGGTAACCCCACTGTGTTAATCAGAGTTTTCTAGGGTCAGATTTTTTAGAATATTTTTTTTTTCAATGGAGATTCTCATCCTGAAGTATATTGATCACTGATACATGAAAAGAAAAATGATCAATTATGCGCTAGCAGTGATGTAGACAGAAATTTTTCATGGACGTGTTACGACTACTACAGCTCACATATATGTATGTATACGCGTGTGTGATAAGGGAGTGAAGAATATACATTTTGTATGGCAAAAAACTCCTCACGGGGGGTTGTGACCCCCTATCCCCTCCTTGGCTACGCCACTGCACGCAAGCATAAGTTGTCACGTCATGAAAAACCGTCGTAGATGGTAAACACCGAAGTTGTTTCGACGATTATACAGAATTAAAAATTTTGTAAAGTTTACTTTTGATACAGTTCGGATATTTGCCACCAAGGTGAGATGAAATATTACTAAATACGGCAACCTGGAATTTTCTTTTGAATTTGACACTATGCAACTACAGTAGATTCCCTATAACACGGTAGATACTTTCCGTGTTATAGGAATCCGTGTTGTACTGGTCCTGCGCTATACTGCACCTGGAGTGCGGATTGCGCGGAATAATCGCGGCGAAACTTATTTGCACTCCGTAGAAATACAATGATGTTTGGTATTGCAATTCAAAAGGTATGTTAATTACAGGAGCTAAAGCGTCATAATATCAGAACATATGTCTTATTTTAACGTGCTGTACGAGTCTCTTTTAACGTGTTACACGAAAATGATGACAATTTTTTCTCCGTGTTCTACGAATTCGTGTTGTAGACCCGTGTTATGAAGGGGTCTACTGTAAATTGTTAAAAATAGAACATGAAATTAGTTATTTATTTAAGCGAGTTGACAGTGAGACCAACGTCAGTTTTATGTAACAAGTGTGATACTGCATTGAGTTTAGTAAGGGTGATAAACTTTATCGCAGAAGTTACGTCACATATGTTTTCATTTGAAATGTGACGATTTTCACGAAAACTGTGCAATTTTGGCTTATAACGTACGTGGTGCATCTATTATTTCATGCAGGTTTTGTTAATTTAGGTGAAATTCAATAAAGTCATCTGCGAAATAACTGCGCTAATGCATTGTTCACGCTTTAGTAAATGCAAGATAAAATAAAATAGTTGTCGACATCATGTAACTTAGTCATCTGGTATATATTAAATGCTATAATTAAGCTTAAAAAACACAATTATATGATGTAGAAATCAGGCATTTTTCGAAAGAGAGAAGTTTCATCTGCATACCGTAAAAATCTTATTTTTTGATCGCCAGTGACACTGACGAAGTTTTTGTGTCATCAGGTTGCAATCATCTCAGGTTTGCACTCATGACGTCAACTTTTAGTCACGATTCAAGTATTTTTTTCACGTTTTGAGATTCCGCATTACTGGGTTTAATTCGAATTATATGTGTAAGGAAAATATTCGTTTCCCACCGTGCGGAGAACGGGTATCCAGCTAGTTTGTAACTGAAATTTTGTTTCTGATGTATCAAATTCTTACAGTTTTTTAAATAAATATACTACTGGTTTCTTGCTTCTGTCAATCATTGTTTTTGAGTTTTCAAAGTTAGGGGTCCTTCGCGGAACACCCTGTACATTCTTATAAATAATAAATATTACTAACAGCCTTTTATGCATAATTCAATATTAATCAAATCAGCCTCAAATCAACATATGAAAGTTATTATCCTGTAACCTCTTTTGGAATTCTCTTTTATATTTTAAATACCGACTTTAAGCTTTCGTGAAAAAAAACCTTCCATTTTTCCATTTCATGTTACATAAATCTATTCCAAGTATCAAAAACTCTTTTTCAATATTATTCCGTATTGTATCTACAGGTGAAAGAATTTTAACTCTTTCATATAATCTTTTACACTACGACAGAATACACGTTCCCATATCCACTTTCCTGGTTGACATATATCAGGAAATGAAAAACAGGTCCCGTGTTCTTCAGTGTATCCGCCAAAGTCGAATGTCAAACAGCATTTGACATTGAAATCACACATCCACTTCCATTCTTTCATAAAAATTCTAAGAGATGACATGTCATTCGTACTTGCAATTTTTATGCAACTTAACGTACGATATTATTTTCCTTTTTAGCATCAGAAAGAATGTATTTAGAGTGGCATGCGATCAGGTATTTATTTCAACGTAAAATCTCGATATGATTTTTCTTTGATTAAAACTGGCATCATGAGAGTTGTCTGGTTTTGTATATGAGCTGGTGTTTTTCTTTTTTTTTAATTGAAAGATTTTGGTCCATGATAATTGTTAATGCTTTTTCCTTGAATTTGAAAGTAGCCGTCACCAGATCCGGAAGCATATTAAACTTTTACCCTAGAGTGAAAGAGATTCTTAAAATCTTCTGTTTAAAGAGATTTTAAAATTACCTACTTTTTCCGTACAAGATTGGATGATATCCATTTACAATCTTCGTTTTTGTAAACCAAGTTCTCTTAGTTTACTAGGATTATTTCACTCCAGCTTGTTATAACAGAGTAATATTGGAATTTGCAACATTATTGTTATTATTTCATAGGACTGTTATTTAGATATGTAATCCTACTTTAAAACTTTCAACATGGTATCACATGTTGTTTAAATTTAGCGGCTCTTCTTCAAACTTCTTCCAATAACTTCATTGATAGTGAATAACCCTCGCACCTATTATAATTTGAGCATGATTAGTACACGTCGATCTGCTGAAAAAGCTTCCAACAGATAACTAGCTTCAACTTAACAAAATGGCAGGTTCACATTGATGACTTTTACATTGACCAACTTTGCGCGGCGTGAACTGAACTGAACTGAAGTTCTAGGTTTTTCGGAGCACCTTAGCGTAGAGCTTTATCTCCAGTTTGTAGTTATAGATCTTGGGGTACTTTATCATGAGGTGGGGGGGGGGGGGCGGGGGCCCGGATCAGTTACAGATCAGATTGGTCGTGCAGGAGTTCACTAAGAGGGCGCAAAAACGAAGAGGACCGCATTGGGGCGTTTTCGATTGCAGGGTTCGGAGGGGTCATAATCAGGGTACTCCGCGGCTATTTCATTGGGAAGCTGGTTCAGCGTACTATAGTACCGAACAGCAAGTCTGTAAATGAACTAAGAGTTTTTGATGCTGAGGTCTCTTCTAATGGCCGCGTTCTTTAGGAAGTGATGCCCATTATGGATTGTGCGCAGAATTCCATTCTGCTTGCTTTCTAGTCGGTCAATTGAGTATCTTACGGCATAAGCCCACACCGGTGCGACGTACGTAGCAGTTGGTCGTATAAATGTCTTGTAAAGAAGCGCTTTGTTTTGCGGAGAGAGGGTCTTGTTTTTAATGATGGGGGCTAGCTTCCGATAGGCCAGGGCCATCTTGGCTCTGGCGCTATCAATGTGAGGTCTCCAGGTGAGATTTGTGTCGATGGTGACGCCAAGGTATTTAATCTGTCCTTCCCAGTCAATCGGGGTGTTGTCGATCATAATCCTGGTCGGCTTATTCCCATTTGAGAGGTACAAGTCCTGGCACTTGGGAATGTTCAGGAGTAGCTTCCAGCCCCTGATCCAGCAGTTGATGGAGTCAAGATGGGTCTGCATGGCAGTGATGAGGGCAGAGCCAGTGTCGGCGTGGAGGGCCAGTATGTTGTCTTGGTGAGTCGGAATGTCGTTAAAAAAGACATTGAATTGGATGGGTCGTGCATGCAACCCTTGCGCGGCGCTAGGTACCTTTTATTCGTTCTAAAGAAGTGCTGCACTTTTGAAATTCTGGTTGTTTAGACTGTAAATTACTTTTGGTTGTATGTTGTATTTATTTCTTAATGCGTGCGAGATATATTATCGGTTTTCTTTAAAATCTCAGTATATTCTAAGAAATTAAAATGTTTCGATTATTTTAAGAACCATTTTTTCATTGAAAATAATTTTCGATCATGGCCTAATTAATGCATTTTATTTACACATGAATATTTGACCCATGAATAATTGAAATGAATGAATGAAAAACTAATAAGTATTTCACCATGCTTTCTTCGTAGTACTTACTTAATGAACCCCGTAAAAATGTACCTCGTTGACTTATCATTAAAAACATGTACGTAGCTTTAATTTCAGAATTAAAATCAAACAAAATATTTCAAATTATATTTTTCAGCGATGACGAAGTGGCAACCTTCAGTCCACGATGTAGTCCATGTTGAGTATTTGAATTTGAGGAATTACGGCCAATTATGAGACAGTTCAGAACGCTAAAGTTTTCGGTGGAACGCCGTGCCTTTAATTTCTTCATATTAAAAATGAATTAGAGCCATTTGTAGGGTGCTGCTACCAATCGGCAGCACAAGGTTATCATTCTGGGAGTCATTTTGATTGTCTGGGGGAGAGGTCATTTCGATTAGGCACCAATTATTCAATACTTCACGTTTTCCAGCTGTGTAACCTTTCTGAGTTTTTAATTAGTTACTGAAGAACTTCTTTCTGCTCGAGGCGAAAATAACTTTTTTCCCTTAAATTGTAAAAATAAATAAATAAATGATAAAAAATTGTTGTTATGAATAACTTAAGATCGTTTGTGACTGAAAAAGGTGGATTTTTAACCCCTTAGAGATTGTATTATTTCCAAGAAAACGGTTATTTTTCTCTTATTTTCAAGAAATTTCCTATTTCTCTTATTCAAGAGTACTATATAAAAATAAGTGTATGTACAACATGTGATTTCAGTTTAAGGTTTTGGAAATTTTTTCAGCACGGAAAAAACAAATAAATAAATAAATTTCTATGAAAAGTCAACATTCAGTGTTATTGCGACTAAATACGTGTTTTCTAATAAGCAGGGAAATTTTAAAAATACACGTTTTAAACACTAAACGAGAATTTTACTAAACTTACTTCATAACATTGAATAAATATGCGTAAAATTTTCTTTAAATATAAAAATAAGTAAGCTACTATCACAAAATGCATTTCACAAATACACATATTTGAGTAGTGCTAGCATCTATTTTAAAATAAACTATATCCAATTAATTTAAAAACAGTCTGTTGCTCTGATCTGTTGTGTAAAATGAAGTATAAAATATTCCGTGCATGAGAATTGAAATGCTCTAGCGCTAATCTTTTAAATACTGTTTCCGAAATATCACGTGCACAAGAAATTGATCCCATGATTTTGACCACTATTTTGCAGACATAGAACAGGAACCCTTGCTTCATCATCATCACAGATTTCATTTCATAAAGTAAAACTATTTTAATTTTCTGGAGAGTAATACAAATTTGAGAAAATATCTTAAGTTAAAGATAAAAATTAAAATACATTTCTGATGAAAAATTATTTATTATGATCTATTTCTAAATCACATTATATAATTAGTGATAGTTAAAATTTCCTATTTGTCGTAAAATTAAATTTTCTATCATAAATATTTAAAATGTTTTATGCGGGAGTAAATTCATCACAAACTTTTAGTAGTTTTACTTTGTGAAAAATATGTTTTATGACGTCAATTTAGTGGACCTAATGATGACGTAAAAGTTTCTATTCTCAAGCCTACTATATCTAGGAGGTGGTGTTTTGACAGGAGCGAGAAGGGATGGGTTAAAAGATATTTCAGGCCACTCGAATAATCTAATTCTTATTTTGAGCGGTAAATATTTTTCTCGATGCGTGACGCAGAAATAAAGAAAAAAACAATCGTTGAAAATAGTAAAAGAGAAGTTTTAATTGACGCGATGCCGTATGCGGAGTAATTGTAACTTACAGGTTCTCCTTTTTTTGTAGTATTGCGGTAACGTTGAGGAAATTAAAAACATTTTCGATGAACAATTCCGACAATTTTGAGAGTTTGCAATGCTTTTTTGTAGTTATTGTTACTTTATTGTGAACTTTTTGTCTTCAGTGTGATAAACCTACAATGTCTACAAGTTAAAAATGTTACCACTTACTACACTTTCAGAATGATTCAGTTCTTAGGGGCAGTTATCCAGGGGTAGAAATTTTTGAGATATATTTTTACTTACATAAAACTTACCAGGAAATTTTAAACTTTTCTGCACAACTGTTTTTCTGTTTCGGGAGTACATACAGGTGAAAAAACATCTACATTATACTTATCGAAACTTAAGAAATTTGACAGTAAATATATTTATTAATTTTTTGCAAAACCTTTTATAAAAATGTGTCATTCTGTATGTACTTTTCTCTTTCCTTCTTAAATCATAAAAATAAAATAGCCTCTTCCTTCTTAATAGAAGACCTAGAAAAATTGCGAATGTCGTACAGTATTGGACTATAAAAACAACCACTTTTTTGGGCTACCCTCGCTTTAAAAGAATTCGTTGAGTTCCAAACGATCTCTCTAAAATTTTTCTTATGTAATTCTTTTGAATGCAAGTCTGTTGGAAATCATTATATGAGGAACAAAAATAGGAACGATAGCAAATATACGTACAAGTATGTTTGATGATAAAACAAACGCATATTATTTTATTAATATAAGTCGATTCCGTAAGTAGGCAGAACGTGCTTTTTCTTCCTCTGTAATTTAAATTTCTAATTCAAAACCGAAAAATAAGCATCAAGAAACCACGTATAATAGCACTAATACAAAAAATTATAATACCAAAACGGCTCCGGCATGTATTACATGCCGTCGGCAGTGCTAGAATGAGAATGACAAAAATTTGCTCGGCTTATATAGAAAAGGAGGGGAATCAGATGCATGTTAATTTTCGTATTGGTGCTATTATGCGTTGTAACGTGATGCTTATTTGTTACCTTCAGCACAAAGCTACTTCTTCCGTCTTATTACATAAATAAGCTATCGGGATTATCTTTGGGGCTGTGCTTCCAAAAAGGCAAAATCGGCATTGCAAAGTCACGGCCAATGTCACCATTTGTCAAAGTCTAGACAACCACAAAAACAGTTCACTGGCCAAATTTGACCACCAGTGTCAAGGAGAAGCCGAAGGTCATTAAATAATATTAACACCGCTTCCTGTATGTACAGAATGTAATTGACCACATTTTAAAAAAAGTGATTTTTAATCCTTATGGACTGGCTACTAATCTACGTATTTAACTCAGCCCTTTAAGAACTGTGTTCGGTGATATTTCATTCAAGATAATCTTTGATAATCAGATGCAAGATATATAATAATAATGATAACTGTAATAGTTCATGGAGTATGAAAATACATTAGTGTGACATTTATGTTTTTTCACTAAAAACTGTTTCACTATTTTATGGAATAAATGAAAAAATCTCTTACTCTGCATTTAATATATGCAGTTCAAATTTGCATACACTGAATACTCCTTAAATGATATGACTGAATAAAACTGCAGAAAAAAATTTCAACGCTTTTATAGCATACCAGAATGTACAAACGGAAAATACTTTTATTAATTTTTCAGAAACTTTTATTATTATTGTTAGTTAATAATTTAGTAAAATGCCTGTAAACGAAAGTAGGAATGCTGTACGGTTTTGAACATTTACTAACTGCTGCAAGTACGGAGAACAATTAATTACGTCCTGCAAACAGCAACTTTTGTCTTAGGTTTAACAACAATTATAAATTCATATAGGATTTGCATTTATCTTGAAAAAGTATTAAAATACTTTACTGCTTATAAAAAATGGCCAGTTATACTACAATTGTTGGCAGCTACGTTTCCTATTCACCCCCCCCCTTCACTTGGATAGGCTTTCAATTCGATAATTTTTCTAAAGCTATTGAAAATCAGTATGTAAAGGAAAAATTAGAGCGCAATTAAACATAGAAGTCTTTTAAAGCACAAATAATAGAAATTTCATTTAAAATACTGGACCACTCTGTAGTGAACTCTCACTCCTAGCGAACTTTTTAGTGGTCGAAACGATTTATTTGAACGCTACTTTAATAGCTTATTGTAAACTGATGTGAAAATTAAAGTGTGCTTATTGTGAGTTAAAAATGTTTCTTCTGCAGATTTTTTTCATCCAACCGCTGCCTTTAGGATTCAAACACTAGTCCACTACCAGATAAGCAGCACTCCTCTTTTTCAAAGCTTTTCACTGTTCCTATGAATCCACTGGTCCACTACAAAACACCACTCTTTTCAAACCACTCCTTGAAGACTAGTGGAACAGCTATTGCCTTATTCGTTTCTCTCTTGGCGATATCTCCATACCAGTGAGAGCACATTTCGCACGATCAGCAGAGTCATTAAAAAATCGATAACAATGTGTAATATTCAACTTATACTTCTTACATAAACTATTTGCCACTATTTTCTTTGTGGTGGTTTAATATTAATATGGTTCTTTGTGGTTGTTTAATATTAATATGAATTCAAATTTGTAAGTATTAGTTTGATTTTCTAAGATTGTGGTGAGTAATCTTTCAAGAAAAGCATAAAAGTTAGCAGCATGATACAGCTAGGTATATCTGCCACCCTTCCCAATTTCTTCAGAAGATTTTCTACTACTAATTTTTTTCTAGCAATTTGCACTAAAGATAACACCAAACACACAATTAAAAATAAAACCTTCTAAAAATTGTGGTGGAAAATCTCCCGAAGAAATCGGGAAGTTTGGCAGGTACGATATGGGGACCACCCCGGCTTTTCACCTGGCACGCGGAACATATCAGAACACATAAGAGCCATTCAAAATCCAACATAAATCCCAATTATACGGCCCGCGCTACGGCCGCGAACATCATAAAGTTGGACCCGCAACTTTCCGAAGGTTGCCCATAACTGATGTTATATGAATGGTTGTTTATGCCATTGTTCTTTTATTGATCTATTTCATTAATTTTTTTTTACCTTACCTATTTATTTTTTAGAGCCACGGTAGTTTAATGGTACAGCATTGCACTGCTATTAAAAATCCAGTGCTCGATTCTCGGTCTGGACAAAATTGACTCAGTCTTCTGGCCTTAAGTGGGTCGAACATATTACGAAAAGCGTGCTTTGGGACTAAAAGATGGGAGAGCCGCGCCAGGTTGATCCTCTGTCCGGGGAAAATACTTTCACACCCCAAAGGCCATGGTCGTATCAGCATGGATTGGCAGCTCAGATTTCAGCCCACGTGGGCTATTGTGCTGCTGAGTTTAGTTTAGCTTATTAATGATTATTATCTTCCATAAATTTTTCATTTCATTATTTTATTTTATATATGCTATCATGCATTTAAGATGCCGTCTCGCTTTTATTAAAGAGCATTTCGGTATTCGTCACTTGAAGATAAAGCTACGCACATTTTGCCTTTCTAATTAAACAAAGGAAAATAACATAACATCAGTTTAAATTATCTGTGAAAATACCGAAGCACTATCTCTTGGAAAAACGAAATGAATGGCATGTTTGTACTTGTCATTGTTCATTTATTTTTCTACTTCTGTTCTATATTTCCCGCAGTAGCCTAGTCGTTAAGCTCCATTCCCGTAATAGCACGGAAAGGGAAGTAGCACCGGCTTGGCTAGCACTCGAGTTGTCAAACTTCTCTCTCGGCTGAACTGCTGTGGGACCGTGTATTTTGTTGGGAGCTGGTGCACGTAAAATCTGTTCGTGGGTCCAATATCCTCCCTGTTCAAACGATACCTATTTCCTATGTTCAAACGGTGCCGATAATAGGTGCTAAGTCTCTCTCTTGCAATTGGTTCAAAATCAGGAGACCACTTATAGGTCTAAGTAAATAAAAAACTTTGTAAAAAACACACATAAGATGTTATAGGTAAGAAGATACGCACGTTTCGGCCATGAAGGCCAAAACAATTTTTGGCCGAAACGTGCGTATCTTCTTACCTATAACATCTTATGTGTGTTTTTTACAAAGTTTTTTATTTACTTTTTGGCCGAAACGTGCGTATCTTCTTACCTATAACATCTTATGTGTGTTTTTTACAAAGTTTTTTATTTACTTTTTGGCCGAAACATGCGTATCTTCTTACCTATAACATCTTATGTGTGTTTTTTACAAAGTTTTTTATTTACTTCATCGTTTAACGCCAGTATTTTGAGTGTTTTTTCCACTTATAGGTATGCCTCCAGTAGGTTGCTGATCCGACCATTAGAAAGGGGGGGGAGGGAGTGGATCGCGTTCTGTATTTATTTATTATCAATATTTTATGATTTTATAATTTCATTCAATTTAATAACTTTATTTATACTATCCTCTATTTGCTTATTTGCTACTTCGCTTCTGTCTTTCAAACTTTGTTCTCCCTATACATCATTATTTCTCACTCTCTCTGTATATATATATATACAGAGAGAGCGAGAAATAATATATATATATATATATCTCTATAATAATCTCTCTCTCTCTCTCTCTCTCTATATATATATATATATATATATATATATATATATATATTCATATTCTTCATATTCTTTCTCTTTGCGTTGTGTTTATTTTTAGTTTACAATGTCTGACCTCGCTGGATGATGGCGTTTTTGTAGCTGAGGGACGGGGACCTTTTTACCATGCAGAACGATTAAACCATAGGCTTGTAGTCTCTACTTTCTGGAAAGATAATCCTTTGCATTCCTTTATTAATGAAAAGTAAGATAAATCATGGTAAATACGTTTATTACAAAGCTATTCGACATACATAACTTAAGGAATAAAGACTGCACAGATTCAGTCATCTATATAAATAAACCAATGTGTAAACTGTCCGTTAGTTTGTCTGTCTGTCTGTGTCTCGCATAGCTCCGAAACGGGTGATCGTAGACCTACCAAATTTTGTACGGAAATTCTCCAAGACGGGTCTCGACACACCCTGAAGCGATTTTTTCGAAAATCGAATTAGAAAATGTTTTATTTTATATTTTGTCCGATTTTAAGCGATTTTTCTTGCGTAATACATAATAACGCCGGTAATTGCACTCGCAAGAAAACGATAGTTACATCTTCGTATAGAGGAGAAAATTTTCTTTTAAAAACTGTTTGTTCGGACTGTGTAACATAATTTGCAGATTTTTGGGAAATTTTCAAATAAAATTAAATTTGACGCTGACTTTCGTAAAATATTTTTAAAACTGCTGCATGTTGAATTCTATGTGTCATAACATTTTTATATTTCGGCAAAAGACGGAGCATAAAATTCGCCCACTTTTAAGAGAAGAACGAAGGAAAAATATAAATTAGGAGAACTTTTACGAATTTTTAAGTAAAGAAGGATTTTCATTTCAATAGCAGCTGCTTACAAATTTCGGTTTGATATCTTGTGGTTTGGTTGTCCTGGATACAGTAACAATGATTAAAACTACCAGTTGAAAAAAATAAATAAAATTACTTTAAAATAACTGGGTTTTTGCATGTGAAATGTGCGTCATTTTGGTGTCACGAGTTTAAAACCCCTTTAGAAACTCAATCAGAAAACGGATTCAGAAGCAAAACATACGCAACGCATGAAATAATTCCATATTTTATTTTACGTTGCCAGAAAAAGAATTGAATGCTGTTTTTTCACCAGTGAATTATCCAGCATTATTTTCAATTGAGATTTTAAACGGGACACGTTTTCGAATCGCAAGAAATATTTTGCGGTGCTAAACAGGGCCTGATTATGACAAACAGGGACACCGGGCATTGATGAATTTGGGGGTCTCCATCTATGAAATTTGTTTTATTTTTCATAAAATGTTGTTATAAAAAAGAATATTTAGGATTAACATTTCAAATTGGGGGCCATTTCGACCCAGGGGCACTGGGCAAAGTCGCGATTTGCCCGTGAGATAATAGGGCCCAGGTGCTAAATACGCTAATCTGACAAGAATTATGCATACAAATGTATGGAGAGCTGTTTTAGTGCCAGCCATAAAGTGAAATAATTATCGTTTATACTAACGCGTAAATTATAAAAGTCACCAAAGAATAAAAGACTACATTCGTGGCAAATATCTAAGCCGTTTCTTTAAATTAAACATTAACGATTGAAAAACGAAAATATATTGTATTGGTATCAGTAAAAGATAGTATAAGAAATAGTTAGTAGATATGCTAGGGCAATATTGATCAAAGCACAATATACCGCATTAATAAATATTTCGTGAAACCAAGTGTTCTATTCCTTTTTTCACAACCACCTTACATCACAGCTAACTAAATATTAAGTAATTCTACGTCGCGTTAATATATCCCGCGGTAGTTTCAACAGAAAAGACTGTAACAGGACTTTTTTTTTCCTTGGAGATTCTGTTTTGTCACAAGTAGTTATGATCACATTTTGGGAAAATGTTCTCTTCTTCACTTGCGAAGAGCGTCTACACAACTATTTAACTATAAAATAAAACGATTCTCCACATCATGTAGTATCTAAGGTGGTATAACTTAAATCTAAAAAATAGTATGATGTAGAAATGAGATATTTTGAAAGTTAGGAATTTTCGCTGCAAACCGTCACGCTTTTCTTTTTCTGATCGCGAATGACACCGAAATAGTTTTTGTGTCATAATATTAACAATGGTCTCAGGTCAGTACTTATACTAACTTTACGAATAACTAATGAGTAACTTTACGCCAAGAGTCAAATCATTTTGCTTATTTTTAGATTCCAAATCACTGGAATCAATTCGAATTATAGATGTAAGAAAAAATTTCGTTCACTACCGTGCGGAGAACGGGTACGCAGCTAGTTATCTATATAAATAAAACAGAGTGTAAACTGTCCGTTTGTCTGTCTGTCTGTCTGTCTGTGTCTCGCGTAGCTCCGAAACGGGTGATCGTAGACCTACCAAATTTTGTACGGAAATTCTCCAAGACGGGTCTCGACACACCTCGAAGCGATTTTTTCGAAATTCCAATTAGAAAATGTTTTATTTTATGTTTTGTCCGATTTTTAGCGATTTTTCTTGCGTAATACATAATAACGCCGGTCATTGCACTCGCAAGAAAACGATATTTACATCATCGTATAGAGGAGAAAATTTTCTTTTAAAAACTGTTTGTTCGGACTGTGTAACATAATTTGCAGATTTTTGGGAATTTTTCAAATAAAATTAAATTTGACGCTGACTTTCGTAAAATATTTTTAAAACTGCTGCATCTTGAATTCTATCTGTGATAACTTTTTTATATTTGGGCAAAAGACGGAGCACAGAATTCGCCCACTTTTAAAAGAAGAACGGAAGAAAAATATAAATTAGGAGAATTTTTACGAATTTTTAAGTAAAGAAGGATTTTCATTTCAGTAGCACCTGCTTATGAGTTTCGATTTGATATCTTGCGGTTTGGTTGTCATGGATACAGTAACAATGATTAAATTTGCCAGTTGAAAAAAATAAATAAAAACGGGTCCCGGGAGCAGACGATTTCTTTGCTTGGCTCGATTTCCTTTTATAAATACTGGATTTATTTGCGAGAAGAAAAATTAAACTGAGAAAAACAATTTTAAAGCCTTTATAAATAGCGCAGTCTTATCTCTTATCTCTTTTCTTTTTGTAAAGGGTTGCAAGAGAGGGTGACGTATTTGAAAAAAAAAAATCATTTCATGTAGTGTCTGAGGTATTTAACACTAAAACGTGAACCTAAAAGACAGCATGTCTGAGGAAATAAGACATTTTGAAAGTGAGAAGCTCACTGCAAACGGTCCATTTTCACTTTTTCTATACCGAATGACGCTGATATAGTTTTTTTTTTTTTTTTTTGGGGGGGGGGGTGTCATTATATTGCAATGATCTCAGGTTATTACATATATGACGCAAATTTTAAGTCAAGAGTGAAATAATTTTGCTTTTTCTAGATTCCACATCACTGGAATCAATTCGTATTACACATGTGAGGAAATTTTTCGTTTCCTACCGTGCGAAGAACGGGCACGCAGCTAGTAAATAAATAAAGGCAAATTATATAATTTCAATTTTAAAAAATCATCTTTAATCCTACTCAAACATAACATAACCAGTGGAAAATATGCTTAACAAATTCAGCCCTTGCCAAATAGTCCGGTCAATTTAGACATCCGAGGTTACAAAAATTCACACCCAGCTGAAAGTTGGTAGGATTCTTCAAAATACCATCATAAATGAAATCTGAAAAGTCCTCATCGATCCGACACCTGGAAAAAAATTTACTGGGGTTCAATGGTCACAAAAACGGGTTTTTCGCAATTTTCAGCATAACGGTAAGTTTTATCATAAAATTAGTTCAGACAAAAATTGTAGATCAGATAATTATCTATAAATAATGTCTAAATACTTCTTTTTTCTAAGAGTCACCGTTTTTGTTGTTGTTGTTGTGTGTGTTAAGGCAAACCTGCACGCGGGGTATCTGCCTAGGATGGGGGGGTGCCTTGGTAGGAGAACTTTCTCAGGGGTTCTAACGCGTATTCACATTACATCTGGAGAAAACCTACCAAAACTCCAGACCGTTAGATCGACAGCCGCGCGATGGGACCCGAACCCGGGACCTTCACACTTCGGCCGTCTACCATTTTCAGTGGCATAACCACTGTGCCATGGTGAGGCCTGCCACCGTTTTTGAGATATAACGATTCAAAAAGTTGGAAGAGTTATAATCGTCATAATATGCACACCTTTCCAAGCCACCTTTGAGGTAGTGTACTTAGCGATATTTTTTTTTTAATGTGGTTTCTTCTGTAGGCCTATTCCGCGGATCTGTTGTCATTCTGTTTAAACTATTGAATAATAAAAGATAGATCCTGTAAATAAATTACCCCGTCGATTGCAATCAAAAAATCAGAGTTAGATGTTACAATATTTCTAAATACAAAATTTCAACATTGTATAGTTAAAAGTCGATGACAAATGGCGAGAATTTGGGCATGGACCAATAGTAACTGACTACAGATGTAATATATTGAAGATGTCCGTAGACATTTTTTTTTCAAATGGCAGGCCTCTGCTTTGGATGCAGTGGCCATACTAAGGCTGGAGTTGTTGGTCACTTTATTATGGGGGCACCTAGTAGGTGGAACAAAATTGCCCCCTATGAAGGGATGTACACAATGATATCCACGCCCAGTCGGGGATCGAACCCCGACCGACGTGAGTTGAACCCGAAACCGTAGTATGGTGCTTTATCCACCATACAATCTGATCGGCATGTCCGTAGACATTAATGTATTGAAATTCTTTTGAGTGGTCCAGTAAATAAACTCTACGATAGATTGGAACCAAAAATCGAGATGCAGAACTAGATGTGACAACAATCTTATACATGAAATTTCAACATTCTACTACTAATAGCTTTTGAGATATGGGAGTTTAATACATACACAAGTACACCAAATAGGTATAATTTTTGAAAGAGGCACGTGACCGTGGTTGGATGATTACCTAACTTGGTAGGACGGTATTGTGCTTGAAACGGATGAATGTCCCTAAAACTGTCCGTGATCGTAATGCGTTGGAAATCTTTTGAGTGTGCCTGTAGCAGAACTATAAATGATAAAGACACTATTTTCGATGGAGAAATTCATTTTGTAACTCTTAAAACAACAGATATCACTTGTGAGTCGGTTGAAGTAACCTAATACCTCTAAAATACGCTTTAATGAATTTCTGCCCATAGAGCGTAATGTATTTAGAATCTTTTGGGCGGTTCTGTAGATAAACTATCCAGTCGATCGGGACCAAAAGGGAAGGTTGTGTAACTAGATGTTACAACAATCCTAAATATAAAGTTTCAAGATTCTACGACCAATAGTTTTTGAGATATGCGAATTACATACATATGTACATACGTACGTACAGACGGCATGCAAAAACTGGTCAAAATAAACTCGCGGTCGGTCAAAATGGGTTGTATATGCATTTATATGAATGTGCATGCTAGCGTACGATGAGATGCATTGCAAAAATTCTTAAAAGTAAATTTAGAGGTTGTCAAAACGGTATTTTCGTCAATTTGACCTTTGACCAAGTGTAAATATTTTTCCAGGTATCGGATCGATGAGGACTTTTTAGATTTCATTTATGATGGTGCTTCAAACAATCCTACCAACTTTCAGCTGGGTGTGAATTTTTGTAACTTCACTCCTATTTTTTGGTCTAACTTGACCGGACTAAAATACTTTGGAACTTCAATGTCCTCTCTTGTTGCTCCATAACACATTTTTCCCTAAACAAATAACGGAAATTTTAACTGTAGATTGCAGACTTCCAGTTTACGTCGTTTCGTGACCTTCGAAAACAAGACCTACTGACATAATATTTGAGTCATCCTATGTAGGCTGAATTCAGACGTAAATTTAAATCTTGTATACCAATATTATGATTGTGGTTGCTTATCATCAGTTTATAAAATTTATTATTTCTTACATTTATTTTGATTTATTATTGATTACGGATTAAATATGACACAAAAAATTCATTTAGAAATTTGAGATTGCAGCTCCAATGTTTAATACTTATATATATACAATTTCAACTTTTGTTCTGAAGATATGTTTTTAAGTACTGATAAATTTGATAAAATGATAATAAGCAACCAGAATTTTAATTTCATGTTACATATTTTAATTTTATACCGAAATCCCCTTACTTAAAATGACGCAATCCTTAAGCCTGTTGTATGGTGCTTAATCCACCATACAATCTGGTCGGCATGTCCGTAGGCATTAATGTATTGAAATTCTTTTGAGTGGTCCAGTAAATAAACTCGACGATAGATTGGAACCGAAAATCGAGATGCAGAACTAGATGTCACAACAATCTTAAGAGATCATTGATCCTTACCGTGTCCTTACTTGGTCGAGTAATCTTTCTTTCTTACATCAGCTACTATTACAGAAGCCGTTCTAGATGCAATATGGATATAATCCGCTCAGTATTTGTAATTTAATTTTATTGTATAAAACATTTCACTTCATGAAAATTGTGATGCTTTATTTTTCAGGATGTTCCGCAGAGGGACATTTAAGTGGTGCCACTGAATTACATTTCAAAACCGCCAGACACCTTAAACAGCTATCGCTACCCCCTCCTCCAACCTCCAATTTTTTAGCCTATCCACTTAATGCTAAAAGAACCTTTAGAAGAGACCACACACCCCCTATATGCAACCACTTATGGCTCACCGTCCGAAAATTTTCTTGCACTTTTCCGCAAATAAAGTAAGCAAATACCACATTCAATTCATTCGCTCGACTGCAAATCGACATCTGATGCAAGTGCACGAACCCATCACGAACAAATTCTGTAGGTTAAAGATGAGACATGTGATTTTACCGTTGCAGCAGTGTGTGATGTGATCGAGTCACATCGAAAAGGAAATCCAGAGAGGAAGTTAGTGGTTACTTTTCATTGTAGGAAAACCCAAAAAGCAAATAGATTGTATTATGGCAAATTGATAAGGCAAGAAGAATATCAAATTAAATGCTATTTTGTCAGCTGTAAGAAATAAAGTAGGGACAGAAGTACTCTCGGAAGAGAAAAAAAAAAGAATGAAACAATCTGAAATTGTAAAAATACGTTTGCATGATTACGCATGAACCGGGTGCGCCAAAAGTTCGTGCAGAACGTAAAAAATCATTCAAAAAGAACAAATGATGATAAAAAAAAAGTAAGCGGTTTGCACGAATGACATCAGAAAGAGGGTGGATTTTTTTAAGAACAAAAAAAATTAGTTTAAAAAATGAATGATAGGTGGAGCTGTTATGCATACTCCTAGATGATTAATGGAAATCAGGTTGTCAATAAAACACTTAAATGCACGTGGACTCTTCAATCGATGCCAACATCATGCTGTCGTTACAGGATAAAGTGTTGATTATCGAGCTCATTTATAAGAATAACGATTCAACAACAGACGCACTGAGAAAATTTCGCACTGCAAAATAAATCTTTGAAAATATAGATTTGTGTTGGAGTTGTGCTTTTTCTCATTTTATTTTAATGCATACCTCATTTGCATTAATGTGCTTCACATATTCAACATCAGTGCCACCTATCGATCATTTTTTAATTTTTTTTTGTTCTTAAAAAAAAATCCACCCTCTTTCTGATGCCATTCGTGCAAACCGGGTATTTTTATCATCATTTGTTCCTTTTTAATGATTTTTTAAAATTTTGCACGAACTTTTGATGCACCCGGTATAAGTACCTAATAACAAAGCAAATACATAACTGCCAATTCACCAGATTGTATTGGAAAATTTCCCATCACTAATTATTACTACACAATTTAATTTTAAAATAAGTCCAAACTGCTACCCGTAGCGGTGCTGTAAAAATTGTAGTGAATAATCATCCGATGAAATCACAAGGGTTGGCAGCCGTGTTTCAAATGATATTTTACAGCGTTTTTTCTTGTCTATCAAATGCTTATACTTCATTCAGCGACCACCTCTCTTAACGGCCGATTGTTTCGCGAAACGGAAAATGGTCGCTCTCGAGAAGTTTCAGTGTAGTTATATATGGCCATTGTTAAATAGTCTTCATGGACCTAACATGGAATTCTCTTTGACTAACACCCATTACACTTATATGCGTTGATTTTATAATGTTAGGAAAAATATTTTTTTCATATATTATTACGGGATCGACCGATACCAAATTTTAACCGACAACTGATACCGATACTTTACTCATAAATTAATTTTTAAAAATTGCGGATACCGATGCTTTTAAGCTTCAGTATCAGCCGATACCGGTACTATAACGATATTTTATATGCTTTAATGGCATTAAATCTATATTTATTCTGTGCAGTTTTTGTAACAAGAGTGCCCTTCTCGTCGTTTTGTTAAAATGAATGACGCCCTGCGAGACCACAGATAAAAATTTGTGCTAAGTAGAAGGATTAAAAAATAAAAAATGGCCGCGGAATTTTTGATGAAGGCACGTGACCGTGGTCGGACCATTACCTAACGATAAGTAGGACAGTATCGTGCTTAAAATGGATGAATGTCTCTAAAACTGCCATTGACCGTAATGTGTTGAAATTATTTTGAGTGTTCCTGTAGCAGAACTATAAATGATACAGACACTACTTTGGATGGAGATATTCACTTTGTAACTCTTAACAACATATATCATATCTGAGTCGTATTAAATAGCCTGACACCTCTTAAAGACGCTTTAATGAATTTCTGCCCCTAGAGCGTAATGTATTTAAAATCTTTTGAGCGGATCTGTAGATAAACTCTCCAGTAGATTATTCCCAAGGGGAGGGCACAACTGCATGTTACAACAATCCTAAATATAAAGTTTCAACATTCTACGATCAATAATTTTTGAGATATGCGAGTTTAATGAATTTCTGCCCGAATGTATTGTGTTTAAAATCTTTTGGGCGGCCCTGTAGATAAACTATCCCCTCGATTGGGACCTAAAGAGGAGGTGCACAACTGGATATTACAACAATCCTAAACATAAAATTTCAACATTCCACGACCAATAGTTTTTGAGATATGCTTATTACATACGTCAGGAGAAAAACTGATCGAAATAGACTGGAGGTCTGTCAAAATGGGTTATACATGCATTTATATGAACGTGCATGCATGCTTTTGATGAGATGCATCGCAATAATTCTTACGAGTAAATTTAGACGAAGTCAAAATTGGTTTTTTCGTCGAAATCCGGCTTCCGAAATTTTTCGAGACCATTACTTACTTATACTCCGTACAGAGTAAAAAGAGAAATGCATAATTACACGTTCTATCTATGTAATCTAAGTTCAAGACGGAGACAAATATTCAAATTTTTACAGTTTAACATATTTTCATATTGATGTTTTGATATAAAGACAGTTGCCTCAGACTTTTAACAAAAATATATGAAATTTATTGGAAGCAAATAATTCGCACGGAAATGAGAGCTTCAAAGGCGACTGAATGAATTTGTCGAGACGATGATTAACACCCAGGGCAAGATGTAATAATAAAAAAGTAGTTTCTTTGGCCATCTAATTATAATAAACTCGAGGAAGTAGAACTGAGGGAAAGTCCATTAAGTGATTTCGATGTTGCTTGGTACTGTATTTCATGTTTAATCTTTCAAAGCATTCATCACTTTTCTTATGGGAGAACAAAAAAGTTTGATCAGAGTTCTGCAAATTCCTTGTTTCATGACAGGTTTAGAACTCGCCGGAAAAACTCAAGTTTAAAGAATTAATTTATTTCGCTCATAGCGTCATACTGTATAAATGAAAATAGTAGTAATAATAAAAAATCTGAAACATTTTCATATTTTAAATGCTTATTAAAATGCGTCATCACAATTTTACTTCCACAAAGTATATCTATTTTAAATTTGTCGTGAATTTTCTCACTCGTAAAATTTTTTAATGATTTAAAATAAAGAATTAATTTGACGACATATGACAATTTTTGACCATCACTAAGTGTATAACATGATACAGAAGTAGATCACAATGAATTATTTTGTGTCTGAAAGCTATTTTATCTTTAATTTAAAGTATTTTCTAATATTTGTAGCACTCACCAGAAATTTTAAGTAGATTTACTTTTTAAAAGTACAACTGTGATGACATTACAGTTAAGTCTACTGTATCTAAAGATTGTTGCACCAGGTTCGTATGAGGCAGTTTCTGTTTTGGAAACAGCTGTGCAGCATGCGTATTTGTGCGTCTGGGAATTTGTTCTCAATAACCTCTTGGACGGCTTTTTCAAGATCAAGCACGATAATAGCCATGTGATCCTTTTACCACTTTCCATTTCAAAAAAAGAGTATTTTTTAATATTACTTACAAAAAATGGTTAAATGCATTTTGTAAGGGTGGTATCTACGGTTAAATATGTAAGCAGAAGGTTTCTTCTTCTTTACGTGTAAAATACTAACTTTACATGAATAAAATACGACTCGAGAATTATGATATGAAAATACTCTAGATGAGTGGTCCCCGAACCTTTTGTACCTATGAGTACATCATAAAATTCCGGCGAAAAACAGGTGTCATATTTTTTTTTACAAGATTAAGGTATATTTGGACAGAGTATTATATACGGATTTCCTAAAATAATTTAATTGAC
The DNA here is from genome assembly GCA_038373885.1 of Cheiracanthium punctorium. Lineage (NCBI taxonomy): Eukaryota > Metazoa > Arthropoda > Arachnida > Araneae > Cheiracanthiidae > Cheiracanthium > Cheiracanthium punctorium. The sequence goes on along the minus strand of JAWZYV010020068.1, from coordinate 471,172 downwards.
AAAACGTTATTGTTAATATATTTGTAACAACTAAATAGTTGCTAAATAATACATACGAAATCTACAAGCATCGAAATTCCTTATAAGAAATATTATTTTTAGTGGCGTACAGTTGCCGTTTATAAGCGTTAGCCACTATTAAGTTTCGGCGTATTGGTCATTTTACTGTAGAGGCACCTACTTGAAGGACCAACCTTGTCTCCTATAAAGAAACGGAAGAAATGACACCCACCCTGCTTTAGACATTCGCACATATAGGCTTTTACTGTCTATTAAATGGTCTTTAACTATGCACCAAATTATAATTAACTATTCACACAAAAAGTGCAGTGCAATCCAATTTTAAGTACTTTATTGTATGTAATCAGTAAGATTTTTTTTTATTTGCTTTAACGGACCGGAAAATAAAAATGTATGATGGGACGGTTCCTACCACTTCAAGTTACCCTTTAAATATTCTTTAAAAGGATTTTAACTATTGAAAAATCCTTCTAAATATTTCCTTGCGTATAAGTACGGATAAAAACTTTCGATCATTCAATAAAAGGCGCGTTGCTATTTCCACTTGCATGACATATATTAGGCGATGAAAAGCAGCTTCTTTGCTCTTGCAAAAAAATATGGAGAATGATCGATTGTCAAATACTGTCTGACAGACAATTCATGCATTTCTTTTCGTTGTTGTCGTATAAAATTTTGACTTGGAGCAATTTAAAGAAAGAAATATCTCCTATTTTTTTATGCAACTTAAGCGTACAGTTACCAACGTTTATGAAATAAAGCCAGCCATTTAACAATAAACAATGTATTTTGTAAACCATTTCTAATAAAGTTAGTGAGAGATGTGTATCAAAGCTTTCAAACACCACAGTGCGCTAATTAGAGATGGACTTAATATGAAGAGGACTATACTCTCAGTATAAATAGACTATGATACAGCTCAAAATCTTTTTTGATGTTCTTTTACTATACTGATGCTTGCTTTGAAATCAGAATTTTTCTAAGGAAGGAAAAAAAAAAATAATAAAGAAAACCGTTTACGAGGGGTTAGTAAAAATGAAACAATCATATAAAAAATGGAAGTAATCTTCTTTTATGGACACAACGATATCAGTGTGATTACTGAGACCAAATTTTACTAACAATTTTCAAAATTTTTAGTTTAAAGCAAGAAAGATCATTTCTCTACATTGGCGAAACCTTCATGCTGTGATTGCAATGAACGCACTTTTTTTTCGCTTACAAGTATGTGAACAAGCCTAATCATTTTAGCTTCATCAATGTCTTCCTCCAAACGTTATTCCCCGCTCAGGTGGAGAAGAATAAGGGACCGAGATGATGAAAAAAAAATCCTTTCTTATTTTATTATTTTTTATATAAATTACAATTTATTCGCCAAATTGAGACAGAAAAACTTCAAAGATATCTTGGCGGGCCACAGTTTGCGCACATCTAACCTTAAAGGCTCGAACCTCTGCATATATCTTTCATTCCTTTTTTATAGAGACATTCATGAAATCCTTAATATCCTTAAATATAATTAATATAGTAAGAGCCGCAGTAGAATAGTTCATGCACGTAAATTTCTTACCTACTAAAATTGTGAGAGCTCAATTAACTCCTTCTTGATAATCTTTTTTTTTTCGTCGAATTTCCCACACAAAAGAAACCTTTTTTATCCAGAGTTGCCAGGTTAACATAAATATAATCAGGGACGTCCTGGAACCAGTTCAATTTTTAATTTGCCGTCGTTGTCAAACCAATACCTTTCAACATTTCGACAAAATTGCTAACCAAATTATTGTATTAAAAGGCTGCTATGTGACTCTAAGAATTGTATGGTACTAAAATTCGTTCTCCACATAAAATTTAACATTAGTCTGCTTTTTCACAGGTTTCCTTTTGGCACTTAACAAATATTATATTACTATTCACAAAAAGTGGTTAGTTTTATTTTGTAAAGTTTGGTGACTCCTCACCGAATGGCATGTGACGCTGATCAAGTACGGATAGAACGTAACCTTTTTTTTTCTATGCAACAATTAACTGCATGTATTTTCCTTCTTTTTTACGCAGCTCACGAATTCTATCATTTTTTAAATATCACGAACATCGGTAGATTCGCAATAGAATAATTCAACAACGCAGACAAATTTCTACCTATTAAATCGATCTGAGGATTTTTTTTTTTTTAATTCTGGCCCTTTTTGATTTGGACTTAGTCTGCTTGATTTATTAATGTTTTTTTGTTTTTGTTAGAAATTTTATACATGAACTTGTCATTTTGACGGCGTTCAAGAACAATGTGATCAAAATGCAAATTAAGAGCAAGACTATGAAAACAATGAAAATTCTTATAGAAATCTATGGTCGTATACGGTATCCGGATCCAATGGTTCGAGTTTCAGATTACATGTAATGATCATCTCTAAAATTATAATTGTAGCATACAAATAATTCGAACTACAATCGTAATGTGCAAAATTGTAACATGGGTTCTTCATTTAAAAAGATATTCCTGAGTTAAAACAGAATAGTCCCCTATACATGCTCGTCTGAGAATTAATTTACAAATGAAAGCTGTGACACAACAGAATTTGTTTATACTAGCCTTTTAAAAGATCTGAGAAATTTTTCTCGCAAAGTTTTAACGTCCAGCCTTATATAAAAATCATTTTCTTTAACATATCTTTTTCTACCTGTAACTAAAAAAGAAAAAAAAAATATTACTCTTTCGTAGAGATTGTTTTATGCTTCACTAAAAGAAGCAATATCATGCGTAACTCCTTCTATGACGTTTATTATGAAATGGGAAAATTCTTCCTTGTTCTTCAGAGACGACACGGAGAAAGATTGAATGTCAAACACCGTTTGACACTTGAAGTACCCATTTCCTCCGTTTTTCTGGCATAAAAATTCGATGAGATCAGGAAAGCCGGCGTTTCTTTCTCTTACGTGCAACTCATAAACTGTATTATTTTCTAAACTAGCTTCTTTAGAGCATAGTTTCTTAAACTGTGGGTCGCGCCCCCAAATGGGGTCAATGGACTGGCTGTAGGGGTCGCCAAAAGTTTTAACAATTATGATATTTCTCTAACTTACAATAATTTTACGACATTTTCGCCTTTAATCTCCACAAAAACAAAGTGTCGATCAAATCTGAAGCTTTGTCCTGCGAATTTGATTATTTTTTTCGAAAATTTGATGATATAATTAAAAATAAACAGGAACACTCTTTCCGTTGATACTTAATTCTCACATATGCATGTTAAAAGTAAGTGGTTTTTCTCAGTAGTGATCTTCCACGTGGCTGCACAATGAACAGACTATAGCCAATGTTTGTTTTTTTACCCAAGTAATTGAATTTATTTTTATATTTTTATGTTTGTTACTTATTTAAAATTTTCACATCGTTATATACCTTAAAATTACCCTTAAAAACTAACTAAAACTGCGATAGTATATTACAATGCAAGTGAAGAATGGACAGTTTCACTCACGTGAGTATCGAATTTCGGCGGTCCCACAAATTTTTCGTAAATATTATGGGGTCCCCATACCACAAAGTTTAAGAAAACCTGCTTTAGAGAAAGGCAGAAAGCATAGAAACTAGTTTTTTGTGCTATCGTCGGAAACCACTTGCAACTGCATTCGTCATGTTCAGTTAAGACTGACTGACGGACTGAGGGGTAATTAATGGAGCGCCTGCACTCAAGGTGCTAATCTCCAGAATGAAGTTAAATAACAATGAATTCCTGCAATCTGGAAATAGAAAAAGCGACCCTGAACTTGATGGGCATTAATTCAATCAATCAGATAAGGTGCATTCCATCGCTGAAAAGGAGGTCAAGGCTGTGAGAGAATAGGCCATAGGCCTTTTATTTTAATTGCGAGTGACGTATCGTAATCCGGTAGTTTTGCCACAGTCTCGTTTGGTCTATTCCTTTTGTTCGCGTAGAAACTCTGCGAGAGTTTGTGCACAGTTTTTGAAAGTGATGATTCTCAAGTCACATCTGATCATTTATTTAAGAGAAAATGATGAATATGTCTGGTGGCTCATGTGCTTTGATATTTTTCAAGAAGGTCAGGTTAGATTTGGCTGTATAAGCCCAGACAGGGGCAGCGTATGTAGCCATAGGTCTAATGGACAATTTGTAAAATAAAGTTTTGTTGTTTCTTGAAATTTTATTGTTAAATATGAGTTGATGAAGGCGGCGGAAGGTTGCAGACATCTTATTCCTAGCACCGTTTATGTGTGTGGTTTCCAGGAGAGATTTTTGTCCGAGGTGACACCTAGATACTTGGCTTTGCTTGTCCATTCGATGGGACTGTCGCCGATCTGTATTCTTGAGGGTAATATCCTATTTGAAAATGGATTCATTTTATTCATCATTTTATTCATCGCATTTTATTCTATAAAATTTTTAAAATGTTACAATACCAAAATATTTAAAAAAATCTGTAGTATTATCTAAGTTAAGAATAACAATCTCAATATTTCTGTAAAAATATTTTTTTAAAACCTTTTGTTTTCATAAATTTATCATGAAGAAATTCAAACTTCCTTAAAGAGCAAATTTTATGTTGAACCAAAAGTTTTACAGAGTACATTACAAATGTGACTGTAGTAGAATTTAATTAAACATTTTCTTGCGTTATCAGAACTTTCTACCAAAACTTGTTTTTCCAGCTTTCCAGTATTCTCTCATCCTTTGTTTTCCTGTTGTTTATTGTTTTTCCTTTTATGTTAGTTTTGATCCTGATGAGTAAACATTCATATTTTTTTCCTTGATTTTTTCGAATCTAAAATATATCACCATTTAAAATATCCCACTGTAACTACAGAAGTGGGGAAACAAACGACCTTTATAATTTTTTCTGTTTTTCCCCCCAGAATAATGCAAATTTATTAAGTAATAATATTGTGAACTTTATATTACTTTTAATGAAGAAACTAATTTGGAAACAATTATATGATAAAGCGGAAGATTTAATTCTGATACATAGTAAAAATTTAAAAATATTTTATATGTTTTGATGAGACTTTTACATCCAAAAAAATCGGCAAGGTAAACTTCACTTTTTTATTTGACTTAAAAGTTCTTCTGCATAAAAATTACTCTGATACACTTGAAGGTACCTTTAGTTTTTGGGATATATTCTGGCCTAAAAGGTAGACTAATATGTTGTCTTGGTGCACTACATTTATATTAAGAACAAAGCAATCACTTTTAACCAGAAAGTTTTATTGGTTAATTTTGTGTATATATAATTAACACTTCTGCAGCATACCTATTTCTATACAGAATTTCGAAATTCCAGAAAACTCGACTTCTGTCGGGTATCATGCAAACAAAAAGATCTGGCGCAAGCAGTTACCTTCGAGAGAGGTTTTTGATTGAGTATTACCGCTCTTGTTGAACTTCATAAAACAAATGCTATTCAGGTGCGAATGCTTTGAAATAGTTAAATTAGGTCTAACATCAATTTTATTTGGCATAAAAACTACTCTCATAAAGTTGAAGGTACCTTAAGTTTTCGAGATATATTCTGACTTAAAAGGTAGACTAATGTGTTGTCTTGGCGCACTACATTTAACATCACTTCAATAAAAGCAACCTGTTTTAACCAGAATGCTTTATTGGTAATTGATTGGAATGTTTTATTGGTGTAGTTTTATATATCTAACTATGGAAATTGTCTAGCGAGTTTAATCAAGGGAAAAACAAGTGTAATTTTACAACAAATTGGAAGATTTTGAATACGACTCCTGCTTAAAATTCGTAAGTAATAAGACAACAGTCCTCATATACATACCAAAAGTTGCCAAGCTCGACAACTTCAGGCAAAATATAGGTAAATTTGGAAACAAAAATATGTCCCAAAGTTCAATACAGCTGGGCGACATCTCTTATGTTTAGCGAGAAATCGCCAAAAATTTATGTTATCCTTTAGGAATTTTCAAGATTCATAACCGGAGCTGCAACTAACCGATTTACTAATAACTAAAGGAAAACATGCTTGTTGATTTCACACACAGAAAGTTAATTATAGACTAAAGTAGTCCATAGCTTTCAACTTTTAAGGAATATAACTATCCACTTTTTGTATACAGTATATGTACTGAACATACTTTAAAAAGATTGACGATCTCTGAAATTTTGCTATACTCTGACAGAAAATTACTGACTGTGAAAAATGGGTAAATATTTCCCGTAGCTATGTTATTCCTATGAAGAGCAGGTTGCCCGAAAATTCGGCACTCTATATTGTTTTGTTAAACAATACTACTGTGTGTATGGTATATTTTTCTTCTATTCATTATTAATATTACAGTGTTCTTTGTGTGTATGGTACATATTTGTTCTATTAAATAGGACAACAAGCTTTAAAGGGAGATAGGATACATCATAAGAATTCATAATTTCATAGGAACCCATGATCGCAAATGCCATCTTAACCCTCTAAGAACCAGATGTTTTGTGGGTAATTTGGGGGCAGATGTAAGCGTGTTTTCTAAATGTTGGATTATTCACAATAATTTTTTATGTGCCAAGGGTTACCTGAAAGTAATATGAAGTGCAATATTGATGCTTCTGATCGATGTATTTAGCTCACTGGTTAAATTAATAAAAATATTATGTATGAAAGTGTTAAATAGGTGGTTATAAGGAAAACTGTAGGCAGAGTTAACTCTGCCTACTACGCACTTTTTAAAATTTTGTGTATTCCAATATTTTACAATTTCATGCATAATATTCTTATTAAAACGATTAGAATCAGCATAATTACACTTTATATTCCTTGCATATAACCATCAGCACATAAAAAAAATCTTTGTTTAAAATTCAGCATTCTCAAAAGCCACGCCCACATCTGTTAAAAAATATTCCAAAGCACCCCGTTCTTAAAGGATTCAGATGGCATTTGCAGTAACGGGTTCCTGTGCAATTCTGAATCCTTATGATATGCCCTATATTCTCTTAAAATACATACACCTCTAATTTTGAAACGTCCTGTATATTCATTGCTGCCAACTTTACGTCTGCGGGGTCTACGGATGTGGGCATGTTTCCCTTAATTGACCGTTCTATGCAGCCATCATGATCGCAGTTCCGACTTGTACTGAACTACACCACTGCTTCATATATATAGAAAACCTAACCACTGCTACGTCACCAAGATTTTGCGTCATCAGTAGGCCTTTCGAGATGAGGTCACCACAGTTTAATTTTGATAAAGTAAAACAATTCGAAATTTCTGGTGAATTTACTCTCATAACGACATTTTAGTGAATCAAAATAGAAAACTTATTTTACAAAAAAAAGGGCAGTTTTTAACTGTAACTAATTATATAATGTAATCACAATGAATTGTTTTGTATCACAAAGGTATTTTAATTCTTATTTTTATCTTAAGATACTTTTTAATATTTGTAGCATCTACCAGAAAACTGAAATAGTTTTACTTTATGAGAATGATAGTGTGGTTACGTCATTACTTGAAAGTCTAATGATAACGTCAAAGCTTCAGCGCTGAGGCTTTCTCTATCTAGGAGCAGTGACTACACTTGGGTCATTTACCCATTTTCTTTAGTAAATATTTTTCTTCTCTTTGACGTTTTACGCTGGATTCAATAACGTCATTAGTTACACTGCAGGTTATGCACTAGGTACTCCTTTGACATTTACTTTCAGTCAGTCACTGTTAAAGCAGCAGTGTTTCTTCACTGCTCTAAAAAGATAACAAAAAGAATATGTGGTTTAGAAAATTAGTTATTTATAATTCTGAGCAGTTGGCAGCTGTGCACTAGCACTACGGACAGTTTAGTCATGTATTAGTTCAAAGGAAAATTTCTGTCCGTATGTCAATATTTTGCTTGGCCAAAACTACTAAAGCTAAAAATACGAAATTTGACATGTGTATGAGTTTTTTAGCGTAGGTTTGGAGAGCATTTTCCAAAATTCGTAACTTATGGTGCTTAGGGGCCAAAACTTTTATTTCACATATCTTGCGTGAAGAAGAAAAGAGATGTCAGTAAAATTCTTGCTGTAAAATACATTACTCACGAATACCTAAAAATCGATTTCCGAAAATTTCTAATATAATCTTCCAAGGATAAAAGAACGGGGAGGGTGTCCATTTTTCCCGAAGGAAAAAAATATCTATAAAATTATCGGTTTAAAATTTGACAAAAATGTGTTTTATATTTAGGTAGAGTTTGTTTGTATTTTAATTCTTATTTAAAATTTATTTGTTTGATGTAAAAAAAAAAAACGACATTACTTTCCCATACCCTCATAGCTTACTGAAAATAAATTTTATCAGAATCTTATGCTGTAGAAATGATTTTTAGAAAAAGCTTTGCCCGCTCCAAAATATTCCCTTAATTCAAAAATAGGGAAGAGTTCAGTACAGTGGCATTTATCCTTGTCGGTCGTGTCCTTACATTGAGCCTTTTTTTTTTTGCGTGTGTGTTCGGTTTTATTGCTGGATTTTGCTTTTCTTTTCCTAGAGATGTGTTTACTTGCATCAAATAAATTCTCTATTTTGGGGAGTTTGCACTCAGAAACATTTTTACAAAAACATTCTTTTTAAGTTCTTTTAGATTTTATTTACTTTTTCTTCTTTTGAGCAAATTCTGGAATCATAGGAGTTGCATTTTTGATCACCATCAGTACTACACAGTGTTCTGAAGCTTTGATGTACTTAAAAATAATAGTAAATAAAATGTTAAACTAAGAGCATAAAATTTCTCAAAAGAGGAAATAAAATATATTCTGGACTTAAAAAGGTCTAACTTCTGAAAGTTTTAAAAACATTAATATTTCATAGTTCTGCTGTATTAAATCATTAGAAGAAATGTTTTTCACGTACTTGGAGAAATCTTATGCTAGATTTTGGTTATTTGATCATTACTACTGTAATACTCAGATGAAGAAATTAAAAAAATTCAGTAGTCCAAAGAACTCCAGTGACTCCAAAGAACCAGTGACTCCATGGCTTCCCTGGTTCGTAACATTTATCACTAATCCGTATACCTATTTTTTTTTTTAATTGCAAAACTAAAGAAGCTATATGAGCATTATATTGATTTTCGTTCTTAAAAAATGCGAACACTATTATAAAAATATTAGTAGAACAAATTATACGACATGTATTGGTACAAAATTAGATGAAATGTATTGTGAAATTAAATGAGAAACGTTAGCAAGAGAAAGAAATAAACCGTTACTGGTCTGACGGAACAACAAATTTTAAATTCTGCTGATCCGTTATATATTTTGGTGTTCTCGGACCGAAACGGACCCCCGATAATCTCGACCCCTCATGCATATTGTTGCCGTAGCTGACGAGAAAGACAGCCTGTGGTGCTGCCATTTTGGTCACACACTTTGGCTAAAGAGCCACGTGACCTAGGGGTATGGCCATCTTACTGTGGCTATCTGAGATTAAGATGGCCTGACCCCATCACATGACTCTCAGTTCGAAAAAGAATCGCCAAAACGTCAGCACTGCAGTCTGTGTTTCTCGTCAGCACGTATTGTTGCAAGAAACTCTGCCTGTTTTCAGGTCCGAATATTAAAAGTCCTGTGTGCATGGAAAGTTCCAGTAAACACTTCAGTTGACAGGTAAAAGACTCTGATTTAACTGCTTGTAGAACTTCGACGAACAATCTGCTATACTCTGTTCGCAGCCATTAACAGCCAATAACTTGCCTTATAACTGTCAACTTAGCACAGAAGCTTTTGCAGAATCTGTATCTCTCACTGCAAAATAGTACCTCAGGCTAAAATTCAGTGGGAAGACTCTAGGAAAGATTTACACCTAATACTCAACATACGGCAATGAAGTATTCAATAACAGCATTCATAAATAAGCTTCTCAAAACAAGCAAAATATTGCTTTTAAAAGTGTGAACTACGCAAATCTCAGCAGAATTGACTTCTGCTCTCTGCAGCACACAATAGCAAACTGAAACTTTCCAGCGTGTCCTGAATCTCTTACATAGACCCATCGAAATCGCTAACAATTTTTCGATATCCAGAAAAATCCCAATCAGTCGCGAATTTTGATTTCATAATAGAAATGTAATAAGTCATTCAAATGTAATTCAAAAATGTAATTCATAATAGAGTTGTCGTATGCTACTGCGTAATACTGATACAGGGGAACAAATATTGCAGGCCACATTAGTCAGATCACCCAAATGTCCAAAATGTCATCAAGCTTTTGCGTGAAGAGAATTTTTTGTTGGAGACTTTTATGATGAAATATCGCCAAATTTGCCACCAAATATAAGTTTTCAAAAGTGCAGTCAGCTCAGCTTTAGCACCAATATTTCGAGAACTTGCGAAAACCCTACGTTAAGCAATGAGGACACCCAAACTCCCTATCTCGTGTTCTAGTTAGCCGATTTTGATGCAAAAAAAAAATGCAATTTTTAATTATTTGACCCGTAGAATACAAATTTCAGACTATATTTAACACTTGAAGGGCAGAGTAACCCAGAAATTCGTAACAATGTTCAAAGTAAATTTAAAGTTTTTTTTTTTTTAATCTTTCTACTATTCCCTGCCCTCTTATTATGTGCCCAAATCAAAGAATATTTGAGATTCTGTTTTAGATCAATAGTATGAAGAGGTTTTAGTTAAATACATAAATAAATAACAGGAAGAACTCCAGTGAGTAGAAAGGCAAAAACTTATGTAATAATAGGCACAGCCCACTCGATTTTCAGATATTAAGTGTGTCACGGTCATCTGCAAAGCGTTGTATATGTTAGCCCTTCTTTCCTTGGATGCAAAAAATATGGTAGTTCTAGAATTCCAGCTTCTTCTACCGTGATCGGTTGTACGTAAGCTCAGAATAACTTACAAGACTATTAGCATTACATTCGAAATAAAATATCTGACGAGGACATCCCATGACCTCCTTGTACGTCTATTAAATGAAAAATATTTTCAGCGCACTTACTCTAAACTTATTTTGTTTGAAAGAGATAAAATTCTGCAATAATACTAAGGTTTAGCGATATCTCTCCAAATATTTGATATATCGCCAAGCTGATTTCAGTTTGAAATATTTGTTTTTGACACTTTATTGGGCGATATTTCGCCAAATGCCTAAAAGCTTGAGATAGTTAGCGAGATCATAGCTTGAGGTCATAGCCGAAATAATGATTCATCCCAGACATTTAATGAATTGAAATTATCCATAGACCTTAATATATTTAAAGTCTTCTGGGTGACCTGTAAATAAATTACTCAGCTGATTGCGATCAAAAAAGAGATGTGCAGTTAGATGTTACAATAGTTCTAAATATAAAATTTCAACATTCTGCGGTTAAAAATAGTCGTGTCTAATCTTCCAAAGAAAGCATGAAAATTTATTAGGATTTTGTAGTTTCATGGGTTCAATCTAATCCTCTTGCACCAGAACACAACATTCGCATTGATCATACAAGTTGATGAAAGAACGCTGGCAGACCTTGATTGCATACTTCCTTCAACCCATTGGTCACAGGACAATGTACCTGCTCACTACGCACTACCTGGGTGAAATAGCTTTTAGAGAAGTCCTAAATTTAGCATAAAAAAGGTCTGTGTAGGTGAACGCCCATCCGATTCTTCTGATTTATCCCCTGCAAGCCTTTTTTTCTGTTTCAAAAATTAATGTGCTTTAAAAGGAGAAAATTTCAGTGGCAATGAAGAAGGCCCAACGTGCGGTGACAAACAAACTGAAGGAGGGTTTTCGCAATCGGAACTTACAGCATTCGTTCAGTAGCTTGTAACATCGATATAAACGCTATGTGGAAGTGCAAACAGAGCCTCTTCAACCGTCACCTCCGATATAGAAGGCCTCCACACCGATTCAAAATGGCCGACTCCGTAGTTCAGTGCTCTGCGTTCATTTGAATGAGTTTTGACCGAAACAGTGCCCAAACTTTTCTTTTTGAACAGTAAATAAAAAGCCATTCACATGAAACTGCCTTTATCAGAATAGAAAAATTCTTCATAAGAACTTACCACTTTAATTTGAAAAAAAAATATCCATTTCAAAATTTATTACATCAAATTCAACGTCTTTTCATTAGGATTTATTTAATAGTATTCTTATGTAGCAGTGAAATCACATTTAGATTAAATTGAATTATTATATATTGGAAAAGTCCTCTAAAGCATACTAAGTTTGTGGTTTAAACTATTAAAAGTATTACTTTTTTATAGAATATACTTAATCCATAAAAATCAATGCTTGATTAACAAAATTTCAGCTTTTTTTGCAATAGGGAAAGATGTTTTCATATTAAACACTTTTTTTAATTGAGTAGCAGTTTAAGTAGTCAAAATGCAAATTTCTACTGAATTTGGGTAGAAAAAATACTCTTTTCGGCATAATTACAACACTCATTTCAAGATTTTTACCAGTCTAATAAAAATGTATGTAAAATTAGGTATTTACATATAATCCCGGCGGCGGTCCGCCAAGACAAAGGACTTTTCGCCAAGATAAATGCCGGACACATAAAATGATAGATAGGGTGCTATTCTTATGAGCCTAGAAATCATTAGAACAACGGAAGTGCTAGAGATTTATTGGCATTTGGCGACAAAATTCCTTATATCTAAGTGCTCTATACTTCTTGAACTATGTTATATAATCGAATAAATTTATATACACCATAAATAACTCTTTTTAGTGCATTGTGAGTAACATTAAAAAATATTTTTATGTGTTGTTAGCCTCTTCCATTTTAGATATAAAAGAAATCCCCATTGGAAATACCACCTAAAAAATTTATATTTGGCTCATTATTATAAATAACTCAATAACACATGAGCAATATTAAAAGCAAGATTACATATTATTTAAGTACAGGCAATATTCATGCATCATGGCAACCAATCATGTCAAGTTTTAACACATAATTCTATTTAATAATTTAATTATGCCATTGAAATTCGCGTAACTTGGCGACTATTGTCATAATACTATTAACAATAATGGAAATAACGATTAAAAAAATTTTTGCGTATTAGATTAGAACATAATTTTGAACATCCATAACTTAGTTATTTTTTATGATTTTACAATATATTTGGTATCAAATTGTTGGTAATGGAACGATCTTTAAAATGATATGTGAGTCATCACTCCCACTTACCTTCTCCCTGTAGAAATTAGCTTCTGAACGAAGAGCTTATAACTGACAAGACAACTCTAGAGACAGAGAGTATATTCACGAGCACGTCAAAACTAGATGTAAACATGTGAATAAAGCAACGGAGCTTGGACTACGGAATGCGCCATCGTGTCAATTTCTGTATTCGGTGCGTAGGCCTTGTATATCGGAGGTGACGCTTCAACGCCTCCTAGACATAGAAAGCCTTACAACCCCTAGGTTTCCCAGCTTTGACGTCGACATTAAGGCTACATTTAAAAGTTATAAAACTATTAAAAATTTCTGTTGAATTTACCCATGAACAGCAATATTTTATAATTTGTGAAAAAAATGTAATTTTATGACAAATCGCAGTACTTAACGATGACTTATTAGATATGATAAGGAAATAGATTATAATGAATATTTTTATATGAGAAAGGTATTTTAATTTTAATGTTTAATTTAAGATATTGCGTAATATTTGTAGCATTCACCAAAAATTTTAAATAGTTTTGTTTTGAAATGAAAACTGTGATGACGCCACATTCGTATGTCAAATGATGTCAGAGCTTAATGATGTAGAATAGGTGTAAGGCTTTCTATATCTAGGAGGCGTTGCCTTGGTCAAGACATCTGTTCATCCAATATTGCATGTTGGTTAATTCAGCACTTTCTAGGATCGTGGTCTGTTCCATTATGCATAGCTGGCAACCTTCCCGATTTCTTCGGTAAATTTTTTACCACAATTTTCGAACAGTTCTATATTAAATTACATTTTGGCGTTATTTTAAATATAAATTGCTAGGTAAGAATTAGTGGTGGCAAATTTCCGGAAGAAATCAGGAAGATTGGCCGCCTACAAGGTGCCCTCATTATAAAGAGATCCAAAATTCCAGTTTTAGTGGCTGCAATTTATTGGTTGGCTAAATGCCAGCCCTTTGGAAAATATTGTACGTCTGAAAGGAGCGTTGCTTGAAAAAAGTACATATTACTTTTTATTTGATATTATGCTGTAAAAATAATAAAAATCATAGTATTGTGATCAAAAAGTACCTGGAATGTTTCATTTATAATACATGTACAGGGTGTCTTCAAATTCATTTGCCAAACTTTAAGTAAAATACATATAAAGGAACATTTTTTATATAGCAACGTGGGGTCAGAAATGAAAAGTACCATGTGGTTTCAGCACGAATGGGCTCTATCCATTTCCGCAATAATATACCTATTTACTTGAGTATTTTCTGTTTTTCCGACTACGCTTTTGATTTCTAACATCTCATTATATGCATCTCTCTATCCTTAAGGTTTGGTCCATGAATTCGGAGACACCTTGCACAGTAGGTATGGTCCGTAAACTTATATCAACCATTTTTGGTGCTTCTATTAATATCAGTGGTACTGAAGGATACTCATATCAGGTTACAGCGGAGAACCTATTTCGTTTCATTCTTTAAAATTAATTTGTTTTTGATAATATAAGAATTTTTATCTGTTCAAATTCTGAAAAGCTGTTATCAGATATTCTGAAGTCTGAGAATCTGTTGATTTTCTAAAACTGCGAATATTACTGAGTTATTGTCTTTTTTTTTTGGGGGGGGGGAAACTACTGGGAACGCCAAGGTCTGACGTTTTGCGTTTTGACTGTTGCCAGTCACGAAGAATAGATTTGATTTCTATAAAAATAGTTGCTGGTGACATAGCTCCTCGAGAATCCTTTACTTTTTAGCACGCCATATCCCGTAAAAAATTGTCACGATTATTTTTAACAGCACTGACATCTGCTGAAAAATGGAAGAATGCGAGAACAGCTGGATAGATTGCCCAATGCTGAAAAAAGGGCAGCCGTTGCCATCGCTCGACTTAACTACCAGCAAGATGCCATAGATCTAGAGTGCGCACGCGAGTGCACTCTAGATACGCGAGTATACTCTAGACAGGGTCTAGAAAGGTCTCTAGATCTGTGGCACGCGATGAACGTTTCGATCGTCCACCAACTCGCTGGTAGCTAAGTCGAGCGATGGCAACGACTGCCCTTTTTTTCAGCTCTGGGAAAGGGTTGCGCCTCAAAGGGTTAACCAAACATTCGACTAATACGGCTCCACTATTTCCATGTTCACCTGATGTGGCAGAATATTACATCACAATGACATAAATATAAAGAAAAATATTTTTTAAAATTCTCCTTTTTTAACGATAATAACATGTTTAAACCTTTTCTAAATTGAAAAAAAAAAACACTTAAAAACAAAATTAAATTTTTATGAATATTTTTTTTATGCAAAGCAAGACTGAAAATATAAGCTAAAACACAAATATCACTTAAAAACAATTTATATTCTTTACAAAGAATAATACTCACCCATTTTACACAACATACCCTACACCATTTCTTAACAAATTATTCAATGTTTGTAAAGGAAATTTAGCTATGAGCTTTACTTAGTTGAAAATTCCAAGCATAGTGATTAGAT
Source organism: Cheiracanthium punctorium (assembly GCA_038373885.1). Lineage (NCBI taxonomy): Eukaryota > Metazoa > Arthropoda > Arachnida > Araneae > Cheiracanthiidae > Cheiracanthium > Cheiracanthium punctorium. The sequence continues at coordinate 455,530 of JAWZYV010020068.1, read as the reverse complement.
TCTATACTTTTAGACATTCATTTTTTTCTCTCTCTTTTTTACAGACATTTCGATCCCCGTTGAATAAAATCTATATTTATCACAATTCCATCTAAGTTTGGCATCTCTCTGAAAAAAAAAAAAAAAAAAAAAAAAATCTTTGGGATTCGTTTCACATTCTCTTTTGCTGTTTTGGATTTGAATAGCGTTATGTACCTACTCAATTTTTTGCCTTACCTGCATTGAAATCAGCTGTTTTAATGCGAGATTAAATGGTTTTGGGCTTTTTCATTAATAAGTACATTTTTGAGATAAATAAATCAGTCTAACGGAGGCTTTGTTAAAAGAAGAAAAGTGTAAAAAAGTTTGAAAAGTCTCTATATAGAGTGTCCCCAAAACGATCTAAGCTTTTATTCCTTAAATATTGATCTCAGAACTAACGCTTGCTTTCCGCCAGCAACACAAGATTTTTCACCTAAAGTAAGAATCGTAAACAGTAGTGCGAAGTTGAGGGATAGGTTCGTTTTCGGGATTTTCTACTGAAAAGAGAGCCTATCAATAAGCGCCATTACATCGCTCGTAGCATCACTTAAGGCAGAAGCATCCGAAACTACCCATTCCAAACTTGGATTTATTTATTACTTAGGAAATAGAGGAAATATACACTCATGTCCATAAATTAAGGATAATTCAGAATCACACAGAAATTGATCTCTAAAATAAAAATTTCACCTGTGGAATGATCACACACATCTTGAAGAAGAATATGCAAATTACAGGAAACCACCAGATGGCGTGGATGGTACGTCACAATGACGAGAGTGTAAGAGAGGGGTATATAAGGAATGGTGGCAAAGAAGTAAAATTTGTTCACAAGCGCTGTGAAAGCCTTTCAGTGCAAAAACCGCATAGTTATGGCACAAAGGAGGCATTTGGATGATGTTTTACGTGGCAGAATTATCGGACAACTGGAATGTGGACGTACCCAGCTGGAAGTATCCGAGGAACTTGGAATCGCCCAGAGTGTCATCTCCAGGCTTTGGCAACGATTCCAAGATGATGGTAATGTGAGTAGACGTTACAGCACAGGTCGCCCCCGAGTTACAACGCCGAATGAGGACCGCTATTTGGCAGTTACTGCCAAAAGAAACAGACGGAGTACAGCATCAGACCTGTCTCGTCAGCTCTCTTCAGCTACCGGTACGACAGTTTCAAGGCAGACCGTGTACAGACGCTTAGGGCACATTGGTCTATATGCTCGTAGGCCTGTCAGATGTGTTCCACTTACCGCAACTCACTGTCGCCTGCGATTAACCTGGAGTAGAGAGCATGCATTGTGGACACAGCAACAGTGGTCTTGTGTGATGTTTTCCGACGAGTCCAGGTTTAGTTTGGAGTCTGATTCTCGCCGGACATTCATCTGGAGAGCGCCAGGTACCCGTTACCACAAAGAGAACACCATTGAAAGACACCGTTACGGTGGTGCAGGATGGCTCGTTTGGGGAGGAATTATTCTTGGTTCCAGAACTGACCTGCATGTTCAGAGTGTAACGATGACAGGCCATATCTATCGGGATGCCATTCTGGAACAACATGTACGTTTGTTTCGGGGCGCCATGGGTGCTGAATTTGTGTTTATGGATGACAATGCCCGTCCTCACCGTACAAACATTGTAGACGAATGCCTTCAATCGGAGGATATCACCCGTACGCATTGGCCAGCATACTCACCGGACTTGAATCCAATAGAGCATGTGTGGGATATGCTTGGCTGACGAATTGCAGCCCGTCAACCCCCTCCCACCTGTCTACCGGAACTTCGGAGTGCATTGCTTGCTGAGTGGTGTAATATTCCCCAAGATCAGATTGATCATTTGGTACTCAGCATGCCTAGGCGTTGTCAGGCCTGTATTGCATCGTCCGGGAGACATACTCCGTATTAACCATCCTACTAACCATGTTATACTGTTTTTTGTAAATAAGTTCTTTTTTGAAATTTGGTCAAGGGAGTAAAACTTGCAATTTTTATTAATTATGTCAAACATATAGCATCTTTTTTGCTCTTTACTTTTTGTTTAATAAATAGACTTTACAAATAAGTCAAATTTGTTTTGCTTCTTTCTCTTTCTTTGCCTGAACTTCATTATCCTTAATTTATGGACATGAGTGTAGTAGTAGGAAATAGATATATATTGTTAAGGTAGCATAAACAATAAGAATACAAATTTACTTTAGAAAGGTTCAGAACTTCATGGTTTTAATTAATCCGATTTGATTTGATGATTAAAGCAAAGCTCCATATGGGCCATCTGCCTAAGCAGCGACGCCTTGGACTCATAGATTTTGTATTATTTATTTAGTCTCCTAAAATTTTTGATCGATACCATAAAATTTTGTCTTTCGTAACGTAACATTGTAATTTCTTGTATTAGTGCATAATCAATGTTTAAGGAATGAATGCCAAGGTCAATGTCTTTGAAACACTCTGTATATTACCTAGGGATAAAAGGAGGAAGAAATGTTTTATGTTCCTCCTTCAGTGTTGCATCGCCTCAGAATTGCCCATTACTTTAGCGTTAAAACGATCGTAGCTGACGAGACATAGAGGCTGCGATGCTGACATTTTATCACCCGCTTATGCACTCGAAGAGTCATGTGACCTAGGAACTGTGACTGTTTTACTCTGGTTAACATTTGCTAAGATAGTCTGACCCTCTTGGTCATATATGAGTAGTCGAGTACAAAGGGGATGTGAGGAAAATGTCAGCATCCCAGCCGGTATATCTCGTCAGCCACGTAAAGGGACTGAGAAAAGGCTTTTCTGTAGCCTTCATAACACTGTCCAGATTGAGTTGTCCAAAGCGTACATCGATTAATCTTAACGTTTGCAAATGTGATTCGCGTTTTTCTTTTAACTTATTTTTTTAATTTCTGATCCAAATATCATAAATTTTAACACTTTCCAACAAGGTTTAACAGGGCTTAATTTCTAGGGGAAAAAAAGTACCGGAGCCCCCTTATATTCTCTCTAGACTCATGTTCATATTCAGTGGCGTACTGTAAACCCCGCGACACCTGCAGTACGGGAGTCGGTAGTACATTCTATTAAAATAATGGTGATTCAAAGATTATTCCATGTAACATGTTTTCAGTATTTGAGGAAACAATGAAATGAAAGAGTCTGAAATTAGCACAAGAAATCTAAACAATATACAGTGGAAGACCCAAAATCTGTTGCTCTCGGGACTCTCAGATCAGTTCGAGGCGGAGCGAGGGAGTTCTGTTCTCCCTCGTTTGTTGGGAAATAGTCGGTGGTTAGCTACTAACTCGCCAGACCCAGTGACTTAGTTATCGACTTCAGTAACAACTGCGGAGGGGGGTCATTTAGCCAATCACAAGAACGCCTTGACGCTCCTGCTTAAGACTCCACCTCAAGTGCCCACGGGGCGGGGCAGAGTTAACCACAGACTGTTTTCAACAACCGGCGGAGAATAGAGCTCCTGATTAGTCTGACCTCTGAAATCGGTTTGTCTGTGAAAAGGGGGGAGGGGTGAATTTCGAGTTAATGTACTGGTAGTCTCCGGAGCTCACTATTCATGTGCTCCGCTGGACTATGCCTAACGTGTGAAAATTCGCTCTGATAAAAGTACAGGAGCTGAGTTCCGGTGAGCTCATATGAAAGTTAAGCCCTGAGGTTGAAACGTGTTTATCATTTCGATTTATCTATCCGTCCATGCTCTAACTGCCGTAAATGATTACTACAAAATTTACATAGGTTATTTCTATGTACTGTACCATGTATTCTTTAAAGTGTATTTTAGAGATGTCTGGCTATTTGAAAGGCAACAAAATTGATATATGTTATTAAGGATTTCAAGACAAAGCTCTCCATCGAAAATAGTGTCTGCATCATTAAAAGCTCTTTCACAGGAGCACTCAAAATAATTTCATTTCATTGCGTTCAATGTCAGTTTAGAGACAGGCATCCATTTAAAGCGCAATACTATCCTATAATGTAATATTAGCTAATGTTCCTATGACGATCCTGTGTCTCCCTCATAAGTTGCGCCAAATTCGCCCATACTTTCGACTTTTGTGATAAATTGCTAACTATGGGAAGACAAAAATATTTCCAAAAATAAACCCAGCTTGGCGATAATTTTTAATTTTGCGGTAAATCGAAAATACTTAATGTGATAATATATTAAGATATGATGATTTCAATGGGAATTTTCAAAAATCATTACTCGCTCGGTAATTAACTGATTTAGTGTGTTATGTTGCATCAAGGCAAAGCTATGCAAGGGCAATTTCTTAGGGGATAGCTAGTGTATTGGAAAGTGTTTGATAATCAATGAATTCAGCATGATTTATCTTTCTCATTAATTTATTACGCAAATATACTGAACCTTATTTAAAACTGCTACGACATTTCATTACAATCTCATGAAAATTAGTGAAGATAGCACACTGCCTCCTAGATACAGAAAGCCTGAGCGCTGAGGCTTTGACGCCATCATTAGGCCTTCAAGTAATGACGTCACCACACTTTCATTCTCATAAAGTAAAACTATTTCAGATTTTTGGTGAATGCTACAAATATTAAAAAGTATCTTAAGTGAAAGATAAAAATTATAATACGTTCGGTACACAAAACAATTCTTTGTGATTTACTCCCTTATTACATTATATAATTAGTTACAGTTAAAAACAGCTCTTTTTCGTAAAATTAATTTTTCTATCTCAATTCATTGAAATGTTGTTATGAGAGAGTAAATTCACCAGAAATTTCAAATAGTTTTACTTTATGGAATTTAATCTGTGATAACAAAGTGCTATTCTACAGGCCCATCATTAGACCCACAGCTACTTACGCTGCCCCGGTCTGGGCAAACACAGTTAAATCCAACCTCAGCATTCTTGAACGACGTCAAAGCACCATATATAGATCCATCAGACACGGACACCATTTCCTGTCTAACCAGACTATTCGACGGGACCTCAAGATCGCAACCTTCAAAAAAACTGTGCACAAACTATCACAACGGTTCTATTCAAGGAACAGAAACTTACCAAATGAAACTGTGGCTGAGTTACCGGATTACGATCCGACACTCCCAATGAACAGGAAAAGGCCCATGGCCTCTCTCGCCATCCTCCACTGAGAACTGCATCGACTATCTGATTGATTGAACTAACGCCCGCCATGCTTAGGGCTTCTATTTAAACACAAGGTCAAAGAACTCATTGATCCTTCCACATACTGGAGATAAGCACCTCGAGTGCAGGCACTCCATAGTATATCCCTCAGTCAGTCAGTCTGTCAGTCACCTTCAGAAGGGCAACAGATGACGTAGAGGCTTGGTGACGTAGCAGTGGTTAGGCTTTCTATCTAGGAGGCAGTGGATAACATAATTGCCAACATGTAAAAAGCATAACTAACCACTTTTTGCATATAGTAATAATTTTCAATAATATTTTACTGATTGCCTTAAAGATGTTATTTTATAATTTAAGTACAATATTAAATGTTTACAAAAATTGGTTGATTACATTCTGTAAATGATAGCAGCTATGAGCTAGCATAAATGAATTAGTTGCACTGATACAACACTGAGTGACTATTCTGAGACTGCTGGAATTAGTATTTAACGAATAGTATTTAAATTTCCGCTTTCCCTCATATTTAAGCAGCTACTTTCGCAAATGAAAATAAAATTTATCTTCGGAGGTTTTTAAGTACAGTGCACTTCTTGCTAATCCGGCCAACGCCTCCTAGATATAGAAAGCCTTACAACTCTTACGTCACCAACTTTTGATGTCATTACAGTTTCAACTTCAAGCGCAATACTATCCTATAATGTAATATTAGCTAATATACATGCTAGCGCAATGCTATCCTATAATGTAATATTAGTTAAAGCGATTTTAAGTGGTTCAGAGTAAAACCACTTAAAATTTCTAGAGAGTGCTACAAATATTGGAAAATATATTAAATTAAACATTAAAATTAAAATACCTTTCGGATGCAAAATTATTCATTATAGTGTATTTCCTTATCATATTATCTAACTAGTCATGGTTAAAAACTGCCATTTGTCGTAAAATTATATTTTTATCTCAAATTATTAACATATTGCTATTCATGGGCAAGCTCAAAAGAAATTTTTATAGTTTTATTTTGATAAAGTAAAACTTTGGGTTACAAATTTTTATAAGCAAATCTGACTGCTTTTGCACTTCTTTCCCTCTTTCGTCATTGTGTTCTAGTTCTAGTTGACCTAATGTATGTTGTAGTGTCCCTAATGTTGTGTACAACAATGCCGTCCAAACGAATTCACGTGACTTTACGTTTGCGTCAAAATCGGGAGATTTTTCGATAATCTAGCAGTTGTCTGGTCCCATGTATGTCGGATTAGCAAGATTCTACTGTACACTGATTTAAAAAACAAAATAAAATATATATCTGTTCCTACGTATAATTAAAGTACTATTTTATGATTCTCAAATAACATGCAAAATAATTTCTTATCCCAAAAAGCCTTATTTTCTCGTTTTTAGCACTTGAGTGCTTTTAAAATCAAGCAGCTTTTTTGCGTCGACACAATTTGTCTACTCAGGGATTGACATGTCGAAGATCTTTTCAAACGTGTTTGCCAGATAATGCTGAAGAGGGATGGGGAGTGATAAAAGGTTGAAATTCGCACAAGGTGTGCAATTGTTTATAATTGATCACGCAAAGTTTGATGCCATAAAATAAATCTTCAAAACTAAAACAATCAATCTTGGCGATTTCTTTCAAATTGGCCTAGAAAATGGCTAACGCGACAGCTTACTAAAAGGAATAGTTAGAATATGCCTGGCGAAGAGTGTAAAATAGATTTAGTAGGCGATTTTAATCTGGATTTCAATTCCGAAGAAGTGCTTTATGGAACGGGAAAGACAAATACGGTACACTTATAGATTACGATACACCTTCCAAATGGTATTTATAAAGGTGAATTATAATTGGGATTTGCGTGGCAAAGATTATAAAATAGTTTTGATTTCATATTCTTAACCCTACAGGGCTCAATTTTTTTTCTGTGTCTGAAGTAAATTTATGCAATAATGTTAGTGATTATTATTTGAGGAAAACGAGTTTTAAAAATAATAACCTAATATTACTACAAAATCACTTTTTATTTCAGTTTTGAATGTGGTATACTGGGCCTTAGCTATACTTTTTCGGTATTTATTTTGCAATTTTAGCATTCAAATCATTTCTTGATATGACGAACTCCAACACACAGTCATTTTTTCCGGGTCAAAACTCTTTGCTAACTATTTTTTGTTAATTTTCTAAAATAAACAAAACCGCATTCGAAAGATTACTGTTTAAATTTCCATCAGTTTTGGCAATAATATGAACAGTAAGTACATCTACATGGAACAGCGTGAATTATATCGTTGCTATCTGTGTACAAATACTCTTAAAAGCCGACGATTTCTATACTAGTATTTTACAGACGTAGAGGAATAATTAAAGTGGTTGTTCCACATATGGTACTAGGTGCCTTGTAGGATTAAGAAGTGTTTGTGGAACAAGAAAGACAAACACACCACACTCATGAATTATGATGCCCATTCCAAACAGTATTTAAAATGATGAAGTATAGTTGGAATATGCTTGGCGAAATCGTAAAATAGTTTTAGTATGCGATTTTAAGGTAGACTTCAGTTGTAAAGATGTATTTTATTGAACAAGGAAGAAAAATATGGCACACTCATGATCAATCATAGACTTTCCAACTTAATGGAATTAGGAATAATAATAGGGACAACACATGGATTATGATATACTTTTAATACACATCACTGTAAAGCGCATTTAAAAAATAAAAAGTTCTTCATATTTTAATTTTTATAAAGTGTCTATTGAACTGAAATTTAATTAAGTCTAAAGAATATTTTGGTAGTACAACGCTTTGGATTTCAAAATTCCCAAATTAACAACTATTCTCCCTTGATTTTTTCTTTAAAGTAGGATCATGTTCCTGCATAAAGGTTGTATGTTAAAAAAAGAGAAAAAAACTAGTAGTATTTTACACGGTTACTTTAAAACATGTTTTCGCGCGATTTACTCGGCAACCAGAACACATACAAAACACCTGTTAAGTATTTTAAAAAATTGGGGGGAAATCAAAGCTGTCATATAGTTCATTTCAATTTCGAAACTGGATTTATTTTAAAAGATATTTACAAAAAACTAAGGTTCATAGTTTCCATTCTTCGTGATTTTCGGCAGCATAAAAAGATTTAGGTTCTTAGTAATAGAATAAAATGATATTCGTATAGGTAGATGAATAAGCTTGAATTCCCATTTTTATTCAAAATATCGCCAACATCCGAAAAGAGTTGAGGAATTAAATGTTTTAGGTGAAAGAATGAAGATTTATTATAGCAAAATATACGTAATTAAATAATAAGAGTTTTAGAAAAATTAAAGTAGCTGTTTTGCTAAATTCAGCAATTTTAAGCGGATACATTGTAGAGGCTATTGTTAAAAAAAAGGAAGAACTGGCTAAGCAACGTCAAGTTATCCTAGGTTAATAAATCCTGCGGTACATTCAAAAGAAGAGACTACTAAAGCGTTTTCTCTCTTCTTGTTTTAGATGCGATTAGTTTGAGAGTGAGGTGTAAAATAAAGATCTGATCATATGGCGGAAGTTTAGGGTGTTTAGGGGATCTGGACACATTCCCCATTCTACGCATAAACGGTACTATCCAAATATTGACCTTCTGAATCCATCGCTCGAAATAATTTACGGTAAAAAAGATTTAATTTTTATATAAATTTTGAGAACTTCGTATTAACATTTAAAAAAAAGTATATTCATTTTCTAAATTTTATAATTCAATGTGTAACAAACACAATTTACTATAAAGAATTAAAACGCTTTTAGTGCAATTAGAAACTTTTACAAGGTATTTGCAGTAAAATTTACTTTCAATTTAATTTTATTGCAAGTGTGTAATTACCCCCTTAGTTGAATCCCTCCTATTAAAAAACTAAAACTACACCGTGAACGATATTCAGTAAAATTTCGGAACGCAGGTTCTCTTGTAACATCGGGAGACGTTCCCGCTTACCCATGACAAAATTTCCTTTACACAATTTCAAAACATATTTAGCGAATTAAGAGAAAATATCCTAGCTTTCTCGGTATCTAGTTTAGATATTTTTAAGGAAAGAAAGATAGAAAAGTTCCATTTTCGTAGGGAGGTAGGGGGGGGGGGGTAGATGAGCTATGTTATACACCGATTAAACTATGAAAGAATTAAAAAGTTTAGTAAAAAATTACAATGAATAAAAAAAAGCTATTCATAATAATTCAAAATATGCAAATTACTTTATTGATAATAATTTTTTTCCCCATTCATGTTGATATCTGGTATCTTTAACTTATCAGAATAAGTAGAGAACGTTTCGCATAAAAAAATCAAATATCCGCCGTAAGAATTTTTTTTTTCACAAACTGGTGAAAAGAAAATGATCGAGGAAAACATTTCACGGTTGTAAAAGTTAACTTTTCTACACCAGCGATTTCTTTCACACAACATAAACCCTTGCAGTGAAGTGGAGTTTCTGTGTGCAAGCATAAACCCTATTGAGCGTTAAAAAAATATAAGAAGTAGTATATTTGTAAAGTAAAGATGCGAATACACTAGAACGCATTCAATGAATAAAACTCATAAATTTCATGAGACTAGCACGTCGTGGAGTTAAATTTTCATTACTTTATCTGTACTATTTTAATAAAACCATGAAGGAATATTTACATAGAATTAAATATAATTTTTCAGTCACTCTGATATGTGTTATTTCCATCTCGAATAGCATTCTCCCTGCAACTCAAAATTTCATTATTGCAACATAGTATTGGATTTTTCATTGACACATGAGGATGTTTAACTTCGCAAACGTTTAAATATTCCAAAAAGAGATTTATGGAACAGTATGTTCTTTTCGACGCGGGTACTCAAATATTTTTTATAATTCTGTAGTTATTGAAACTACTTAAAATTCAAAATTATGCATTTGTTTTTATGTGAAACTTCGTAAACAAGTCTTTTTAATACGGATCTAAAAATCAGTAAAATATCACATACTAACGATTTTTTTTTCTTTTTTGTCTAAAGCATAAAATTGGATTTTGTTACACGTCATACACTTTCCCAACCTAAAGTTTTCTTACGAACACGAAATTAGTCATTTAAAAAATGGTTGATTTTATTCTTCTTACCTTGATTGCCTTTTGTAATATTTAAGTGCTTTAAAGTTTACTAAAATTCTCACGCACATTAATTGAAAAGTGTTACCCAGTATTTTCAAAAACAAAATATTTTATAATTATTATCCTATATGTTTACTACCTAAATGGTAACTATCATTTTTAGTTTAAAATAAATTACTATCAAATTTAAATGACTCAGGCGCAGCGAAAGGCGGACTTATAGTGCCCTGCCCTTAAATTCTGAGGTATTTTTTAAAACAAACACGTACATTCCATTATTCATTTCATTATATTTTACACTAATAAATCAACTCGGGGGACGTTAAGTATCGCTTCTTAAGCTGTTCTACATATTGAGGAACCTTTTAGAAACCTATTCGTTTAGAAACCTTTTAGAGTACCTGGAATCAATGCCTCTTATCTCCCATATAGTAAATCGTCGTTATAAAACCAATATCTGCGATGTGCAAGGATTTTATTTATTATTAGAAGTTTTTATTAGCAGTTATTTGACAATATTCTGGCTGATGCACATAGCATGCTTCTTTTAGCAATCACAGTTCACCGTATAACGCTTAGAGTCACATGTAGAAGTCCTTTTATACAAAAAATTGATTAATGAACTAGTCAAAGTGATAATAGTCAAAATGTCGACTAATGTAAAAACTAAAGGGTAAATTACAAAAGGATGTGAAGCCCTAAACTGTAGTACAGATTCATCTACTGAGAAGAAAATATTGAACTTTTTAGTGGTAGAATCTTGAATTATATTTTTACATTTTGATGGCAAGTTTTCAAATCTGTGGAGGAATTGGAAATCTGTTTCACTGAGAATTGTGAAAGGATCAATAATGTCCTCACAGGTTTTTGTGATGTCATTGAGTATTTGCTAGAGTAGACAATTGAGTCCTTGCGGTTGCATTTCGATGCTGCAGCCCGTTACAGCTTGTAACAGCCATTTTCATGAAAACTGAACCTTCTGTATGAAATTACGAAATCAACATTTAGTTGTTTTATCAAATCGAAAAATCTACTTAGTTTTTCCGGTTACAAAATTTTGATGTAATATAAGAATTGGAAAAAACACTCAAAATACTGGTGTTAAACAATAAAGTAAATAAAAAACTTTATAAAAAACACACATAAGATGTTATAGGTAAGAGGATACGCACGTTTCAACCAAAAATTGTTTTGGCCTTCTTCAGTCCAAGCCCTTCGTTGCAAGCAACACAGGGAACTGCACACACTACTAACACAGGGAACTTCAGTTCCCTGTGTTGCTTGCAACGAAGGGCTTGGACTGAAGAAGGCCAAAACAATTTTTGGTTGAAACGTGCGTATCCTCTTACCTATAACATCTTATGTGTGTTTTTTACAAAGTTTTTTATTTACTTTAATATAAGAATTGATATCCTTTAATTTTGAAGTAATGAAAATTTTTTCAGCTCGTACGTTCCGAGGAAATACTCCAATTTTATATTTTATAAGTGATGCAGTCTATCAAACACTGCGTGCAAGTTATGAAAACAAATGAATAAAAATGATACTGTAACAATAAGTATGTGACGTAAATATTATAAAGAAAATACCAAAGCATTTTTAACATTTATTCTTTTATTTCTCTTATGCTAAATACGCAATGTACTTTTTTTCTCTTTTACTCGAGTTGATCGAGATGAATATGGTGGAAATATGACTAACCATTATATTTTCGTCAATGCATGTTTCATAATTTCCAAATTCATGCAAATATATTTCTCACAACAGGTAAAATACATGTTAAAGGTAGCATCTATTTTGCACTTCTCAGTGGCTTTGTCGCTTGTGGGGTAGAATGATTTTGTGAAAAGGTGTGTCGCCGTCGGTGTGGTTCTCGCTGTTCTTGCATTTATTTGAATGGTAAGCCCCTTTGTAAAGACCATTGTTCGCTTCCCTCATTATGAGTAATTCCTTTTATCTAGGAGCTAAAATTTTCGAAACGAAAAATTTCCATCAGTTTAATCCTTGATTTGTTCAAAGTGATATCTGTCGACACCTCCTAGATTTACAATGTCTGAAAACAGAAATTTTTACGTCATCACTAAATCCATTAAATTGACGACATCACACATTTATCTTCACAAAGTAAATCTATTAAAGGTTTGTGGTGAATTTACTCCCGCATAAAACATTTCAGTGATTTAAGATTGAAAAATTAATTTTACGACAAATAGGAAATTTTAACTATCACTAATTATATAATATGATATAGAAATAGATCACAATAAATTATTTTTTATCACAAAGGTATTTTAATTTTTATCTTCAACTTAAGATTTTTTCTAAAATTTGTACCATTCACCAGAAATTTTAAATAGTTTTACTTTGTGAAGATCAAACTGTAAGGTTTAGTTCAGATGACCTAGTGATGACGTAAAAGCTTCTGTTCTCAGGTCTACTATGTGTAGGAGGTGCTGTATCTGTACGGATAACTTGGGCTAGGAAGAATGCGCTGAATGAAAGCAGAGCTATCCTTAGGGATGCCATACTATAGAAAATGAAGAACAAAATTCATTTCTTTTCAGTATTGATTCCCACAATAACGATTATCCTCTTTAAAGCGATTATTTTGACACCCAAAGTATCGTTAAATAGGGATTTCAGTGTATCACAAAATTTTAAGTAATGCTATGTACATTAAAGTGTTCCTTATTTTGGTTCAAAAATTTTTTTTGCTGAATTTTTTTTACCCGCCCCCTAAAATTGTTTCTTTTGATCAGATTGACTCACATGTCATGTTTCAGTCCAGTAGGATGAAATTAATCCATGCCGACATGAGCTAGAATTTTCAATGTTACAATGCATCATACGATGTTTTAGAAACAAATCAAATACACAGTGTCATTAATTAAAAGTTATATTCAATAAGTGATCGGCTCATATATACTACATCAATACTTTTGTTGGCTTCTTGCTGCAGAACTTAAAATTAGTGTGGATATTTTCTTTTTAACGTGAATTATTTGCAATCTTGATGTATAAGTTGCGATGTTCTTGCACACAGCCAGGAAAAATCATTTTTGTTCTTGATTAATAATTTAATCCGTTATTGTCCTGCATTAATTTAACACTGATTTAAACAGTGTCATTAACTGCTTTTAACACAATAACTTTCCATTTGACTTCCAAATATGACAGTTTTTCCAGGTTGAAGGGCCATCTTGTTCAAAGAGGTGTCCAAATGAAGGCGATTTAAAAAGGGTTTTGATTTTAGTAGACACAAAATTATCTAATGTTTACAGGAAGAAAAACAGTAGTAACAAAACTACAAATCGTACAAATATAGCATTTCTTAATAATAATAATACGCCGACCGAGTTGTATGGTGGGTAAAGCACCGTACTCAAGTTTCGAGTTCAACTCCTGGCGGCCGGGTTCGATCCCCGACTGGGCGTGGTTGTCATGTCGGTCCCTTCATAGTGGGTGTCGTTGGCCCACCTACTAGGTATCCCCACAATAAAGTGGCCAACACCTTCGGGCCGTTGTCAGGGACAATGCCTAATCGGCAAAGTACTCGCCCGTTAGAAAAAAAAAAAATAATAATAATAATAATAATAATAATAGAGTTACTTAGTAAACAGAAGGAATATGTCCGTTCCATGTGTAATGCACTCAAGAGCTAGGTTTGCAACGAATTTCAATTTCACTTACACCTAAACATTCTCTTTGATAAAAGGATAAAATTGACAATTTTTCTCATAAATACTAGAAGTGCCGCATAAATTTCTTTTACTCTGCTCGTGAAAGTGTTTCCTAATGCTTTCGTACAGTTTTAAAGATTTTAAGAAGCAGTGGTCTTGCCTAGGTGGCAGGTGACTAAGAGTTAATCCATGATTTCACATACTATACCATCATAAATAAGGAGACGAGACTTTTACACTCAAAAAGACATTTACTGAGGGGATATCATTGAAACACATACAATAATTATCTACGTAGATATTTGGATTTTAAAAAAGTATAGATGGCGGTTTCTCGAAGTCAGGCCTCACAGGCCTCCCACCAGAGGAAAAAAGTTGCCTCTGAACTTCTCACTCTCTGAAGCAGATCTCCCGCTATCTTGAGCTACCCATCTAGGCTCTGGGTTGGAATCTCAAGTGGATTTCGATCACATGGGATGCTTGCACTAAAGGGTCCGAAAGTTATGAGATTCCTCATTCCACTATAGTGTCTAATTCTGGAGAGCCCTTGAAACACTCAGAGGTTTATTCGTTCCATAATGTCAGAACTGCTCTTTCTCATAGATCTATAGCTCCTTATCGAAGACTTTTACGAGACCGCACAGATCAAAGGTTATGGGAGCGATCCGAGTATTGAAGGTTAAAGAAAAGGGGACATCACACATATATCTATCAGTACTAATTGTCCGTAATTATTCGGACAACATCACAAAGTTCCACTGAATAATGACGTTTTACAAAGCCTTCTCATGTTTGACAAATAAAGTAAGCTGCAATCTCAACAAAAGCGTTTTTTAAAGAATAAATTCCTCCTTCCATCCATCCACCATCGGGTCTCACTGGTATAAGGCTTGCTCATTTTCCTTGGCCTTTGTTAGAGCAGCTGAAAGTACACTGCTAAAAAGAAGCCTCCTTGCAAACCCATAAAATCTCATTCCAAACAGGAGGAGAAAGTAATTTATTTCAAGCCAGCACTTCAAAATGACTTAAAGAGGTAGCACGTGTTTCTGTTTACACATTCACACTTCAATGACCCGAAGTCACAGTTGGCAACCTTTCAGAACCAAAAATGGGGAGTTTTTGCTTTGGACACAATTTACGACATAAATGGAAAACTAAGCTGTAAATAGATGGGACTATTTACAGGACTAAGAAAGGGCAATTTTGGAATATGTAGAAATTATCTTCTTATAGCAAATTTACATCAGAAAAATAAGAAATAACATACTGAATTTAAAATACTGATGTTAAATATTAACTGAAATGAAATTTATAGATCTTTATCCGAACACTTGCACATAATTTATAGTTTATGAGAAATACAAGCACATTTGTTTGTATTCCTTTTGCGATAACCCGTCACAAAAATTATCGAAAAAATAAAAATGGCGCTGTATTTTTTTTTTAAATGATTTGGGGGAACATTTTTTTCTTGGAATAGACACTAAACACTGTAATAATTACAATTATAGTTGAAATTAGGCCTGACACACTTTCAGAAACCTTTTTGAAATATGTATTTTTGAAAAAAAAATTAGAAAAAACAAAGTTTACCATTTTTTAATAAAGTCACATTATTTTTTTCAAACTAATAGACACATATAATTAAAATGCACATATTTTACTACAATTCTACTAAGTTTCAAATAGGTAAATTAATTTAAAGAGCCAGTGAAAAATGCACGACTAAGTAATAGAAAACACTAAAATCTCTTGCCGTAAATGAAGAAACTTGCTTAAGCCGAGGGTTGCATCCTTTGGATATAAATTATGGTCGAAAAACATGTATCTCATGATGCATCAGTTACTAGGCTATCCAAAAACATATATATTACTGTTTTCAAACAAATTTAAAATTCTCGCTTTTTGGCCAGAATTTTGCAAGGGATACTCCACTGTGCGACGGCCGAATAAAATGGTAGTATTTGCGTTTTTTTCTGCAGTTCTACATACGTGAGCAATAGCGTTACTATAATCTACAACAGTTAAAGTAAAGGAGTACAGTCAGTAGGTAATTTATTTTAGATTTAAGGAATTATCATTACTGAATTCCGGTGAATTCAAAGATAAGGTGAAATATGCTTTTTTCTTATATAATATTATTATTTTACAATGAATAAATTCTGGTTCAAATTTCTGTTAATCTACATTTGAATCTTTTGTAGGGATAATTTTTCTGTAAAGATTTTTGATTTCACGTGAAAGACATTTTTTTTCTATTAGTGAAATTTATCGTGAGTTTTCGCTTTGATTAGGAAATATAGCATATAATCTTCTAAATCTGAGTATCTGTGGTACACTGGAAAATAGATGAAGTATGGAGGTCACTTTATTGAGACTTCATCTCGAACGATAACGAAAGATGCTCGATTCACGCGGAAGAAACTCTAACTCGCCCCTACTCTATTAACCTTATTCACCAAATGTTTGACACGTGGATTAATCCTAAAACTCGTGTTAAAGTCATCTGCAAGATTTTTTACCGATGAGTTTAACACATGAGTTTGGATTAATTCGCATGTCAAGTGTTTGGTGAATAAGGCCGTAAGAGTTGAAAAGCTAACGGGAACCGTTTTCCGTATTTTCTGGGATTAGCTTTGACAGAAAAGTACCAACTTCGAACATCAGTGGAGTAATATGTTCATGATGAAATTGGAAATTACCTCAGTTCAATCGGGGTCGCCGCGACTGAAGAAAGAGAGAGGAGAAAGCAAGAGGGGGTCTGGGTACTGGTTTTCGTGACGTCAGAAGAAAGGATGGGATTTGGAACAGTTTGCATTGAGTTCAATGGAAGAAATGGAATTAATAATGCCAATAAATACGAGTAGCTTAATTTTTTATGACGCATTGAAATAGCATTTTCGTTTTACAACACTTTGTTCTTAAATAATAGTGAATCAACAATATTTTTTGTCAGAAATTAATGAAATAAATTGGTACTGAATTTAAAGCAGTTTCAGCATTGTATGCAGTATGTTTTGCATTTCGGGCTAGCAAATACATTCTAAATAATATAATGGTTACGCAATGTTATCATTTATCTAAAATAATATGCATATGGATTAAATTTATACGTTGTATAAGCATAAAGTCATATTTTTAAGTAAGTAAATATATTTTTAAGTAAAAATAATAATTTTTATTAATTTTACTTAAAAACTGAAATACATTATTTAGTTTTGTTTCGTTTTAATAAGCTTTTTGAAAGAATTGATGTTAAAAATATCCAGATTCATAAATAGTCATCTTAAGCCATTTTGTGACGTCACAAGAGAGGATGGGATTTCAAAGAGTTTGTATTGAATTCTATGGAAGAAATCTGATCAATAATGTCAATAAACACTAGTAGCACGAGGAATATAATCAGAAATTTCCACAATTAATATTTTAAAAACTTGTACAATACATACTATATATAATTATGTTATACAGACTCCTAATGTCAAATTTTATTAGAAGCAATTAAAGCACAAAAAATAAGAAAATAAAAAGTAAAAGCTTTTACCCAAACCTTACAAATACTATAAAGTTTTTCATGAAAGCACAACAAGCGTTTGCTTTAATTTTTTCTAGATAAGACTTTCAAATATCACATTGAGACATTTGAAATATACATAATTAAATATTTTTAAAAATTAGTGAGTATAACTCTTGAATATGTAAAACTGCCTAAATGCTCTCAGGGGTTTTCATGTAAAATATATTGCAGTAATACATATACTTTTTTGTTATTGTTTTTAGCATTGCAGTAATACATTCAACAAATTCCGATAAACCGTTTAGTTGGAAATATTTCTTTAATAAATACCTTCTATATTTTTGTTTTTCTAAGTATCCAGCAAATAGATTTCTCTCTCTCTCTTTTTTTTTTAAATAAATAAATCAACCATGAGATCCGCATTGAACCTTAAGCTACTTGGTATGTGCAGTGGAAGGGGATCTGCGTTTAATTTATAAGTACCAGGTTACCGAGCCATGCTCAGAATCTAAAGGCTCCTTAAGTGTAAAATTTATAAATACGTAAATGCCTTGGCACGTATCAATAATCTTCATGGTTGTTAAAGATTTTCATCGCTGTCGGATCACCCATACATTATCAGGTAAGCTTTGGTCGGCATTCAATGTTACAATGGCATATACATTGTTTTGAAGAGGGATGCTAAATTTCGATGGTCGGTGCCATCAGAGTTCAGGAAAAAGTAGTTTAACGTAAGGTGCCTCCTTTCCTTCTGTAGCAGATCAGCGAGGGTATCAGCGAAGATCTTGGGCGATGCATTCACTAACAGCGTCTTCATTACTTCAGAAATATATCTGTCCATATTGAGGACATTCAAATTCAGCATCAAGAATTTAAGTTGGTTGAACTGTCAGATGAATGAGTTTATAAAAAAAAATTCATCAAGTCCTACACTGTTCGCAACGTAGCAGTACACACCAAAATCGTTAATAGTTTTACTCGTCATATACTGTGAACAAAGCCATTGTAAAGTATGCTTTCAAATTTCGAATTCTTTGAAATGTGGGTGACATCGAAGAAACAACCACACCAATTCATTAGGAAATTCGGAATGTCCTACATCAATCTTACAGTCCCCAAAATGGTTTCGGTTAATTTTTATTTTTACTCTTCAGAAAAATGCAAAGCTCCAGGGTGAATGCAATCCATGTTAAAAAGTTTTAAACTATGATAATAAGTACGCGCGTTTGTGGCAGCTTTGTAGATACTTAGACTGTTTACCCGAAGTATTTGTCGACGTCTAGCTGTTCCATGTCGTTCTCCTTCCAAATACTAATCATCTGTTTCATCTGCTTGTGTTTGAACTGCACGTTCACACATTTGGGCTAAGTGCTGCTGTCAGTGATCATATGTTTCCACAGCTCGTGTTAGGCAACGCCTACACTTTCATTTACGTCTTTATAATACATCTATGATGATAATTCTTTACGATTGAAATTGTAAATTTCTCTATAGTGCTTCAATTCAAACATAAAATACTTATTTTTTTCTAATTCAAAGAAAATACATCATGCATAAACAAATTCTACAAACGTAAATTCAATCTTATAGATACATAAATATAGATGCCATAAAAGTATAATCTTACATAAATATGCTTTAAACATAATTTTATTTTATAAACTCACGCTTAAGAAAATAAAAAGTGTAACGCAATTTAAATTATTAGTACAAAAGGACACTTCGAAATCATGAAATCAAAAACAGAATAGATCAAAAATATTCTTTTACTAGCTGCGTGCCCGTTCTTCGCACGGTAGGAAACGAAAATTTTCCTTACATGTGTAATTCGAAATTATTCGTGATGTGGAATTAAAAAAAAGGAGCAAAATTAATTGACTCTTAATGTAAAGTTTGTGTTATGAGTACTAACCTGATCATTGCAGTATAATGACTCAAAAAACTACGTCAGTGTCATTCACTATCAAAAAAGTGGAAAGCTTAATGGTTTGCAGAGAACTCCTGGCTTTCAAAATGTCTTATTTCGACATAATACTGTTTTTTAGGCTCAAGTTGTAGCATTAAATACCTAAGACACTACATGAAATGGAGCACCATTTATTTCTTTCCGAACATGTACCATATAAGGAAAGTATTGTAATCATGAAAAAATTCGACTTCGAGATTTTGGTGTATTTACACGTTTTGAGGTCTTCTGAATTCATTTATGCTATTTTCAAGAGATGTTTTTAAAATAGCTCCGCACCCGCTCTTCATACGGGAAGAAGGGAATATTTTTCTACTAAAATCATATCTGCATGTGACAAAACAGAATTTCATTTTTAAAAAAGTTCAAGTAATCTCCTCTGTTGAAATTACTGCGGGATATATTAACTCAAATTAGAATTACTTTTCATTTAGTTGGTTGTAAGACAACTGTTGAAAAAGGATAAACACTTTTAATTTCATGAAATATTTATTAACGTGGTACATTGCGATTTATTCATATTATCTTTACAAATCTAATAATACTACCTATTACGTACATTAATACTATCTATACTCGCTTCTCCCTCTTCAAGGCTCCCTTAAAAGAAACAGCTTAGATTATTTGGCCTCAATGGGATCTTGTGATTCTGTGGCGATTCTTTGCAATTTACGCATTAGCATAAATAATAATCATTTCACATAATGGTTGCCATTAAGGAAACTCTCCATATATATTTAATTTATACATAGTTTTATAAGATTGGCGTATTTAGCGCCGCAAACCATTTCATCTTATTGTGGGGAGAAAATATCCAAGGAAGGCAATTTTAAATATCCATGTATCTAATATAGCGATATCTTTTATATCCTCCATAGTCCTGTCTCCTGAAAAACATCAAACTGTGTAATCTCGAGGAGCTACTTATTCCCGCTTTAATTGTGACATGGCACAGAGTTGCAGAGTTTACAAATTTCACG
The DNA here is from genome assembly GCA_038373885.1 of Cheiracanthium punctorium. Classification (NCBI taxonomy): domain Eukaryota; kingdom Metazoa; phylum Arthropoda; class Arachnida; order Araneae; family Cheiracanthiidae; genus Cheiracanthium; species Cheiracanthium punctorium. The sequence continues at coordinate 435,131 of JAWZYV010020068.1, read as the reverse complement.
CATTTTTTTAATTTATGACGTCACTGTTTGACTGCCGTAAAGGATACCCCGGTAGATTGAGGGAGTTAATTTCGATATTTCGCATAAGTGTTTTCAAACGGTATCATTAAAACTTTGCGTTGAACCCTTTATGGAGGAACGTAATTCAACGTTAAAATAAAACTATACTCGCAACCTGCATGCGTATGTTAGGCAACGCCTGAGGTAAATTAAATGCCAAAAATAAAAATAGTAAATAGAAAAATTTTAATATATCGCGCTTTGAAACGAACTTTGTAACTTTTAAAATGAACATTTTCAGCGCCGTGAAAACATTTCAATTTTTAAATAAGCACCGGATTAAAATACCACTTCTAATAATAATAATCCTGAATTTCTTAGTTTATTTGTACAGTAAATTTTAATCAAAATATCGTCTCCCTGTGTTGAAAATAGAGCTGGAATAAATGAGTTAAAATTATGGCGTAATTTTTACGTATCTTAAAGCATTTGACGTCATAGATCCTCACTTGCGAATTGAAATTCTGATATCCCATTTAAAAACTCGATTGGTTGAAAAAACCCTTTTTTTTAATCCTTTCTGTGGCAACAACCGAACATAAATTCTCGTGCCGTGATCGCAATGTAATAAATGGCGTAAGATCGCGTTGATGCTATTAAATTCTAAACATTAGGCTGCATTAAAATTCGTAAAAAATCATCTAATTTGCATAAATTTTTCGGTTTTATTTTAAAAGAGGGAGAAAAGAATGTTTCACGATTTGTCAAAATATCTAAAAGTTATGACGGATAGAATTCAAGATGCGACAGTTTTAAAATTATTTTACGAAAAAAAATCGCGAAGCAGATGTTTAGTAAAAAAATTCCTAAAAATCGGTAAATCATGTTACGTATTCAGAACAAACTGTTTTTAAAAGAAAATTTCTTCCTCTATCCGATGATACAAATGCCGTTTTGCTGCGAGCGTAATTTCCGCCGTTATTACGAATTAGGTGAGAAAAAATGCCAAAAATCGCAGAAAACATAAAATAAAAAAAAATCTAGGTCGAATTTTGAAAAAATCGCTTCGAGGTGCACAACTACATATTTACATCTTCCCGAGTACCAAATTTGGTGTTTCTAGGTGTAGCCGTTTGTCCGTAACGCTGCCGACAGACACACACACACACACAGACACCTTCTTTTATAATAAGTAGAGATAATAATCCTAACAACTACTTAAACGTTGACAATAATAGAACAAACGGATGGACTGAAGAAAATGGACTTCTAACCTCGAATAAATCAAAAATACAAAGTAATAAAAAAACTTTGTAAAAAACACACATAAGAAGTAAAAGGAAAGAGGATACGCGTTTCGTTCAAAAATTGTTTTGAACTTCTTCAGTCCAAGGCCTTCGTCGTAAAGAACACAGGGAACTGAAAAGAGAAAAACAAGCAAGATGTTGCCACAAGGGGCAAAGAAAAGTCGAACAAAACCACGGAGAGGGGAGGAAAAAAAATTAAAAAGGGGGATAAAAAGGAAAGGAAAGAAGCACAAAAAATACAGAAATAAAAAAGGAATAAAGAAAAATAATAAAAAAGTGAACACACAAGTACAAACACACACACAAAAAAGAGAAAACAGAACAAACAAACAAAAACAAATAGCACACGTTTTTTTTTTTTTTTTTTTAATAAAAACCACGAACAGGACAGCACAATAAATATATATATATAAATATTTTTTTTTTTAAATAAAAACGAAAAAGAAAGACAGTAACACACGTACATACACATTAAAGAAACAGGAGAAAAAAAAAAAAAGGGGTGGTAGACGAAGAAAGTGAAAAGAACCTTACAACAGCAACTTCCAAGCAGAATGAACGAAAGGAACGGAAGAACCATCGTTCACAAGACGATCTAAGTGCTGGGTAATGGAAAAACCTTCCAAAAAATCCAGATGGGACAAAGACTGAGGAGTGCACAAAATCTTAGCCTTAGAAAACTGAAATCGATGATTGGAATTCCAACAATGTGAGGCAATAGAAGATTTGGAAAGTTCGTGCTTAGAGACATATCTCTCATGCTCTTTGAGCCTAAATTTGAGAGCTCTTCTGGTCTGACCAATATAGCCCAAATCACAAGATTCACAAGGAATATAATAAACACCCCAACGGTTCTCAGTAGGAATAGGATCTTTAAGGGAAGAAAATTTAAGTTTATTAACAGGTTTAAAAATGACTTTGAAACCGAAATTTTTGAGAAGTTTAGAAATTTTGTAGCATAAAGGTGAAAAGAAAGGTAGTACAATTAATTCGTTGTGAAAATTAATAGTATTAGTAGAAGTATTAGGCTTATTAAATTTAGAAACAGCTTTATCAATAATAGAGGGGCTAAAACCACGAGAAACAGCTAAGGATTTTAAGTAACTAATTTCATTATTAAGAGAAGAAGAATCAGAGCAAATTTTGATAGCACGAAACACATAAGTGTAAAAAGCAGAAAGTTTTTGCTGGTAAGGATGATTAGATAGGGCATGAGGAGGTAAAGATATAGAAAAGGGCTTGCGGAAAACAGAAGTAGAGAAACCGTCAGGATTCCTAGAAACAAGAACATCCAAAAAAGGTAAAGAATTGTTGCACTCCTCTTCTAGAGTAAATTGGATACACGGATCAACAGAATTAACGATCAAAAGTAAATTAGAAATATCACAATTGGAATCCACTAGAACGAAAGTATCATCAACATATCTGACCCAGCACGGAAAATTAAAGATCTTGAAGAGCTTCTCTTCAAAATAATGCATATAAATATCACATAAGAGAGGTGAGAGAGAATTACCCATAGCAAGACCCTCGGTTTGTTTATAGAAAGAACCATTAAAAATGAAAGCAGTTTGTTTAATACAAACGCTTACTAAAGCTATAAACTCTTTAATCTCAATAGAAGAATAATGAAACTCGCGTAAACGCTTTTCCAAACAGTCAATCGCACCTTGGATAGGAACATTAGTGAATAAAGATTTAACATCAAGAGAAAGCATTTTACAATTAGTAGGAGAAAGAAGTTTAACTTTGTTAACGAAATCATAAGAGTTTTTAACAGTGTGGGTATTACTAGCAGTCAAAGGTGAAAGAGTATGCGAGAGGAAACGTGCAAGGTTATAAGAAGCAGTACCAATGTTAGAAACAATGGGGCGAAAGGCAAGAGAAGGTTTATGAATTTTAGGAAGGGCATAGAAACGAGCACAGTTAGCAATAGAAGGAATAACATAACGTTTAGTTTGAGCATTTAAGATTACAGAGGACTTCACAGTGTGTTTAATTTCAGAAAGGTGACTGTTAGTAGGATCAGAATTTAATTTAGTGTATGGACCAGTGGTTAGCATGTTATTAATACAATCAACATAAGAAGATTTATCAAGTAAAACAGTCTGGCCGCCTTTATCAGCTTTAGTAATGAGTAAATTAGGGTTAGAATTAAGTTCTTTGAGAGCAGTTTTTTGAGAACGAGAAAGGTTAGATTTGGCATGCATATTATTTGAAGAGATAGTATTAGCAATAAGATGTCGCAAAGTATCAAGTTGGTTAGAAGAGAGTTTACTATTTTTAAAGGAGTTTTCCATAGGAGCAATAAGTTTGGAAACCGAAACGTTACTAACACGACAAAAATTCAAACCTAAACTAAGAGCATCTCTCTGAGAATCAGTTAAAACATGTGAAGACAAATTAACAACAGTGTCCTGAACAAGAGGACTAACAGAACCAAGGGAAGACCTAACCGGAAGGAGAGCTTGGAATTTCTTATCCAAAGTAGCTCTGTGAGAAATAGAACGTTGTTCAACATAAGCGAAATTCCGTTTTTCCCAGTTAGCAAACGCAGGGTAAGACTTACTCAAAAGCAAATGGAGATCATAAAGATCAGATTCAAGAATCGAAACTTTATAACGAACATCCTGAATAAAAGCCCGTAAAACCGCTCGCTTAGACCTATTCAGAGCCTTATCAACGCGAGAAGAACCGTGAATATTGCACTTAATGTCAATGAACTTAGGAATGACATTACTGCGTTTGCATCGAACAAGAAAACCTAAATGATTCAAGAAACGAGAACGTTTCAATCGTAAACGGGAAAAACGGTTAAACAAAGATGAATCCATACAGAAAACACAAAAACAGAAAACAAATAAGCAAGAAAAAGCACACGAAGAAGGAAGGAAGAAAAGAGAGAACAAAAGTGAGTGTTAATAGTCCAAATAAACAAAACAACTGAAAAAACACTCAAAATACTGGTGTTAAACGATAAAGTAATTAAAAAACTTTGTAAAAAACACACATAAGAAGTAAAAGGAAAGAGGATACGCGTTTCGTTCAAAAATTGTTTTGAACTTCTTCAGTCCAAGCCCTTCGTCGTAAAGAACACAGGGAACTGAAAAGAGAAAAACAAGCAAGATGTTGCCACAAGGGGCAAAGAAAAGTCGAACAAAACCACGGAGAGGGGAGAAAAAAAATTAAAAAAGGGGGATAAAAAGGAAAGGAAAGAAGCACAAAAAAATACAGAAATAAAAAAGGAATAAAGAAAAATAATAAAAAAGGGAACACACAAGTACAAACACACACACAAAAAAGAGAAAACAGAACAAACAAACAAAAAACAAATAGCACACGGTTTTTTTTTTAATAAAAACCACGAACAGTACAGCACAATAAATATATATATAAATATTTTTTTTAATAAAAACGAAAAAGAAAGACAGTAACACACGTACATACACATTAAAGAAACAGGGAAAAAAAAAAAAAAAAAAAAAAAAAAAAATGGGGTGGTAGACGAAGAAAGTGAAAAGAACCTTACAACAGCAACTTCCCGTTAATTCTGTTGATCCGTGTATCCAATTTACTCTAGAAGAGGAGTGCAACAATTCTTTACCTTTTTTGGATGTTCTTGTTTCTAGGAATCCTGACGGTTTCTCTACTTCTGTTTTCCGCAAGCCCTTTTCTATATCTTTACCTCCTCATGCCCTATCTAATCATCCTTACCAGCGAAAACTTTCTGCTTTTTACACTTATGTGTTTCGTGCTATCAAAATTTGCTCTGATTCTTCTTCTCTTAATAATGAAATTAGTTACTTAAAATCCTTAGCTGTTTCTCGTGGTTTTAGCCCCTCTATTATTGATAAAGCTGTTTCTAAATTTAATAAGCCTAATACTTCTACTAATACTATTAATTTTCACAACGAATTAATTGTACTACCTTTCTTTTCACCTTTATGCTACAAAATTTCTAAACTTCTCAATAATTTCGGTTTCAAAGTCATTTTTAAACCTGTTAATAAACTTAAATTTTCTTCCCTTAAAGATCCTATTCCTACTGAGAACCGTTGGGGTGTTTATTATATTCCTTGTGAATCTTGTGATTTGGGCTATATTGGTCAGACCAGAAGAGCTCTCAAATTTAGGCTCAAAGAGCATGAGAGCTATGTCTCTGAACACGAACTTTCCAAATCTTCTATTGCCTCACATTGTTGGAATTCCAATCATCGATTTCAGTTTTCTACGGCTAAGATTTTGTGCACTCCTCAGTCTGTCCCATCTGGATTTTTTGGAAGGTTTTTCCATTACCCAGCACTTAGATCGTCTTGTGAACGATGGTTCTTCCGTTCCTTTCGTTCATTCTGCTTGGAAGTTGCTGTTGTAAGGTTCTTTTCACTTTCTTCGTCTACCACCCCCCCCCTTTTTTTCCCTGTTTCTTTAATGTGTATGTACGTGTGTTACTGTCTTTCTTTTTCGTTTTTATTAAAAAAAAATTATTTATATATATATTTATTGTGCTGTCCTGTTCGTGGTTTTTATTAAAAAAAAAAAAAAAAACGTGTGCTATTTGTTTTTGGATGTTTGTTCTGTTTTCTCTTTGTTGTGTGTGTGTTTGTACTTGTGTGTTCCCTTTTTTATTATTTTTCTTTATTCCTTTTTTATTTCTGTATTTTTTGTGCTTCTTTCCTTTCCTTTTTATCCCCCTTTTTTAATTTTTTTTTCTCCCCTCTCCGTGGTTTTGTTCGACTTTTCTTTGCCCCTTGTGGCAACATCTTGCTTGTTTTTCTCTTTTCAGTTCCCTGTGTTCTTTACGACGAAGGGCTTGGACTGAAGAAGTTCAAAACAATTTTTGAACGAAACGCGTATCCTCTTTCCTTTTACTTCTTATGTGTTTTTTACAAAGTTTTTTAATTACTTTATCGTTTAACACCAGTATTTTGAGTGTTTTTTCAGCAAATCAAAAATACATCGCTCCTATGTAGTTACGCTGATCCCTGACTCTGTCACAATTCCAGTTCAATCACTCAAAATAAAATTTTTACCATCCAAACAGATTAAAAATGTATTGTCTAATAACTTAAAATTTACACGGTTCGTTGGTACGATCAGCCTGAAAATTATCATAATTATGTAAAAAAAAGAAAAAGAAGAAGAAAGAAAAATTCTGATAATCCACCCGTTCTCTGATTTTTAAGCGTTTTTTATTTTTTTAATTTTTTTTTGTTTTTTTAGCTCTATTTCATTTAAGAGAATAAAAAAAGCTAATCATTTGAGCGTCAGAATTATCTATTGCAAGTGACATTGACGTTACATTGAAGTCACGGTTATCAGGCTTTGGAGGAAAAAATTACGATTCCAATTCGCTTAAGATAGCTTTTCTAAATTACTACTCAGTTTAACTTTTTTCAAAAATAAAACGGTTTTCCATGCATTAAGCATGGATATAGGAGAGGATGTTGATACCAAACGAAATGTTTCGAATACGAAATGTTTCTGCAGATTATACAATTCGAATTTCGATGTATAATAAAAATTGAATATGAAGTTATTTGATTTTAAGTGGGTAAATATTAAATATTCTGAGTGTAGACATTCTATCGCCCGCTGTAATTGTCTCCACAAAGGGCTTTATCCTTTAGTTTAATGATAATACACAACACAAAACAACACAGTGTAATCCATGTCTAAATAAGAATTGAAAATTTATTAGAAAAAATCTTAGTAACCAGATTTCAGCCTCCCAATTTACTGCTTCCACATATGGACAACTCCCAGCCTACGGCCGGATGGGGCCCGCCATGGCTTTTGGACCAGCCCTCAGAACAAGTCAAAATCCTGTATAAAACCTATATAAAACATTCAAACTTCTATATAATTCCGAATTATACGGCCCGCGATTTCGCTAACATCCTGAAGTCAGGCCCAGGAGGCCACTATCGTAAAGTTCTGCCCGCAACTTTTAAAAGTTGTCCATACGATGATAAAATAAATGAGTTGATATCATCAACTGCAGTGAATGAAAACTAAACTGATGGCTGATCATCTGCAAAATTAATTTGAATATCGGCTGCGAGCCCAATTTAGGAATCGATCGTATCATTTTTTCATCGGAGTTTCGAACATCGTTTCATTATAAACGGTTGACCCATTAAAAAAAAAAAAAAAAAAATCGTCAGGGTAACTACATTTAAATATTTATCGTCAACTTGGCGGAATAAGGCAGTTAAAATAGAATTCAACCTAGTGCCGTTATTTAAAAAAAAAATGGAATTTTCATGTTACGTCACTGGATCTTTTTTCTTACTGTGAATGACTGAAAAGGGTGTCATTTTCGTTTAAATTATTCGGCTAAGCTGAAACTTTTATGCACTTTTGAAATTCGCATCATATGGATCAATAAAATACATGAAAAATCTTTATTGTTTTAGTATATACGCGAAAATACATTTAGCTTTACGTTAGTTACAAAAGGATAATTGTAATAAATTCAGGCAATTTTTCACATAAGATTTACGAATAGTTTTGTATTAATAATTATGAATTAAGAATAATTAAATTATTTACGTATATTCCATCAAGGTGCTTGCGGGGATGGCAACGAAGACTTTTTTCTCTTTTTCTTTCGCTGGTTGCCAGGACGATATTTTGAAATAAAAATAACTTTTTAATTCTAAACAAATTTATGTAGCTGAATGGTGTAATATATCTAGTTACTAAAATATTTATTTGTCTGTGTACTGTGTTCCATTTATTTTGTTTCTTTGCGAAATTAATTTTTACTATTATATATCGATGGCGTGTATTTTTTAATCCGCCCCAAACTTATTTGAGCGTCCCTTTTAGGAAGATTGCATCAAGTGTGTTTTTCAAACGCTCAATAGATGGCGCTACCGTCCAAAAATTTTAAATTTTGAGCGTTTTAGATTTTTTTAAATCAATTGACCTAGCTCAATCGTTTCAGGGGCCCAAAAAAACCCCAGGTACGAAATTTAAAAAGAATCCTTAGAGCAGTTTTCGAGATCGTTCGGACATACACACCCACACACACACAAACATTCCTCGTTTAATATAAGAGCGGATTAAAGGTGAAATTTTCTTAACATAGAATTGCCATGAAACTCTTGATACATTTCTTAATTACAAAAGAATTTATATTTTCCTTTGCATTATTTTTTTCGGTTTCCTCAATATCTTTTTCCTAAACGTTTTCTCTTCTTTTAGTAGGATCAGTTCTTTCTTGTTTTTTGGTAATATCGGATATATAGGCTGGTAAGCTCGAAAAAATGCACGGGATAGCATTCGGTTCTAATTTATAATGCTTTCTTTTTACAGTTAAAAGTGCCCCATCTGATTTTAAAATAGCATCGTCTAAAAGATCTTCATCTCGAAAATGCTCAATAAACATACGTATTTTTTCCTGGGGACCAATTTTTTCTTGGAATATTTTTAGTCCATTCGGCCCGCTTTTCTTCGTTTTTTGGGAAAAGTGAAAACTTTTACATTTTCTCCTCTTTTGTAATTAGCTTTACTTACAGCCTGGGACGCAGCAAACGGAAGCATAATGATTGCTAGAACAAAAGAACAGAAATCAATAAAACTAACGCAAAATACGGCAATTTTATATTTTTATGTACTCTATAGCTTAATAACTATTATCAAGTATGTCGTATTAAGAATAGAGATTGCTGACTTACCATTAGTATCCATAAAAGGCACAAAACATCTTAGTTTCTTCTACTTTTCCGTATGATTCTAATGCTTTTAACGGAGAAAAGTACATCCTCTCTTGTGACGTCACAACACCTCCACGCGTTCAGTACCCAGGCTCGCCTAGCGTGCCTCAATACTAGGAGAGTGATGACAACGACAAGTCATCCCCTCATTGGTCATGCAGCTATGCAGCTACTTTTACCGCCCCAGGCAGTATCCAGATTTCTCCCCATTGAAAAAGCATTGCGTTTTGAAATGGTCTTGGTATAAAACGCTTTTTCTGACGAATAAATAATTGCATTAATTTTCTGTTTCGATTCTTCATTTTAAAATGTCTGACGATTTGTGGCGAATAAATTTCAAAGAAGAGATTTTCCTAAGTAATTTGTAAATAACAAACTTTTGTGATAGTTTCGTTTGTGAATGACTCTTTTCTCTCTTAAAATACACCTTTCTTCTACTTGTTTTGTTACGAACACATTATAATTGGTGTTCCAACTTTGTGAAACTTAAAAAAAATTATATACAACAGAAATTATATCATAGGGTTGCGTATAATGATAATATTTACTGTTTAAACTTCATAAAATGAAAATGTCATGTTTGGCGATATTTTTATTGAGATTGGCCTAGAATTATACTCGCCAATTCACGGCTGTCTGTTTGAAAGTGAAAAGAATCTAATGTATAATAGCATTCATTCTCTCTCCATCCTTTTGTGTGTGTGTGTGTGTGTTCGTGTGGGTCTTAAACGCTTTTATAATTTTGTATGAAATTAAAAAATATAACTGAATAACATGTGTTAATTTTTGTTGATTTATACTAGGTGTCATTTAATATGTCAAAGTTGAAGCTTTCTTTTAAGAGTTTAACCTATATCTGAATTATTCGTACACTTTCATTTTTAAATAAGTGATAATAATAAGTGAAAATAAGTGATTTTACAGTATTGATCATATACAATAAATAGGAAAGTCACGTAAAAAAACCAGAATTTTATAGTATCGATAAAAATTTTCAGGAGATTAAATCGAAAAAAAATAAATAAATAATTGAATTTTTATACGGACACCGTACAAAAAATTTCCAATTAGTAAAATGTGGCCGATGCATTGTAAGTGGATAAAACATTGAACATATTGGTATATGGCTGGAATATGAATAATGGTCTGGAGTTTGGGGGGGGGGGGGGTTCCCCTGTTGTCATGAAATCCAACTTCTTGAAATCCATTAAAAAAGTCTTCCGCCTAAGGCATTTCTCCCTTTCGTCAGATAGATCTAGTGTGCTTTGTGTAAACAAAATAACATATTTATAAATTGCTTTATTTATTTTTTTTTTCATCATTTGTACTTCAAGCTTTAAATTAGTAATAGTACTAAATATCTAATATTGATTTATTTTCTCTAATATATTTTAAGCAATGGCACTGTTTTTTTTTTTAGTGTTAGAATGCTTTAACAGGAAATTTGAATAGCAGTATTATTTTTATTTCCATAAAAGATTTTAGGCTGTCTTCAGACATCCTAAATTTATTGCTTAACATACAGACAACAGTGCAACTAAAATAAATTTTTAATTTTTAAAGTGTTTTTATAAAAAGTCTTAATATTATAAATGTTATATACAGTTAAAAAATCTAAATATCTTTCAACAGCCTAAATAAGGTTTTATAACTGAATTAATTGCGTCAAAGTGATAGTACTTGTTTTCCTAAAAACTGCATTTTCTATAAAATTTTATATTAAAACATAAATATATTGAATGTTATTCGTAATCCAAAATCATAAGTTTCATCGAAAATATTGCATGGAAAATTATCTCTTATTGAAAGAAATTAGTAAAATATTTCTATTTCAAAAAATTTCAGCATTAAAAAATATACACGATTACAGTTTGAAATATTATTATTTTTTTTAAATATCTTTATTCTTCATCTTCAAGTACCTTATAGATTAAACGCTATCGCTTCGATAGCATCTCAATCTACTGCACGATAAAAAAAAAAAAAAAAAAGAAAAAAAAACGCCACATGGGCGAGTACCGCTGAAGTGCAGCCATTTATCGGTAACCCTAAACCTGGTAAAAATCTCAAGCTCGCGCACTCTCAGTGACTGGTTTTTCAACCATTGTCGCCACTCTCCTAGTATATAGGCACGCTAGGCTCGCCTTGTAATTGTCTACTCTCCCCCTCCCTTCCCGGGGGCTCCGGTTCAATGCTGTTCAGCGCAGAATTCTAGCCCTATTATCTCAGCATCGAAAAACAATAGTTGGTAACACTGAAACACAATTAGTAAGATCCTAAAGAGCTCAGTTCACGTGATTTAAGCCAATTTTGAGTTGGAACTAACTAGAATTACCAGATGAAAAATTAAAAAAGGAGGACTAGACGGACTTACAAAAGAGGGCTTTCTTTAGAAAAAGGAGGACAGCTACAAGTAAATTGTATAGGTCAAAATTCAAGTTTTGGGCCTGTTTCTGCAGGTGTCCAGGGCAAGTGCTCGGGCAATAAATGGGGGCCTGCACAGTAGTGCAGTCTCTACATGATTTTTTTTCCTAAAGAGGTCGGGCTGGACCATAATTCGAGTACCAATACAAAAAGTTGAGATGCGCTTGCTATTGCAGGCGACACGTCACACTACGTGACTTGCAACTTCGTTAATTGCTTCAGACTGTCTGACGTTTGCACCGAAGGTGAGGGGTGTCCGCGCGAATTCTAAATTCGCGCCGTTTCCTAATGTTTACTTTCTATTTACACGGTTGCTACAGAAACCGCTCCCCGGGAATCGCAAAATTAGAGAAAAAGAACACTTTTAAGAATTTACCTTGCGTAAAGAAATGACAAAATGGCTGAGATCTTAAAATGCCGATAAATGAAAAGCTTTTAATAACTGTATGTCCTAATCAGAATATTGGTTGGTGAGGATGGGGTTGGTTGTTGGTTCTTTCTATATTTAAAAAAAAAAAAAAAAAAAAAAAAAAATCTATATTTAAGAATGGTTGATTACTGGTACTTTTTCCTTTTTATGTGAGTCTGTAACCAATGAAGCCAAACAGAGTACTGTTCTACATAAATATTTTACAATTATATTAGCATAAATAGCAATAATAAATGAGTATAATTATTATCAATATCATTACTGTTAAAATTATTTCTACAGTTTTTCTCCTTTTCCACAACCTCAACTAAGTACTTCTTAGCTACTGCAGCTAGTACTACGTAAAACATAGGCTAGCTATACTAGTGTAATATTTATTTTATTATTTATTCATTTAATTATTACCATTTTTATTTATTCATTTAATTATTACCATTTTTATTTATTCATTTAATTATTACCATTTTTATTCTTTTTATTTATTCATTTAATTATTACTTTTTTTTTATTTATTTATTCTTTTCCTTTCCATACTTCCAAAGTATTATTAATATATCATTTTTTATTCACACTCCATGGCATTACTTGTCTATTGATTGCATCAAGCCTTCTCTGATGGCAACATGCACTAATACTGCCTCCATTACTGAGTTTTGATCTTCGTGTCGGTCCACTTCCTCGTTGTTTATTTCTAATAGCTACGGTCGCGCCCCCAAGTTACAAAAGGACCCTAATTTTGGTCAGGTAACTTGCAGAAACCTAGCTATTATTGTTTTTTTTCGATTAAATTGAAATGTGTGTGCGGTGGCGCCTGATGATAGAGCACACCATTTCAATATTAATTCCATTTTCCGTCTATTTCTGGTTACATGTGATTAGGCTTAAAAAGCACACCAGTTCTAATTTGGCGCTTTATATTCAATTTTTCCACTCTTTCATTGCCTTAAAAGGCTATATTTAAACACTTATCCGGTATAAGCTCGTTAATTGGCACCATGTGCCATCTACTTTTTTATTTTTTTATATTTTTTTCACTTTATCATTGGATTATCTTGGGATTTCACTTTACGTAAGTAAGCTATTATATATATATTATATATATATATATATATATATATATATATATATATATATATATATATATATATATATAATAGCTACTAAATAGATTTTTTTTTAAATACGTATATATATACGTAACGAAATTGCAATCAATACAATCAAAATATGGATTGTAATGAAATTACAAACAGTAAATTGCGATCGATATATATATAGCAAAAGTAAAATAAATCAATGACTAAATCAAACCATACTCCATGGAACAACGATGCAGTGTGCCGGTCGCTGTCAAAAAATAGAGCACAAAAAACAAGGTATTTGGAAATGAAAATTGGAAAAACTTATAATGGCTGCGAATCTCATCAGGGGCCACACACAGCAGATTGCAAATATAAAGAAAGGCAGGATTTCGGTAACTGACTTAGCAAAAGGCTCAAAAATCAACTAGGACCGGCTCTGCTGCAGAGGGCTCAAAATACACGGCTTGAGTGTATCGGCAGAAGCTACCCCGCTGTTGTGTGTTACAGCAATTTTATAAATGATTTCGAATACTTGACGTTGGGAGCATATTTATTATTTGTGATGTTCTTTGCTTCGTAAGTTTCATATGACATTACTTCTCGCCCTTTGAAGTATATTAAGGTACGTAATATTAGACATTATATTTTGCAATTTTCTTCCTGATTGAAAGCTATTGATCAATCAAGTTTGAAGTATTTTAAACATGTGAGAAAATAATAATTTTGAGAATGCATTGCATGATGGGAGTCGTCTTCCCTCCACGAGTTTACGGAGAGGGGAGCACACCTGAGTACTTTTTGGCGCAGTAAATCTATATATAATATGTAAAAGGCAACACTCATTTGTGTGTTGCTTCCCTAGACTTAAACTACTGCACTGATTTAAGAGCGCTTTTGGCAAAATGAGCCCTGTTGTCCATTGAAGTTTTAAAGCTATTGAGATTCTCAATCTGATCAATAGGAAATATGTTCTTAGGATTGGAAAGCTGCAGTATTGTTTTTACATTCACAAATAGACTTTTCTAGCACCTTGAAGTGCGATAATGCTGTTTTTCCTTGCACCCTTGGTAGGCGGGAAATGTAAGCATTTTGATTGAAGATGCTACACGAAAGCTATCTAACTAAGGGGAGGATTTTGGAACTTAAGTAATAAGACAGTGCATTTATCTAAAAATGTGATTGCATTTTTTGTAAAACTTTCGCAAAATATGAAAACATCCCAATTTATTTTGAAATATTTATTGCGTATTTTGAAAGTTTCGACTAGTAAAATGTTTACAGAAACATTACTGAGAGTGACAGGCTGTACTCCGCTAACCTGATTAGTAGGAGCATGAAATTTACTAGGCAATAGGTGATTATAAATATTGATTTCATGTGAAATAGGGAAATAAGTAGATAATTTTCATGTAATACAGCGGTTCTCAACCTTTTAACTTCGCGCCCCCCCCCCAACAAAGGCGAACTTACGGTGGTGGCCTGCCCCCTCACATTTTTCAGCATACATTCAGTTTTTTAATCTTTTAAACGATGAACATTCAGTGGAATTATCTACAAAATAATGTTATCAGTAATGTTTGAATAAACATTTTAAGCGAAAATGGATATATTTTTCAGTAAGAATGAGAATAAATAAGATGATTTTTTTAAAACATGCATCACTACTTCTTCTTTGGTTTTTCTCGCCCCCCCCCTCCCTGCAAACGCCCTGCGCCCCCTTGGGGGTCGCACCCCACAGGTTGAAAAACGTTGATAATGAGAAACGCTGTAATTTATTTGCTTCAAAACTTGCCATTTTTAAATTACCAAAAATTTTCTGTGTAAAACAAATCTAATTTACATTACACAAGTTGTTTCTAAAGAGTCTACACAAAATTTTAGAGGATATAGTGCTCATCACAAGCATTAAGAAATATAATTACATGAAATTGTAAATTATTGGAATATACAAATTTTTAAATGCAGCCAGTGCCGCCCGGGTCCTGTAACGGCTAGAGAACCATTTTACCACACCACGGGACCGGGTTCGATTCTCGGCATGGGCTTGGCTGTCATTTCGTTCGTCACTACCTAGGAGGCAAAGCTAGTCTACTTCTAAGAGACAGTACTTCCGGCTTCGAAGTGGCGTATTGTAGGCGGAGTTAACTACGCCTACTAAGCAGTGTCGCACCGACTATGGCGAGCGCCTGTTTGCGAAAAAAATGAAGGGTTTATTACCCCCTATCCGCCCCCCCAAAAAAAGTGGAGTTTTTTAAAAAACATTTACAACCACAGCACAAAAAACGCTTTTGAACTTAATTTATTTTTCATATTGTTTGATCGCAAAAAGTATAGTATTATTTGTTAGGTACTTGAGAAGTAAATAATCTAACCAAATAATGAACAAAATAACCTACTTTTTCAACTAACATTTAATTCGCAGCAGGACTCGAAATAAGTCTTGGCGTCTACTAAACAAGCCGTGAGACTAACCGAAATAGCCTCGATGTTCAATAGCTCTCTAGCCAAGTTTAGCGTTCGAGTATTTAAAACTTTTTTACTTTGTTTCTTCCAACTCAGATGTATTTTAAAATTACATATAAAATTACAGACTTGTTGCAAGAAAAGTGGAGCCTTTTGTAAGTTTGTTCTTCTCATTGTAATATTGATTCTATTTTGTTAAAGTTAAGCGAAAAAAACTGCAACTGCTATTTATGGATATTGCGCAAGTACAAAAATCTGATGTGTCCAACACATGACTTCCTTGCACGTCCATTAGATCAAAAATATTTTCGACGCACTTCCTCTAAACTTATTTGTTTGAAAGAGATAAAATATCAATAATAGTAAGGTTTAGCGATTTCTAGCCAAATATTTCGATATCGCCAAGCTGAGTTCAATTTGAAAGATTTCCTTCTGACACTTTATTTGGCGATATTTCACCAAAAGCCGACAAACTTGAGATAGTCTGCGAGATTTTGGGGATAGCCAAAGTAGTCATTGACCACAGACTTTCAATGAATTGAATGCATCCATACACCTCAATGTATTTAAAGTCATTTGGCTCACCCTGTAAATAAATTCTCAGTCGATTGCTGTCAAAAAAGATATGGAAAACAGTTAGATATTACAATTGTTCTAAATATAAAAGTTAAAAAATCTACGGGTTAAAGTTTTAGAGTTATATAAAATACGAAATAATTTTTGTCGACGACATTTGGCGATATTTCGGCGAAACTCGTCAATGTCGACGACATTTGGCGAGATTTTAAGCATAAACCAAACAATGACAGATTATCGCCAAATTTAGCGATATTTCGCCAAAACTCGCCAAGAACGATGACAAATGGCGATACTTTGGGCATGGACCAAATGACTGACTATCGTCAAATTTGGCGATATTTCGCCAAAACTCGCCACGGTCGGGAGGACAGACGGCGAGATTTTGGGCATATACCAAACAATGACTGACTACAATTGTATTATATTGAAGATGTCCATAGACATTAAAGTACTGAAATTCTTTTTGGTGGTCCTGTAAAGAAACTCCAGTAGATTGGAACCAAAAATCGAGATGCACAACTAGATGTTACAACAATCTTACATATGAAATTTCATAATAGTTTTTGAGATTTGAGTGTTAAATATGCACACACGTACACCAAAAGACGCCAAGCTTGGCGACTTTTGGCATAGTTCTTGAGGGAGGCACGTGACCGTGGTCGGACCATCACCTAACTTATGTGGTAGGACGGTATTGTGCTTGAAATGGATGAATGCCCCTAAACTTGCCATTGACCGTAATGTATTGGAAATCTTTTGAGTGTTCCCGTAGCAGAACTATAAATGATAAAGACACTTTTTTTAGTGGAGAAATTCATTTTCTAACTCTTTACAGCATACATCACTTCTGAGTCGTTTGAAATAGCCCAATACCTCTAAAAAACGCTTTGATGAATTTCGGCCCATAGAGCGTAATGTATTTCGAATCTTTTGGGCAGTCCTGTAGATAAACTATCCAGTCGAATGGAACCGAAAGGGGAGGTGCACAACTAGATGTTACAACAATCCTAAATATAAAGTTTCAACATTCTACGCCTAATAGTTTTTGAGATATGCGAGTTTAATGAATTTCGGCCCATTGAGCGTAATGTATTTCGAATGTTTTGGGCGGTCCTGTAGATAAACTATCCAGTCGAATGGAACCAAAAGGGGAGGTGCACAACTAGATGTTACAACTATCCAAAATATGAAGTTTCGACATTCTACGCCTAATAGCTTTTGAGTTAGGCGAGTTTAATGAATTTCGGCCCATAGAGCGTAATGTATTTCGAATCTTTTGGGCGGTCCTGTACATAAACTATCCATTCGATTGCCACCAAAAGGGGAGGTGCACAACTAGATCATAGAACAATCCTAAATATCAAATCTCAACATTCTACGACCAATAGTTTTTGAGATATGCGAGTTACATACATACGTACGTACGTACGTACAGACGGCATGAAAAAACTGGCCACAGTAGATTCGCCACTGGTCAAAATAGCCTACGATGAGATGCATCGAAAAAAAATTTTTAATTAAATTTAGAGGTAGTCAAAATCGGTTTTTATGTCGAAATTTGGCCCCCAAAATTTTTCGGGATCACATTACTTCCTTATACTACGTACAAGGAAGTAAAAATTTAAGATTTTGCCGTTACCTAAATAGTTTTTGCTACCAGCTTATTTCGGGCACTGATTCGCAGTATACTACTTTTATTCAAAGTACTTTTATTCAAAGTAGTAACAAATGCACTCACGTCTCCATATTAGAATCAGGCTCAATACATGGCTTTTTTTCAATAATCCCTTCTGTTTAAGGTATCTGTTCATTTTTATTATCACTTTAGAGCTATTAATTTCTGGTAATGATTTTTGTCTACCCGGCAATCACTTTTCAAGGATTGCCAAATAAGGAAAAGGTTAGTGAAATATCAAAAGTCGCCAGGGTTGGCCATTTTTGGTAATTTATTGCTAACTTGGCGCCAAAAAATAAATCCCTAGACCTGAACAAAGTTTGGCAAATCGTCCATATTTGACGAGATTTTCTTCCAAACCCTACTGTTTATCTATATAAATAAAATTAGACTTTTGTCTGTACATTTCTTGGAATTCAAAAATTTTGCGATTTCTATCCGTTTCAAGCACCCGGGAATCCGATGCGACCCTCAAAAAAAAGTTTGTCTGTCTGTCATTCTGTCGTTCTGTTGTTCTGTCATTCTGTCCGTGACGCTTTTTCTGTTTAAGCATCACGTAAAAACGGCTGAAGCGAATGATGTGAAATTGGGTGTCATGATAGGTGGTCACTCAACTTAAAACATAGGCGTGGAATTTTTAAAAAATCTTGATTGGATTTTGAGATTTTGCGAAAATCGTTTCAAACTGCGTAAATTTGTGTTCAAGCATCACGTAAAAAGGACGGAAGCGAATCATACGAAATTGGGTGTCATGATAGGTGGTCACTCAACTTAAAACATAGGCGTCCAATTTAAAAAAAATCTTGATTGGATTTTGAGATTTTGCGAAAATCCTGTCAAACTGCGTAAATTTGTGTTCGAGCATCACGTAAAAACGACTGAAGCGAATGATATGAAATTGGGTGTCATGATAGGTGGTCACTCAACTTAAAACATAGGCATCGAATTTTTAAAAATTTTCATTAGATTTTCAGATTTTGCGAAAATCGTTTCAAACTGCGTAAATTTGTGTTCGCACATCACGTAATAACTGTAAAGGTGAAAAAATGATATTTCGTTAAATGATAGGTGGTCACTCACCTTAAACTATAAGCATCTAATTTTAAAAAATCGATCCGATTTCCAGATTTTGCGAAAATCGTTTAAAACTGAGTGAATCTTTGTTCCCGCATTACGTAATAACGACTAAAGCGAATGATATGAAATTTGGTCACATGATAGATGGTTGCTCAACATAAACTATAGGTATCCAATTTTTTAAACATTTTCATTAGATTTTGAGATTTTGTGAAAATTCTCTCAAAATACGTTTATATTTCTTCAAACATCACGTAATAACAACTAATACGAATGATACGAAATTTAGTGATATGATAGGTAGTTGCTAATCTTAATTTATAGGCGTTGAATTTTAAAAATATTTTGATTACATTTGGAGATTTTGCGAAAATCGTTTTAAAATGCTGAAATTTTGTTCCAGCATCACGAAATAAAGACTGCAGGGAATGAAAGGAAATTGGGTGACAGGATAGGTTGTCACTCAACTTAAATTCTAGGCTTCCGATTTTTCAAAGATGTTGATTAGATTTTGAGATTTTGCGAAAATTATTTCTATATTCGTAAATATTCGTTCGCGCATCACATAATTACGACTAAAGCGAATGAAATGATATTACTTAGTGACTCTCTTAACCTGTAATATTTTAACAATACATAAAAATTATGACTTCGCTTTCTTTACTTTGGCAACATACTCCATCCATTCTGTGTACTCCTACCATGCTGACGAAATTTCTTGCTTTTTGGAAATTTGCATTCACTAACCCGTCAAGGACGGGTACTTCAGCTAGTACTACTATATAGTTACGCTGATCACTCACTCACTGATTCTATAACGATTCCGGCTCACCCACTCCAGGATAAATCTTTTACCACCATTACTCCAAAAAGTTAAGTATAAAATGCCTAATAAAATCAACACCATTTGAACGTTCTGCTTGAAATTTTTCATGATTATGTATAAAAATATGGAAAACAATCTGCGCTACTTTAAAAATCTGAAAATCTAAACGTTCCCCAATTTTAAAGAGATTTTTTGCTACTTTTCGCTCCATTTTATTCCCGAGAGTGAAAAAAGTGAGTCGTTTGAGTGACAAAATCAGCTGTCGCAATTGACATGACGCCCTATTGAAGTCACGGTCATCAGGCTTTGAAGGGAAAATTGCAATCCCTATTCGTCTAAAATAGTTTTTCTAGATTACATAGTATTATTTTTATTTTTGCATTAAAATGATCGTCTGCATGAAACATTGAATAAGAGGGGCTGATTCAAAGGGGCAGATTCAGAGGGGCTGGCTGAGCCAAAACGAAATGGTTCGAATGCGAAAAGTTTCCGCTTGTGTCCAGGAGAGTATTAAATTCGATTTGGATCTATAGTAAAAAATTGAATATGAAGTTAATTATTTTAGGTTGACGAGGATTAAATATATTGCGTGAAGACTTATATTCATTAAATGTTTTCTCTAGCGTCTGTTGTAATTGCCTCCACAACGGACTCTTCTAGTTATAAACGCGGAGAATAGTTAGAATATGTTTGACAAATGATTGATTGTAAAACAGTTTTAATAGGCGATTTTAATGTAGATTTTAATTCCAAAGAAGTGTTTTATGGAACAAGGAAGGCAAATACGGCACACTTATGGAATATGATGTAATTTCTAGCGTAATGAAACAAGGATGACAAATAGGGACTACACATTGATTATGATACACCTTTCTAAGTAATGAAGAAAGAAAGACTAATAATGCCGACGCATGGATTATGATAATTTTAACATATAGCGCTTCAATGCGTATTTAAAATATAAAAGTGTTTTAGATTTTCTTTTCCCCTTTTTTAATTTTTGAAACCTTTCACAACCCAACTTGTTATGCACCTTCAACCCTATTAACTCCACCCTTTCTAGCCTGATTTATCTTCTAATTAAATAAGTTTTCTTTTGATATTGGATACTGAATTTGTGAGTAAAAACTAAATGTAAAATCTTGATTATTAAATTTTCGAATACTTTTTTTTTGTTTGTTTGTTTAAGTGTACAAATTAGGACTCGATCCTGTACATCACTAGGTAATTTTTGTGCCCTCAGTTGTGGACTAAGGGTCTAAAGGGGTTAATCTAATAGGTTTTTTTTTCTTTCTAATGGCCGGGTCAACGGCCTACTTGTATTAGACTTGGCCTCTATGAGGGCAGCAGATGATGGTCATTTCATTATGGGCGCACCAAATAGGCAGACCTACGATTCTCACTATGTCTGCGAATTTTGAACTAATTCCAAATGAGAGACCTAGCACTTGGATTGACATCTCCAGTGGTATCATTTAAACAAAGAGGACATTGGACAGATGTCATGGGCACCAGCGTTCCCTTTACGGAAAAGAATTCGGCTTTGTCCATATGGAGTCCCGGCTTAACCCTTTAACGCGCAGTGTTCCCGCTCTGGGAACACCCAACTCTGACGTTTTGACTATTGCCAGTCACGAAGGATAGATTTGATTTCTATAAAAATAGTGGCGGGTGACATAACTCCACGAGAATCCTTTACTTTTTAGCACGTCCTTACCCGTAAAAAAATGGTCACGATTATTTTTAACAGCACTGACATCTGCTGAAAAATGGAAGAATGCGAGAACAGCTGGATAGATTGCCCAATGCTGAAAAAAGGGCAGCCGTTGCCATCGCTCGACTTAACTACCAGCAAGATGGCTGACGATCGAAACGTTCATCGCGCGCCACAGATCTAGAGACCCTTTTTTGACGCAGCTGGCTTTGCGGCACAGCCAGCTGAGTCAAAATAGGGTCTCTAGATCTGTGGCACTGCAAAAACTGAATCGTACCAAAAGTGGTCGCCCGAGAAGTACCTTGCCAGAAGCCTGGGAAGGCAACGGCACTCTGCTGGCATAGTGCATGTGCCGGCCGTTACTCACAATAAAGGCACTGGCCCATGGAGTTTATAATACCCAAAATGAAACGGCCGGGTGCCGGCTATTATTAAAAATAAAGGCACTGGCCTGGTACCAGTGACTACAATATAATGGCACGGTACCGGATTAGTGCCTATTTACAGTAACGCTGCTATAATTAAAATATGAGCCAGTGGCGGATCCGGGGTAGGGGGGCTTATTCATCAACCCATTTCAGAAAAAAAAAAAAAAAAAGACATTGCTTAAGGGTAACATTTTAAGATAAAAAACAACAAAAAAGTTTATCGTTTGCAAATTATGCTCGCCCAAAATTAGTGAATTGTGTGCAGTTTTCAAAAACTGCAATTTTCTTGCGAATTTTCAGTTGCAAAAGATACTTTTTTATGAGAGAGGCGGTAACACATTTCAAAAACTACATAAAATCATTTGTAAACAGTTTAATTGCCTTATCTCACAATTAGAGACATTTTATAAATGAGTTATAATACTTTACGGTTGATATATGTATGTATATATAATATATATATATATGTATACTAGCTGAAGTACCCGTCCTTGAAGGGTTAGTGAATGCAAATTTCCAAAAAGCAAGAACTTTCGTCAGCATTGTAGGAGTACACAGAATGGATGTAGTATGTTGCCAAAGTAAAGAAAGCGAAGTTATAATTTTTAAGTATTGTTAAAATATTACAGGTTAGAGAGTAACTAAGTAATATCATTTCATTCGCTTTGGTCGTAATTATGTGATGCGCGAACGAATATTGACGCATATTGAAATAATTTTCGCAAAATCTCAAAATCTAATCAACATTTTTGAAAAATTTTGAAGGCGAGAATTTAAGTTGAGTGACAACCTATCCTGTCACCCAATTTCGTTCCATTCCCTGCAGTCTTTATTTCGTGATGCTGGAACAAAATTTCAGCATTTTAAAACGATTTTCGCAAAATCTCAAAATGTAATCAATATATTTTAAAATTTCAACGCCTATAAATTAAGATTAGCAACTACCTATCCTATCACACAATTTCGTATCATTCGTATTAGTCGTTAATACGTCATGTTTGAAGAAATATAAGCGTATTTTGAGAGAATTTTCACAAAATCTCAAAATCTAATAAAAGTGTTTAAAAAATTGGACACCTATAGTTTATGTTGAGCAACCATCTATCATGTGACCAAATTTCATATCATTTGCTTTAGTCATTATTACTTAATGCGGGAACAAAGATTCACTCAGTTTTAAACGACTTTCGCAAAATCTCGAAATCGGATCAATTTTTTTTAATTAGATGCTTATAGTTTAAGGTGAGTTACCACCTATCATTTCACCAAATATCATTTTTTGACCTTTGCAGTTATTACGTGATGTGCGAACACAAATTTACGCAGTTTGAAATGATTTTCGCAAAATCTCAAAATCTAGTCAAGATTTTTTTTTAAATTCGACGCCTATGTTCTTAGTTGTGTGACCACCTATCATGACACCCAATTTCATATCATTCGCTTTAGTCGTTTTTACGTGATGCTTGCACACAAATTTACGCAGTTTGAAAGGATTTTCGCAAAATCTCAAAATCCAATCAAGATTTTTTAAAAATTCGACGCCTATGTTTTAAGTTGAGTGACCACCTATCATGTCACTCAATTTCGTATCATTCGCTTCAGTCGTTTTTACGTGATGCTTGAACACAAATTTACGCAGTTTGAAAGTTTTTTCGCAAAATCTCAAAATCCAATCAGGATTTTTTAAAAATTGGACGCCTATGTTTTAAGTTGAGTGACCACGTATCACGACACCCAATTTCATATCATTCGCTTCAGTCGTTTTTACGTGATGCTTGAAAAGAAATTTACGCAGCTTGAAAGGATTTTCGCAAAATCTCAAAATCCAATCAAGATTTTTTAAAAATTTGATGCCTATGTTTTAAGTTGAGTGACCACCTATCATGACACCCAATTTCATATCATTCGCTTCTGTCGTTTTTGCGTGATGCTTGAACACAAATTTACGCAGTTTGAAACGATTTTCGCAAAATCTGAAAATCTAATGAAGATTTTTTAAAAATTCGACGCCTATGTTTTAAGTTGAGTGACCACCTATCATGACACCAAATTTCATATCATACGCTTCAGTCGTTTTTACGTGATGCTTAAACAAAAAAAGCGTCACGGACAGAATGACAGAATGACAGACAGACAAACTTTTTTTTGAAGGTCGCATCGGATTCCCGGGTGCTTGAAACGGATAGAAATCGAAAAATTTTTGAATTCCAAGAAATGTACAGACAAAAGTTTAATTTTATTTATATAGATATTAGTCAAAATCATATAGGATATAATAAATAAAGTTGCACTACATATATATATATATATGGTTACACATAACTTTAGAGTAACATTTTGCTTTATTGTACCGTAATTTCCGGCTTATAATCCGCAGGTGCTTTTTACTTCCTTGTACGTAGTATAAGGAAGTAATGTGATCCCGAAAAATTTTGGGGGCCAAATTTCGACATAAAAACCGATTTTGACTACCTCTAAATTGAATTAAAAAAATTTTTTCGATGCATCTCATCGTAGGCTAGCATGCACGATCATATTAACGCGTCTGCAACTCATTTTGACCAGTGGCGAGTCTACTGTGGCCAGTTTTTCCATGCCGTCTGTACGTACGTACGTATGTATGTAACTCGCATATCTCAAAAACTATTGGTCGTAGAATGTTGAGATTTGATATTTAGGATTGTTCTATGATCTAGTTGTGCACCTCCCCTTTTGGTGGCAATCGAATGGATAGTTTATGTACAGGACCGCCCAAAAGATTCGAAATATATTACGCTCTATGGGCCGAAATTCATTAAACTCGCCTAACTCAAAAGCTATTAGGCGTAGAATGTCGAAACTTCATATTTTGGATAGTTGTAACATCTAGTTGTGCACCTCCCCTTTTGGTTCCATTCGACTAGATAGTTTATCTACAGGACTGCCCAAAACATTCGAAATACATTACACTCAATGGGCCGAAATTCATTAAACTCGCATATCTCAAAAACTGTTAGGCGTTCAATATTGAAACTTTATATTTAGGATTGTTGTAACATCTAGTTGTGCACCTCCCCTTTCGGTTCCATTCGACTGAATAGTTTATCTACAGGACCGCCCAAAAGATTCGAAATACATTACGCTCTATGGGCCGAAATTCATCAAAGCGTTTTTTAGAGGTATTGGGCTATTAAAAACGACTCAGAAGTGATATATGCTGTAAAGAGTTAGAAAATGAATTTCTCCATTAATAAAAGTGTCTTTTTCATTTATAGTTCTGCTACAGGAACACTCAAAAGATTTCCAATACATTACGGTCAATAGCAATTTTAGGGGCATTCATCCATTTCAAGCACAATACCGTCCTACCACATAAGTTAGGTAATGGTCCGACCACGGTCACGTGCCTCCCTCAAGAACTATGCCAAAAGTCGCCAAGCTTGGCGACTTTTGGCGTATGTGTGTGCATATTTAACTCTCAAATCTCAAAAACTATTATGAAATTTCATATATAAGAATGTTGTAACATCTAGTTGTGCATCCCGATTTTTGGTTCCAATCTACTGGAGAGTTTATTTACAGGACCACCGAAAAGAATTTCAGTACCTTAATGTCTATGGACATCTTCAATATAATACAACTGTAGACAGTCATTGTTTGGTACATGCCCAAAATCTCGCCGTCTGTCCTCGACCTTGGCGAGTTTTGGCGAAATATCGCCAAATTTGGCGATAGTCAGTCATTTGGTCCATGCCCAAAGTATCGCCATTTGTCATCGTTCTTGGCGAGTTTTGGCGAAATATCGCCAAATTTGGCGATAATCTGTCATTGTTTGGTTCATGCTTAAAATCTCGCCAAATGTCGTCGACATTGACGAGTTTCGCCGAAATATCGCCAAATTTGGCGCCAAAAATTATTTCCTATTTTGTATAACTCTAAAACTTTAACCCGTAGATTTTTTAACTTTATATTTAGAACTATTGTAATACCTAACTGTTTTCAATATCTTTTTTGACAGCAATCGACTGAGAATTTATTTACATGGTGAGCCAAATGACTTTGAATACATTGAGGTGTATAGATGCATTCAATTCATTGAAAGTCTGTGGTCAATGACTACTTTGGCTATCCCCAAAATCTCGCTGACTATCTCAAGTTTGTCGGCTTTTGGTGAAATATCGCCAAATAAAGTGTCAGAAGGAAATCTTTCGAATTGAACTCAGCTTGGCGATATCGAAATATTTGGCTAGAAATCGCTAAACCTTACTATTATTGATATTTTATCTCTTTCAAACAAATAAATTTAGAGGAAGTCCGTCGAAAATATTTTTGATCTAATGGACGTGCAAGGAAGTCATGTGTTGGACACATCAGATTTTTTTTCAAGTAGAAAAAAATATTTCTTTAGATAATCCGCCGCGGTAGATTATCCGCGGATAGTATCGCGATGCTTTGACCGAAATTGGTAAATATTTTCTATGTATAGTAAAACCACAGTATTAATATTAGAATCAGCTTACTGTAAAACATTTCCTACTAAAAATCTATTGTTATGAATGATAATTATGAAACATACTTTGACGGTCATTTTTCGATTTAAATTACAATTGACACCCAATTTTTAAGCTAGGCATTCTACCTGTAAGCCCTAAGAACTGTATTATGAAATTAATCAAAAATAAGAAAGCAAAAATTTCTTTCGGAACAAACAAAACAAAATTTATGGTAGCATACAGAATACTTATCGCATACTTTGTAACATCGTAATTATTTAGTCAAGTGACATTATTATAAGAAAAACAAAATTGAACTTAGACCTACCTTTTTACTGGAATAATATATATACAAACAATAAACCTTTTACTGGAACAATATATAGACAGCAAATATTGAATAAGTAATCAATACAGCCAATACTCAGCAAAATTTACGCTTAATATTTACGAGTAATTAAAAAAAGAAACTAAAAATTAGAATCATCTGAATCTGAAAAAGCCCAAAAGCAAATCATCATTCAATTCCAAAGAGTCATCAGAATCGTGGTTAAGTTCAGTGGTCGATTCAAAATTTTCTTCTAACAGTCCACATTTTTTAAATGCATTTTTTATAGTACAAACAGAGATTTCATCCCATGCAGTTTTTATCCAGTGGGTTACGTCTGCATACGATGCACGTCGCATTTTTCCACTCTTCGTATACTCATGAACGTCCTCTTCCATCCATTTTTCCCACGAGTTTCTTATCTTCGATTTGAAAGACTTGTTGATTCCAACATCCAGGGGTTGCAGTATTTTTCTTAGTCCTCCCGGTATCACTGAAAGGATTGCACCTGATGTTCTGCAGGCCATTTTAACATTGTCTTTCAGATGAGCCTTCATCGAATCCAAAATCAAAAGCGCACGAGTTTTAAATAGAGGAAACTTCCCTTTTTTCCAAACCGAATCGAGCCAGGAGATCATAATGTCCTCGTTCATACAACCTTTCTCATTGCATTTTATTTCTATTCCACGGGGAAATTTTTCTTTAGGAATGGTTTTTTGTTTGAAAATAACCATCGGGGGCAATTTTTCTCCACTTTCAGAACAGGTTAATACTACAGTGAACGAATTTTTTTCATTTCCAGTAGTATTTATTGCAACGGGCAAAGTCCCAGCAGTGTCGACAGTTCTGTTTGGGGGAGAATCAAAGCACACGGGAACTTCATCCATGCTAAATATTTCTGCAGAAATGAATTTCTTTTCTGCAATTATTTTTTTGGTGTAATGTAAAAACTCATCCTTTTTCATCTCCCAGACAGTCGGCAGTTTCTGTCCAACAGTAGTGCGATTCCGTACAGAAAGATTTTTTCTTTTCATGAACCGGTAGCACCACGTGGGGCCACGATCGAAACCTCTAATCTGCATTTCTTCGGCAATTAATTTAGCCTTAATTCTTATTTTAACTGTAGATACAGGATTCCCTTTACTTCTTTCTTCTATAATCCAGCGATGTAACACATCTTCTAATTCAGGCCATTTTGGCTGGCTAAACCGAAAACTTTTACATTTTTTGTTCCTCGCATTTTCTAACTTCTCTTTAGATTTTCTCCATAAGCGAACGTTGGATTCATCGACTTGAAATAGTCGTCCAGCCTCCTTATTTCCAAATTCTTCAGCTTTACTGATTACTTTCACTTTAAAATCAGCTGAATAGCTAATGCGTTTTTTCGACATTTCTACAACTTTCGTATGAATCTTTTCAGCGATGATCGTCACGTACCCTAATATGAAGTAGTGATGCCAATTTTTTGACGAAATTTCCCCATTTCACAGACTATTCATTTATAGCGGAGAGCCCAATCAGAAGTCGTTTCAGAAAGCTATGACTTATGACCCTCAAAGGTCCCTGTTTTTCCCCATCTTCAAGAAATCTACTGAACGACTGCAGTGGCATCCTGTGTCATGTAATTGATTAACAGACTTAAATCATTTTCATGGTCTAAATATACTGGAAAAAAAGAAATTAACTTTTTTTTACTTCCTTGTACGTAGTATAAGGAAGTAATGTGATCCCGAAAATTTTTGGGGGCCAAATTTCGACAAAAAATCCGATTTTGACTACCTCAAAATTTAATTTTAAGAATTTTTTCGATGCATCTCATCGTAGGCTAGCATATACGATCCTATTAACGCGTCTGCAACTCATTTTGACCAGCGGCGAGTTTATTGTGGTCAGTTTTTCCATGCCGTCTGTACGTACGTACGTATGTATGTAACTCGCATATCTCAAAAACTATGGGTCGTAGAATGTTGAGATTTGATATTCAAGATTGTTCTATGATCTAGTTGTGCACCTCCCCTTTTGGTCGCAATCGAATGAATAGTTTATGTACAGGACCGCACAAAAGATTCGAAATACATTACGCTCTATAGGCCGAAATTCATTAAACTCGCATATCTCAAAAACTATTAGGCGTAGAATGTCGAAACTTCATATTTTGGATAGTTGTAACATCTAGTTGTGCACCTCCCCTTTTGGTTCCATTCGATTAGATAGTTTATCTACAGCACCGCCCAAAACATTCGAAATACATTACGCTCTATGGGCCGAAATTCATTAAACTCGCATATCTCAAAAACTATTAGGCGTAGAATGACGAAACTTCATATTTTGGATAGTTGTAACATCTAGTTGTGCACCTCCCCTTTCGGTTCCATTCGACTGGATAGTTTATCTACAGAATCGCCTAAAAGATTCGAAATACATTACGCTCTATGGGCCGAAATTCATCAAAGCGTTTTTAGAGGCATTGGGCTATTTCAAACGACTCAGAAGTGATATATGCTGTAAAGAGTTAGAAAATGAATTTCTCCATTAAATAAATCTGATGTGTCCAACACATGACTTCCTTGCACGTCTATTAGATCAAAAATATTTTCGACGCACTTCCTCTAAACTTATTTCTTTGAAAGAGATAAAATATCAATAATAGTAAGATTTAGCGATTTCTAGCCAAATATTTCGATATCGCCAAGCTGAGTTCAATTTGAAAGATTTCCTTCTGACACTTTATTTGGCGATATTTCACCAAAAGCCGACAAACTCGAGATAGTCTGCGAGATTTTGGGGATAGCCAAAGTAGTCATTGACCACAGGCTTTCTATGAATTGAATGCATTCATACACCTCAATGTATTTAAAGTCATTTGGCAAACCCTGTAAATAAATTCTCAGTCGATTGCTGTCAAAAAAGATATTGAAAACAGTTAGATATTACAATAGTTCTAAATACAAAAGTTCAAAATACTACGGGTTTTACTACAAAGTTTTACAGTTATACAAAATACGAAATAATTGTTGGCGCCAAATTTGGCGATATTGGCTCAAAAGATTTCCAATACATTACGGTCAATGGCAATTTTAGGAGATTCATCCATTTCAAGCACAATACCGTCCTACCACATAAGTTAGGTAATGGTCCGACCACGGTCACGTGCCTCCCTCAAGAACTATGCCAAAAGTCGCCAAGCTTGGCGACTTTTTTCTGTACGTGTGTGCATATTTAACTCTCAAATCTCAAAAACTATTATGAAATTTCATATATAAGATTGTTGTAACATCTAGTTGTGCATCTCGATTTTTGGTTAAAATCTACTGGAGTTTATTTACAGGACCACCGAAAAGAATTTCAGTACTTTAATGTCTATGGACATCTTCAATATAATACAATTGTAGACAGTCATTGTTTGGTCCATGCCCAAAATCTCGCCGTCTGTCCTCGACCTTGGCGAGTTTTGCCGAAATTC
The DNA here is from genome assembly GCA_038373885.1 of Cheiracanthium punctorium. Classification (NCBI taxonomy): domain Eukaryota; kingdom Metazoa; phylum Arthropoda; class Arachnida; order Araneae; family Cheiracanthiidae; genus Cheiracanthium; species Cheiracanthium punctorium. The sequence continues at coordinate 405,142 of JAWZYV010020068.1, read as the reverse complement.
GCCAAATATGGCGATAGTCAGTCATTTGGTCCATGCCCAAAGTATCGCCATTTGTCATCGTACTTGGTGAGTTTTGGCGAAATATCGCCAAATTTGGCGATAATCTCTCATTGTTGGTCCATGCTTAATATCTCGCCAAATGACGTCGACATTGACGAGTTTCGCCGAAATATCGCCAAATTTGGCGCCAAAAATTATTTCGTATTTTGTATAACTCTAAAACTTTAACCCGTAGAATTTTGAACTTTTGTATTTAGAACTATATTATAACATCTAACGGTTTTTTATATCTTTTTTGACAGCAATCGAATGGGAATTTATTTACAGGGTGAGCCAAATGACTTTAAATACATTGAGGTGTATGGATGCATTCAATTCATTGAAAGTCTGTGGTCAATGGCTACTTTGGCTATCCCCAAAATCTCGCAAACTATTTCAAGTTTGTCGGCTTTTGGTGAAGTATGGCCAAATAAAGTGTCAGAAAAAAATCTTTCAAATTGAACTCAGCTTGGCGATATCGAAATGTTTGGCTAGAAATCGCTATATCTTACTATTATTGATATTTTATATCTTTCAAACAAATAAGTTTAGAGGAAGTGCGTAAAAAACATTTTTTATTTAATAGACGTGCAAGGAAGTCATGTGTTGGACACATCAGATTTTTTGTTTTTATAAATAAAGTTTTTTATTGTAAAATCTGAAGGCTTCAGGAAAAATTTCAGTAGATAGTACGCAGCGATGCATAATACGCACTGGATAAATTTTCATCTTTTTTAGTAGATAATCCGCGGATTATAAGCCGGAAATTACGGTACATTTTGTTTTGATCAAATGATTTTTTTGATGTTAGCTATTCTGAAAACAAATTTCTATATACCTGTTGTACCTACATGACTCAAATTTTTTGAAGGAAAATACTTTTATACACTATAATATGCAATGAGATTTTGTATATTAAAAACAGTGTAAGTAAAAATTTACCTGTTATTTTCTAACTAATCCAGGGCATTAGCCTGTTAAATCCAAGGCATGCAAATGTGAACTAACAAGAACCTCACCGTTGAAATAGTGTTATTAAAGTAACTATTCCTAACTATGTGATCTTGTTAGTCTGGAACAGTTTAAAAATACCAATTAAACACTTTGGAAAGCTGTAAATCGATGAAACAAATAAAAACTTTAAAGCCTTGAGATCCGAAAAAAGAGCACTTTACAATTCACGAAATGGCATTCGAAAGGGGTTGCCATTGCCGTTGGAATGTAATTCGCTAATTTTCAAAACATGACTGAAGCAGTAAATAGCTTGGCGACAGACCCCCCACTACACCACTAATATTAACTCCGCGTTTCACAAACATTTTCTGCCAAATAAAAAGATAACAGTTCGATTTTTGCCGCCTTCATTGGAGATCGTTAAGGATTCCTCGGCAAAGAGAGAGACGGCATATGAGGCCCCGTAAGGGAAATCGAAACATAGAATAAAGGAAATATAATTCCTAAATGAACCCCATTGCGTTTCTATTTTTGACTATTACATGAAAATACTGGCTTAATTTCTAACAAAATAACTACAGGAGCTTAACGTAGAAAAAGTCTCCAAATTTTTTTTGAAAAGTTTAGCAAAATTGTAAAAAATTAATATAAATTATAAAAATTTTAAGAATAAAATTCATAATTCTGTATATAGTGGGGGTTTCACTGTGGCTGTAGTAAACATTTTTATAGCATACTGAACTCGTTTGTATTATTTTAGTTTTTAGTAATAAAATATTTGAAGGCACAATATGAACTTCTCCCCTTACACCCCTCCCTCAAAAAAAAAAAAAAAAAAAGAAAAAAAAATCTTAGCAGTGACCCTTGCCTTTGGGTGCCCGGAACTTATATCCCCTAACACTTCTTTCTACACAGTATGAATGTGAAACAATATTATTTAATTAAAATAACGAAATTTTATGCCAACACTACGAAATATATACAGGCCCATTACTGCCAAATAGTGCTTGTCCGGTACATTGTAAGCAGTACCACGCCGTTAACTTTTCATTGCATGTCATAGACACTTGGCAGTTCGCCGTTACCAGTTATGTACTGGCGAATATGCACTTTTCAGACACTGGCACTCCAGTGACTTCCAGACGATGGCAATCTACCATGCTCCCGGTAGACGGCACTTTGCCAGCACGACGGGTACCCGGCCGGCATTTTGCGGGCAGTAGTGTGTTTGCTGGGGAGTTTCATTATCATTGTTACTAGAGCTCCTAATACAGGCTGAATCTTTCCCGCTTTGCTTATTTCCGTCTTGGAGAAGGTTTCCATGGATGAAGATAAAGGCTTGTTTCCTAGCCACGTGATCCCAACGAAACCAAATCATGAGGTGGTAAATACTTGACTCGGTTATCGCCTAAAAGTATTTGCCTCCTCATGTTATCGTTTGGCTGAAACCGCGTGGTTGGGAAACAAAGTGGTAACGAGACAGCTCGGTTTACAGTAGCCTTATTTATAACTAGCCACCTCTGGCGACCAGTTGGTTCGCCATCTTAATAAATCTTGTGCTTCTTACCGGCTTCCTTGGCATATATCTCAGATTCTGAACGCAATTTAAAATTAAGATGGTTACAAACAGGGGCGACCCTAAGGTAAGCGTAATAAAGACTCACCGTTTCCTGCTCTGCTTAGTTTTTGAGTTCGACATGACGCCCCTTCGAAGCCGGCTCCCTGGTGCCATGATTACCTTGCTTACCGTGTCGGGCCGCTCATGGTTACCAAAATAAGATGGTTTAGTGATAAAATCCTACAAAAAGGTACAAATTATTTTCGTCCTATATTAATTCTGAAGAGCTTCTAGATATATCGGCCGTTATCAAAAAACGGAAAGAAAAGAAAAAAAAGAAGAAAATCTGAAACACTTTCAAACTTTAAATCCACACTAAAGTGCTATATATTAAAAGCGTATCATAATCCATGCGTCTTCCATATTTTATTTCCTTATTCCATTAAGCTGGAAAGTGTATCATTCATTATCCATGGAGTGTGATTAAACAAAACTGATATTTCTAACATCCTTTTTCTGGATGTAATACATTAGCAATAGAAGGGGGAAAAGACGCGCAGAAAAATGCATAATTCGAACTGATTGAAAGTTTCATTTGAAAGACACAGTTTTTCGAGATCTATAGCACTTTTTCGGCTTTCATCTCAGTTGTTCAGAAGTACAAATTCATATTTATAGCAAAGTACAAGGACGGACAGTTTTACATCCACACCCAAAGCTGGGAGTCGAACCCGGGCCCAAAATATTTTAGTAGGGCGCGCTCGCCACTACACCGCCTGGGCGGCTTGAAAGTTTCAAAAACTTATTTTTTGTTTGTTTGTTTGTTTGTGTAACATGTATTTCGGATTTGTGTGCTTGGCCCGCAACCTGCTTATAAATCCACGTCGGAAGGAAAAACTTATTCAGGTGATTTTATTTATTAAAAACTGCGTATTCTATAAGTTTGCGCCATCTTTCGACGGCTTTGCAAAAAAAAAAAATGTTCAATTGTATTCTTTTTTTTTTGAGGGGGGGGGGGGGTAAAATATAGTTTTTTTTTTGTATATTATAGGAGCAGTGTTTTTTTTTTTTTTTTTCGCGCGATAAAAGGTAGCCTGTTTGTTAATCCAGGACATTAACAGTCGTAATTTCATCCACATCTGTCAAACAGTTTCAGCGTGAAAGAGTAACAAACATACATACCGCAAATGACATTTATAATTTCGTAGGATTATTAATTTTCCGTTAATGTAACAGTTCTCAAATGAAGGATGGAACGTACAAATTAATTTTGTGTACCAGTGCAAACACTAAGTCCCATTATTTGCAATTTTTAAAAAGTTTCTACTTTAGATCATCACAACTGAGAATTAAAAGTTATTTCTGATAGAGGAATATTTAATAACTGATACTCCGTCGATGCAAATATTCTGATCTTTTTAATTTTTACAAAATCTGTTAATGGAAAAGAAAATTACTTCGTTACCAAACTTTCCAGACATCACGTTTTCATCTTGTATGTGAGTTGTTCATTAATCACTATGAAATTCAATGATTGTTGCTGACAACTTTGGAAAAAGATACTTTGATTGATTACTTCTCATTTGCGCCCAGAAGTTCATCAATGCTGCTTTATTTAGTCGCACGCAATTTGTACAAAGCTCATTTCAGAGAGAAAGTCTATTGAAATAATTTATTACCTGAATTTTCCGAAAGACAAAAAAAAATCAAATGTCATAAAGTTTCATTGTCGAAGGAATACGCCCCTGATCTTGAAAAAGCTAAGTGTTCTGGTACCAACACCTACTATTGCAACTATAGTGATTCCCATCCCGCAAGTTGCAAGGGTTGCAAAAAATTTCATAATAATCGTACGCCTCCCTAAAACCTAAACACCAAATCTCTTACTAAAAGTAAACAAACTTCTGTACCTATAAAAGTCAACAAAAGTATCCAGTCGTCCAAATCCTTTGGTGATGCCTTTAAAAATAACCAATAATCTATCTCAGATGTCTACAAGTACTCTATATTTGATCTAGGCAAAATTCTTTATGAAATCAAAAATCCCTCCAGTCTCGACAGCTCTGAAAACTAAATACCAGGTGTAGAAGTATGAAACCGGAATTTCCCTGTAGATGGCGCTAGACATCAGTTTAGTGACCGCAAAGCAGCTTGTACCAGTGGTGGCTCGTGATCAAAAAAATAGGTGAAGAGCTTATGCCAAAACATTATGAAAAACACCTGATGCAGCCATTAACATGGGCGCCGGCAGAATATTTTCCAGGGGGGGGCAAAGACTACTTTAACGTATAGTTACCATGTTGAAAAGAGCAAAAAAGCAAGGCAAAACACTGCATACAAAAATCCAGGGGGGCATCGCCCCCTTGCCCTATGCTGCCGGCGCCCATGGCCATTAAGCATATTAATTAGGCGGTGGCATAGGCCTTTCTGCGGAAAGAAATTTTTAATCTTTCAGCGATGCATTAATTCCTAATGCCTCCATTGGTCGACCCAGGGCCCGATTAACCTTTGAAGTGAGGGGAAGCTCAGTCTCATTTCGGGCCCCCCTTCCCCTTTTTGTTTGGATTAAGTAAAGTTTTTAATGATTTTCTTTGTTAAAAGGATATTTAATTGATTTAATTTGTTCTAATGATTTTATTTGAAAAAAGTATTTTTTTCATTAATTTGAAATTTACCTTAGATAAAAATATGTTATTCATTATCTTCGCAATAGTTTACTTAATTGTAATGAGATTTTATAGTATTTTTAAAATTACTGTAAAAAGTAAAATAAAAACATTTCCTTACTACTGAAACATTAAACTTTATTTATTTAGTCAAATATTTATCATGAGAAATGGGGCTTTTTTCGGGAATTCTTTGTTCGTTTTGATGACATCATAAAAATCACAACATGGAAGTTCAGAATTAATTTTGACCTTTAGACGATTTTTAACATTACATATTGAAAGTTTACCCCTTTCTACCGACCAAATGTTCCTGATAATAGAAAATTTTGTCTCAACTGGAACAAATGTCCCAAGTATAGACATCGCAAACTGAACTAATTTAGAAATGTTGCTACATGGAGTATCAAGACTTCTAAAATACCTTAAAAATAGCTTTCCACTTCTCTTCATTAAAAATCTTTACAATAACTTAGAAGATAATTTAAAAACAAAATTTTGAATTTTTATCCGTTTTACAGTCATTTTTGGGCCCCCTTCAAATTATGACGGGAAGCTTCTCGAGCCTTTTCGCTAATCAGGCTCTGGGTCGACCACGAGAAAGAACATCTCTTTTATCGTCATCATTCCACCGATTAAACGGTGTTTGTAATACATTACAGACTATATCATTTACAGGAAACATAAGGAAGGTGAATAAACAGAAAAGAAACTAACTATTATTATCATTAAAATTAACACAAGAAGAAACTCTAAAATTTTCAAAAGACAGCAGTAAAAATCTCATGTGTCAAAATCTCAAACAAATCACGTGGTTACATTTTCCTACAGCAATTTGTTCTTGGAGACGCACTACGCTGGGTTTTCTCTCACTTGAAGAGACAGACCGTTTTCTGAGGGATCTCTTCACCTGATAGAAAGTAAAGCTGTAAAACTGAATGGAGCGTCTGAGGTTACCATGGCAACCCCACCGATAAGTGCAGTAGAAGAGATAATTTTTCATTAGCACTTCACAACTCACCCCGTCAGAACCCGCGTACCACGTGACTCTAACAATGGACCAATCGTGACACAAGTCTTTGAAACTTTCTTTGGCCACGCGGCAAGGGGAGGGGAGGGGAGGGAAGAGAGTTTGGCCTCACTGATAGTAACAGCACGATTTAGCACAGTGTATTCTTACAGACAAAATTTGAAAAAGGATTATGGCTTGCTTACGTTACACAATTTTTTCTTACTTACAATACTTGAAGAGGCACTTCACCTACTTCACCTGAAAAGCTGCCACTGGCTTGTACTGCGCCATTGTCTCTCTCTGACAGCTGACGAAGATTTTCAACACACAACAACCCAAGTTCCATACACCGGTGTATCCTTAAAAATGTTACCAATATAACCCAGACAGCACATAAGCTTAAATCAAGCTTGACATTTCTTTGAATTTGACAGTTTAATTCATTTCAAGTTTGTAGCAAGCTTGGAGATTACAAAAAAATGAGTCAGCAAATATTTTCCCGCCGAATTTAAGTCATTTGAACTGCGAGCTTGAATATAACTTGATTACTGCTTGATTTGGAAAGCCACATCCACATAACAAATAATTTATCATCAGTCATAAATGTACTTGACCATAGAATTTTTTTTAAATTCTATATTACCAAATATTGAAATTCTTCAAAATAAAATACAAATATACTACAAAATTGATTTCAAAATCAGTCGTTTGCCTCGATTTTGGCCAATATTGCCCAACACGAGTGTTGCAATATTGAAAGTTTTAAAACGAGAAGATGCCGAGCAATACTGATCAATCTCGCGGTAAACGGCGTGACAACCATAACAGTCACTTCAAACTTTAGTCATATCTCCTCGGGTCGAATTGGCTTGGTGGTTAGGACGCTGGCTTCCTATACCTTAGGTCCCGAGATCGATCCCAGTCGCGGACGCTAGACGAAAACGTTTTAAAATAACTTGAGGTTTCAACATAGAGGGGGAAAATGCGTGGAAAAATAAACTATATGGGGCGAGTCCGCCGAACGGCGCCCCATGTATTTAGGAAAAAAAATTTTAAGAAATTTTTTTAGTTTGATTTAAGCTTGCTATGTCAAGCTTAATGCAAGTTGGGAAAGTGTAAACTTGAACACTTGATTCAAGCTTACATTAAGCTTACACGCTTGAAAATTTCAAGCATAATTCAATTTTATTGACTTGATAAATCAAGCTTACTGCAAGTTTGATGAAAATTTGCTGTACTGTCTGGGAACCTTACACACTTGCCGGTATAACCTTATGCACATACCGCCTCACCATGGCACAGTGGTTATGCCACTGAAAATGGTAGATGGCCGAAATATGAAGGTCCCGGTTTCGGGTCCCATCGCGCGGCTGACGATCTAACGGTCTGGAGTTCTGGTAGGTTTTCTCGAGATGTAACGTGAATACGCGTTAGAACCCCTTAGAAAGTCCCCCTACCGAGGCACCCCCGCTTGGCAGATCGCCCTAGTGTAGCGTTGCCATAATCACACACAACAACATATACACCTACCGATATAACCTTATTACCTAAACCGATATAACCTTAAAAATGTCGAGTTTTGAGTCTACAATTTGAGGACAGCATTGGCTTTCTGTTATCATATGAAGAAGACTGCTGAAGAATCGCGTCGAATGCTTGTTGAATCTTACGGTGAGCATGCTCTTGGTGAAACACTGTGTTTGAGTGGTTCAAGAAATGCAAAAGTGGCGATTCTGACGTGAGAAGCGAAGAGCGTGATCAGAAAGGTGTAATGTATTGTAAGCTGCTAAAACCTGGTAGCTACCAACAGCAAATGATCGATTTAAAACAAGCCTCAGGTGAGAAACGACCGAAATATGGAAAAAGGCAACACTGTCATTTTGCTGCATGATAATGCCCCGCCACACACGCAAAACCGGTCAGGGAAACGATCCAGGCGTTCAGTTAGGAAATACTAACACATGCGGCTTATTCTCCTCCGTCTTATGCGACTCACACTGGGGCGAGTGTATGGGGAGATTGGACATTTCAGTAAAACCAATTTCCGAGGGAGTGAATTGAAAAAGTTTATAACAGTCTCCAATCTCTACAAAATATAATTAACCACTTTTTCAAAACAGCAAATTTTTTAAATATTTTTTTTCAAGATTGTTTATATATTCCACGTTAGACCATCTTTGGAATGTTGAAATTTGACTATATTTTAATATAATTTTTATTATTTTGGGAAAAGTGGTTAATTATATTAAGTAGAGGTTGGAGTTTTAATCGTCAATATCGTTCGAATAGGCAGGTTTAGGCAAGAACTGAGACCAGATTATAAAAGCTGAAACTCTCTACAATATATGGGATTTTAAAGTTTTGTTAGCGTTTGCTAGCGATTTTTTAAAATTATCTCAAATTTTCTTATTTTCTAAGATACGTTTTTGGGTGTTTTTGTTATTTATTAGGGGCGCATAAAGAACATTAGCACATTACAGCGTTAAATTTGTTCAGAAATACACAAGTTACTGACTGTTTATGAAATTGTCTAGTTAGCAGCTGGAAGCAGCTAGTTAATTCTTTAAATCCAAGGTATTATCTTCGGTAATAATGTTAAAAATTAGCTGGTTTAGTGGAAATATGTTCTTAGTTTGTCAATACAACAGTAAAAATGCAATATTAAATGGTTTGATTTTCCACCTAATGTCCAAAATTGTTTAGGGTCGCCCCAGTGTGCGGCTTATCGGACTTGGTTCCGTCCGATCATCATCTATTCGCATCACATGCTCTCGCTGAACAACACTTCAATGCGTATAAAAATGTACAAAAATGGCTGGATAACAGGTTCGCTTTAAGAGAAGAACTGTTTTTTTGATATGGCATTCATAAATTGTCGGAGATGTGGGGAAAACGCATAAAGCAAATGCGATTATTTTGGATAATAAATTTTTTATCATTTTCAAACAAACGTATAATTTTTACGAAAAAATTCCGGTTTCATACTTCTATACCTGGTATCAAAATTTAAATCTCTAAAAATTAAAATTATCAGTCAAGATTCTAATTTTAACAAGTTAAATGCTTTCTTCTCAGGACTTAATGAAATCTTCGATAGTACTGTTAAGTGCTATCATATTTCTTGTAAGGCTTGATTTTATTTAGTACTAGCTGAAGTACCCGTTCTTCGCACGGGAATGAATGGACTTTTTGATATTACGATTTGTGGTGATTACTATTCATTGTAATAAACAGATATAGCAAAGTGGATATCGCGTTATATTGTGTCCAATAATCATGCATACCGAATTGCAAGGCAATCGTTTGTACGGTGCAGAAGGCCATGCGGCGTAGCGCAATCTAGTGGCGAGTTTTAGCAAAACGGATACGGCGAAAATATTTTTCGCATTCAGATATCGATGTATACGAATTTTCATGACTATCGGCTAGACAGTCCTGAAGTTCATGTGTTGACGCAACATCTAGTGGAGAGTTATAGGAAAATGGATAGCGCCAAACTCTTCCCCGTGTTCAAATATCTATGTATGCCTATTTTCATAGCGATCATTTGCACAGTCAAGAAGTGATACACTGCAGGACCATCTAGTGGTTCAATAAAGTAATGATTTGCTACAGCGCCGTCAAGTGGCGAGTTATAGCAAAATGGATAACGCCAAAATATTCTCATTGTTCAAATAGCTATGTATACTGATTTTCATAGCGACCGTGTTCAACTATCTATGTATACCAATTTTCATAACGATCATTTGCACAGTCAAGAAGTGATACACTGCAGGGCCATCTAGTAGTTAATTAAAGTAATGATTTGCTATAGCGCCGTCAAGTGGCGAGTTATAGCAAAATGGATAACGCCAAAATATTCTCATTGTTCAAATAGCTATGTATACTGATTTTCATAGCGACCGTTTGAATGGTCAAGAATTTGGCCTGCTGCAGCGTCATCTAGTGGCGAGTTAAAATAATAATGCATTGCAGTGTAATCAGTTGGTGAGTAACATCAAAAGGAACGCAGTTAGAATATATTCTTCGTGCTCAAATGTGTAAGTATAAAAAATTTTATGCCGATCAGTCGAACGGTATGGAAGTTGATGCTTTGCAGCGCCATTTAGCGGCAAGTTACAGCAAAATGGATAGTGAAAAATATTCTCCGTGTTCTAATATTCGCGTGTACCAAATTTCATCGAAATCGGTTGGACGATATTCGCATAGCAAACGGCTAAACGGAATAGAATTCAACGTTGTGCTGCGGCACCAAGTGGCAAGTTAAGGAAAACGGATAGCATAAATACCTTCTCCATCATAAAAGACTTAGGTGAACCAAATTTCATCGTCAGAAAAAACACTCAAAATACTGGTGTTAAACGATAAAGTAATTAAAAAACTTTGTAAATAACACACATAAGAAGTAAAAGGAAAGAGGATACGCGTTTCGTTCAAAAATTGTTTTGAACTTCTTCAGTCCAAGCCCTTCGACGTAAAGAACACAGGGAACTGAAAAGAGAAAAACAAGCAAGATGCATCTTGCTTGTTTTTCTCTTTTCAGTTCCCTGTGTTCTTTACGTCGAAGGGCTTGGACTGAAGAAGTTCAAAACAATATTTGAACGAAACGCGTATCCTCTTTCCTTTTACTTCTTATGTGTGTTATTTACAAAGTTTTTTAATTACTTTATCAAATTTCATCGTGCAACGGTGCTCAACGGTGCTGGAGTTTTTCAACCTCATAAACACATACCAACATTCATTTTTATCTATAACCAGTGTTATTATATGTACCAGTCTCAAATAAAATCCAGTTTCAAATCTAAGCCTCGCCAAAGTGCCAACATACGCCATTTTGCAAGAGTTTTTTCAGGGAATCATTCGAAGCATTAACTTAGCAGCAATCAATATGGGAATGGTTCGACCGCCAAAGAGTAGCACGCATTTATTTGAAAATTGGAATCCCTTAATACAGCCGATTTTTTTTTAAATTATCAACTATGATGTGTTTTATTCATCGTTACTCCGATGTACCAAATGAGAAGATTTCAATTTTCTGAAATTTGGCGGAATTCCCCCAACTTAAATCAATGTACTCAATTGGCGAGAATTCTGAAGTGAGATCGCTTGAAATCCCTTAATAACTGCATTATTTCTTCACGGATCATTAAAATTTAACGCTGTATTCTAATAAAACCTTTGCACTTGTTTTCAAAAATCTATTTCCTTAAGCTCTCAATAAATTGCGCCAAGCCGAAAACTGTGCAAACCGCTAGAACTCACTTACTCAAAATCCATATTTCAGCCATTTTATTTTTTCGCCAAACTAAAAAAATTTACACATTAGCCTCGGAAATCTTCAATTCTTATTGTTTTGCGTGTAAGCATTACATTCCTGCTCTGATTTCTCATGCACACGATATTATAATTAAAAAAAAATAACCTTACGAATATAAACTAACAAAAAAAATAATTATTATTCTTTTATTTTTACTTTGAGAATTTAAAACATTTTATTCGGCAAAATCGCCACACATGGCAACCACGATCCTTATTTCACTACAGGGGTTACAATTACGGAAAGCTTTTTGCGTGAAGAGCATAAAAAATCTCTTAAATTCCGGGAACGTGTGGACTTTCAAAGTTTTAAAGTGGACTACGATTTATTCTATATTATTTTACATATCTTTGCTAAATTTCAGGCCGATAGGTTCATTTTTGTGGATTTGTATACGAACGACATTTTATTCGGCAAAATCGCCACACATGGCAACCACGATCCTTATTTCACACTTTTTTCACTACAGGGGTTACAATTACGGAAAGATTTTTGAGTGAAGAGCATAAAAAATCTCTTTAAATTCCGGGAACGGGTGGACTTTCAAAGTTTTAAAGTGGACTATGATTTATTCTATATTATTTTACATATCTGTGCTAAATTTCAGACCGATAGGTCCATTTTTGTGGATTTGTATACGAATCAAATCCACAAACAAACAAACACAAACAAACAGAATTTCATTTTTATTTATAAGATTTCTTTAACTTTTCCTTTAGCTCTTCGTGCATATACTCATGCTTCTATTTGCAAAATTTTCATTTGACGATTAATTTAACCTAATGGCATGGATTATACAATTATTTCTGAGTTAAATAAAATAAATTAATCAAATTTTGGAAAATGTTGCGACTTTGCATGTCTGGTGGATTACAGGGACACATATGTGACATCACTTTACACGAAATCTATTGAACCAATTTTTCACAAACTTTGACATACATGTTGCTTGCATCGCACTTTCACTGTTTTATCTATGAAATATTTAATACTCTACCGCAAAACTTATGGTCTTTAGAGGGTTAAGTGGTTTTTGTAGAAAATAAAAATAAACAAAAACTATACAGTTCGTCCCACAACTATTGGTATACATTTTAAGAGGAGGTCGGACACATAGGTAAGGAATCAGAGGAATGAGGGTCGAAAAACTTCGTTTCCACTTACCTGTTAATAATCGCATTGGGAAAAGTGTTAAAATGTTTGTCTAATTTCTTACCAAAGTTTCTTAATTCTTGTCTCCAAAAATGTCATTCATGAAAGGGAATAGAATTTTTAAGCTATCAATTTTAGTCACGTGTTTTCCGTGAAAGATATATCAGTTTTTGATGAACAGTGTTCGGAAAGTTCGCTGTTATTTCAACACTTGTTCCGAACTGATTATTAACAGCTGCATGAAGACGAAGTTTCGGACTCCACACTGCTACGCGACTATTCCTTATTGTATGCCCTATCTCCCCTTAAATGTTGTACCAATAGCTATGGGACACCCTGTATTTGTAGCAAATTTAGACGCTTTCAAAAGCGCTTCATAACAAATTATTAAGTAAGAATATTACATAAATGTTTTGACAAACGCTCGAGAATCATTTGTAGCAAACGTTGATGATACAAAAATAGAATAAACTTCATACCTAAATTACAAATGGTAGTTGAAGATGCAAGACCGTGACTGGAGGGTGACAAATGTTTGGCGATTTGTCGTCAAACTTGGAAGATTTCGCCAAGCTGGTTTACTTTTGAATACTGATTTTTGGCACGAAATATTTCGCCAAATGTCACGCGAATGTTGACCATGGTCCAAATGATGACTACTCAAAGACATATGGCACTTCAGAGACATTTATCCATTTCAAGTGCAGTATAATAAGTATAAAAATCTTTATAACAGTTTACTCTTCAGTTAAACAAGGAGAGAAATTAAAAAAAAAACTCTTTTGCAGTGTCTCACAAAATTACATCTACAGTGAAAATACAATTTTCTTTTAAGATTGCGTCCAAAATCTCGTCAGATTTAATAAAAATACACCGCTAAATTTGAGGCAAAAATAACAAGAGTTAAAAATGCTTTTGTAATCAATGCTTTTGGCATGACTTATCTTTCTTGTTGATTAGGTTTCGAGATACATTGATAAATAGCATTTAGTTATTTAAGCAGCATCATTTATAGACAAGCCTTTCCTTTACTTGCATTTGAGAATCTCGTTACGAGGGAATTAAATTCGTTCTTTAAATTCGAGCATTTATATGGCGAGTTCCTAAACCTCTCGTAAAATAAGGTATTTCCAGAACGCTGACTGATTTTTTTTTTTTTTTTTTCCCTGTAAGAAATGTGATGTATACTCTGGGAAATTAAACTTGAAACACTATACTAAGCAGCTTCGGAATCACTTAAAGGACTTTTCCCTCATTTTTTCTTCTTGGCGTTTATTACATTTAGATGGCCAAAGAAAATGTGGGGTTTTTTTTTTTCTTTCTTGTAAGTAGTAATGCCGAAACTTTTCGGTATGAAGATTTTGATGATAAAAATCAATTTTGACTACCTCTAAATTATTTACTTTGTAGAGTTTTGGAAAGATGTCTCACCGTACGCATGTATGTGTGTTCGGATGAATGCATGGACAAGACAACTTGACTAACCACAAGCCCATTTTGACTAGTTTTTTTCCTGACGTCTCCTCGTATGTTTGTTTGCATGTATGTTTGTATGTATGTACGTAACTCACATATCTGAAAAACTATTGGTCGTAGAATGTTGAAATTTTGTATTTGATATTTTTGTAACACCTAGTTGCGCACCTCACTTTTTGGTTTCATTCTACTGGATAGTTTACAGGGCCACACAAAAAATCTTAGTACATTAAGATTTATATACACCTTTAATGTATTATGACAGTAGTCATTCATAGTTTGAACCATGGCCAAATATCAGCAACTGTCGGCGACCAAGACGGATTTTATTGAAATATTGCTAAATTTAGTGCCAAAAATAATTACGAATTTCTCATAAATCTAAATCTTCTAATCTCTAATTCCCTACAATGATGAGATTTTATATATAGAACTATTGAAACATGTAATTGTGCATTTCTCTTTTTTTATTGCAAATCGATTGGGTAATATATTTACAATGTCATTCAAAAGGCTTTCAATACTTTAAGGTCTATGGATACCTTCGATTCATTAAAAGTCTGTGAATAAATCATTATTTCGGCTATATCCAAAATCTCGCAAACTATCGCAACCTTGACAGCTTTTAGCAAACTATCACCAAATTAAGTGTCCGGAGCAAGTTTTTAAAACTGAACCGAGCTTGCTGATATCTCAAATATTTGGCTAGAAATCGCTAAACCTTAGTATTATTGCAGTGTTCTATCTCTTTCAGATGAAATAAGTTGAGATGAAGTGCACAGAAAATATTTACGCTTTAATAGGCGTGCAAGGATGTCATGTCGTGCCCACATTAGATTTTTTAATTACATCTTTCCGAGGGTGTTACTGCGTTGTCTCGACAAGTTGTCTTCATTTTGTTATCTTTGAAGTTCTCACTTTGGTGCGAATTACTGCTTACAAAAAATTTGATATACTGCGTTGAAGGACTTACTTCATCGGAAGGCAACTGCCTTCCGATTAAAACAACCATATGGAAACATGTTAAATTGTACAAATTTGGATATTTTACCCCGTAGTGAACATAGGGAATGCAATCCCGCGCTGCTTTCGTTTTGCGGGATTGGGATTGAGATTTGTTGATCTCGCGATCCCACGGGATTGCCATTTCATTCAACTAAAAATTAATTTCAATGGAGAAAAGTGGGAAAAGTTAGGATTTCAAGCACTGTCAAGTTTAACTTCTAATAATAATTCATGTTATTCGATAATTAATGCAATACCTTACGACAACGTAAAGAACGTCCTCGTCTTTCTAGCCTGGATCTAATTTTGAAAGAGAATACAAAAGCACTTGACGAATTTTATTTTTATTTATTTATTTTTTTATTTTGGGGGGCGGGGGGGGAGTCAAGGGTCCTGTCCCAGAAATATACAATATTTAGTGTTGAAGCCCTTCTGCGCTATACCAGTACGTAAATTATAACAATATGGAAGCTGACGGGGGCGGACTATGGCTTCCTCCTTGCCAATAGGTATGAGCGCCCATAATCACTGGATCTTATTCTTTATATTTTTGGTGCAATGGATAATTGGGAAGGGGTTGGAAACTGTAATAAAAGTAATTTATTTCTCAGTTTCATTCCCGCGAGATTAGGGTCTTAATCCCGCGGGACTAGTCCCGCAACCATTTGTGTGGGATCCCGCAGGATCTCGTTCCCGCGGGATCGGAAGTGCATTCCCTAATTGAACATAGATTTCCATTTTATCGGTTGAGTGGTGGTATTGATAAGCACAAGACATAAATCCATTTTTCTTTTTCTTTTTAACACTTCCCAACAAAATTAAAAAGCATTTACGATTTTGGTTCGCCAGTCTGTCTGCTCATGGTTTAACAGTAAATGTGTTATACATTAGTAAGAAATTTAAGTAGGTGCTGCTAGATACTATGTGAAATAAATTGGAAAGCATATCATTATTCACGAGTGGACCGCACTGTTCTTCCTTGTTCCATAAATCACTTCTTCGAAATTCTATATTAAAATTTGCTATTAAAACCGTTTTGCAATCTTCGCCAGGCATCTTCTAATTATACTCCCCTATATTAACACTGTTTGGAAGGTGCATCATAATCTAGGAATGTGTCGTATTTGGCTTCCTTGTTCCATTAAATACCTCTTTGGAATTGAAATCTTTATTAAAATCTCCTACAAAATTTATTTTACAATCTTCGTCAGGCATATTTTAACTATACTTATCTTCTGTAATAAACTGCAGCATTTGGCCAATTTTTTTTTTTTTTTTTTTTTTTTTTTTTGCCAAATATGGAAGATATTGGCAAGCTGAGTTCAGTTTTGGTGACTTATTTTTTGGCGACTGCTTTGGCTACTTAAACTGTTTGGAATATTCGCCAGGTATATTTTAATTAAACTTCCTCTATATAAATACTGTTTGGAAGATGCATCATAATCCCAGGAATGCATCGTATGTGGCTTCCTTGTTCATTAAATACCTCTTTTGGAATTGAAATCTTTAGTAAAATCTCCTACAAAATCTATTTTACAATCTTCGTCAGGCATATTTTAACTATACTTATCCTCTGTAATAAACTGCAGCATTTGGTTTTTTTTGCCAAATATGGAAGATATTGCCAAGCTGAGTTCAGTTTTGGTGACTTATTTTTTGGCGAAAAACTTATTGGTAAATTATCAAGAATTGCAAGCCTTGGTGATTTGCAACATTTTATTCTTCCTCCACCCCCAGCGTCATCTGGCAACCCTAAACGTGTCGACATCCGAAAATCATGTTCACAAAAACATGTCCAGAGAAAATATTGTTATGAAAGAAATAGCACTGTAGTGCTTAAAAAAATCATTAGTTCACAGCCTGGAAAGCATTTTCTACATCTCAGTTATGTTATTTCCATAAAAAGATCTCTTTCACAGATTCGCATGCATGAATTTCTAACTTAAGCATTTTCCTAGCCAGCAACACATATTACCAATGAAGGAAGACAATTTCTTAATGGAAAGGAAGACTGTTTATTTCTCGAAGGGAACTTGATACCTGGATTCAAAGATTAGAGATGAAACCGAAACGCTGTACTAAAGAACATCAGGACAGCTTAATGGACTTTTGTTTGGAAGTCCTTTCCCCGTCTTTATTACATTTAGAAGGGCATAGAAAATAAATTTCTTCCCCCGGGTGTTGAGGCGTGTATCAGGAAATTAATTGTATTATGCGCCTTTGAACTCCGATCTGACTATGGATTATTGCATCATCTTTAAAAAGATAAATAAATAAAATGATAAAATAAAGATCTGTAGGTGCAGTAACAAGCATATTAAAAAATTTACTTGTGAAATAAATGTTGATATATTTTCGGTTCGAGAAATTTTAACTTTCCTATTATCGTCTTTATCACATTCAGATGGGCATAGGAAATAAATTTCTTTCCCCGGGTGTTGACAAGTGTGTCGGTAAATTGTATCATGCACCTTTGAACTTCAATCTACACTGTGAGTTATTGAAAAAAGTTATTTTCGCTTCGCTCATTTATTCTATCAATCTGTAGATCTGGAATTTCAAGTTACAAGCATATTAAAAGACTTACTTGTGGAATAAATGTTAATATATTTTCTGTTCGGAAAATTTAGAATTTCCTATTATTGTCTTTATCACATTTAGATGGTCAGAGAAAATAAATTTCTTTCGCCGAATATTGAAGAGTGTTTCGGGAAATTGTGTAATGAGTGTCTAAAGAACATCAATTTCTTTGAATTTCAATCAGCAGAATGAATTATAACACCTGCCCTAAAAAAAGGGTGATTTTTATCCTAAGATAGAGTTAACAATTTGCGAGACAATTATTGTTTTATCGAATTTTGTTTAGCACTTTAATTCTATCATTTTGCAGTTCTACTATCAAGGGTATAGAAAGTATTACTTGTGAAATAAATGTTAGCATACTAATATATTTTCTATACGGGAAATTTAGAGCTTAATATTATAAGATAATAATGGGTTTAAATAATATGTTATTTCAGTATAATCATCTAAATTAATAGCTAGAAATGTATGGTATTCCATAATACCCTCCTCTCCTCTACAAACGCTGTAAAGTTCTCTATAATTAACTTAGGTCAGGTTAACTGTCCAAACATTGTACAGCGGAAATCTTGTGTCTTTAGAAATCTTATTTGAACCAAGAGAAGACTGAACATATTTAGAGTTTTACACTTATTTAGAGTTCTGCACCTCTCCAGAAGTATTTAAAATGAGGAAGAAAGTGTGGGTCCAATCTAAGAAACACTACCTGCATCCAAAATATTTTTTAAAACTGAAATATATGAAAATTTCATTGAATGTCTAACAATACCTGCAATTTGATACTTAAAAAAAACTCATTCATTGCGCTTATCCTATAATTTTTTTTTCTTATAAATTAATTTACCTATAAAATTTAACGTTGTTGAATTAGCATACACTGAACACCCAGTTATCCTTGCTAATCGATTTTTGGTTTCAGAGTTTACACGGAAATTTGAAAATTGAACAATTACCCTGCAACCTGGCAAATTGATTTAAAATCGAAAAGATTTTTTACCACTATACATCGGGCATATGACCGTTATACGGTAGCGGAAACCAGTGCTAAAAGAAAAAAAAAACACTGAATAGGATCACCACTTAAATCAACGAAGAACAGTATCGATTTATTCCCAATGCAAAGACCTCATTACTCATCCTAATAGGCCCTTTAATTGCCTAAACCACTAGATACCCAAAATTCTATTTGCGGTCTTATTTTCAATTAGATTACTTCAACAAATTGCTTTGGCGGATTTAGATTTATCGGCTTACCGACCTCCGACACTCAGATGTACTAATAGGGATTAACAATATTCAATGGCATCATCGTTTAAAGGTGACGCCAAGCAAACAATAGGGTTAAGATTAGGCTCCGCTGAAGGAGGGTGCATCATTTAAACGGCTGTGTTACTGCATCTCAAGTCGTTATTGATTGCGGCTGTGAAGGCGGAGTAATTTTAAGTAGGCAGTAGCTTTATTATTTATTTTCATTAATGACCATAATTAAAACCAATGTTGGTGCAGAAACAAAGGAACAGGATTAATGCTGTCATTACGTAAAAGTATTTAAATCAAGACTATAAATTTAATTAAACATTTTATATTTTTAATGTTGTAATTTAAACATTAAAATATAAAAGGGTTTTAATGTAAATGAAGGATGTAAATTCAAAACTCATATTCTCTACTTAGAAAGTTCTTAGAATGCAAAAAACTTGTTAACAAACATGTCATATTACCGAATTTTTTCTTCTTTCTCTGATATTTTTGTCAACGTAATAACTACTTGCACATAATCCTAAACCTGTAATATTTCAGGTAAAGCAATAATTTACTATATAGTTAAACTGATCCCTGACTGACTGACACATTGATTCTGTAGCCATTCCGGGAAACCTTTCCAAGATAAAAAAAATTTACCGCTATTACTCTAAACTGATTAAAGATTAAGCACAAAAAGCGTAAAAACATCTACAGAGTTTGTTAGGTCAGCTTGAAATTTTTCATAATTATGCACAAAAATACAAAAAAAAAACAATCTCCGCTACTTTAAAAATATGAAAATTCACCCATTCCCTAATTTTTAAGCAATTTTCAGTTCCATTTTATTTCCGAGAGTAAAAAATGTTAATCATTTGCCTGACAAAATTAAATGTCGCAATTGGCGTGACGTCATATTGAAGTTAACAAAGCTTATTTGTTCCTTTTATTAAAATGATATCGTCTGCATTAAATATTGATATAAGAGGTTCTGTTTACATAAAACGAAATCGTTCGAATGCGAAAAGTTTCAGCATGTTTCCCGAAGAGTGTGAAATTCGATTTGGGTATATAATAAAAAGTGGAGTTATTACTTCCTTGTACGTAGTATAAGGAAGTAATGTGATCCCGAAAAATTTTGGGGGCCAAATTTCGACGAAAAAACCGATTTTGACTACCTCTAAATTTAATTTAAAGAATTTTTTCGATGTATCTCATCGTAGGCTAGCATGCACGATCATATTAACGCGTCTGCAACTCATTTTGACCAGTGGCGAGTCTATTGTGGTCAGTTTTTCCATGCCGTCTGTACGTACGTCGGTTCCATTCGACTGGATAGTTTATCTACAGAACCGCCTAAAAGGTTCGAAATACATTACGCTCTATGGGCCGAAATTCATCAAAGCGTTTTTTAGAGGTATTGGGCTGTTTCAAACGGACTCAGAAGTGATATATGCTGCAAAGAGTTAGAAAATGAATTTCTCCATTAAAAAAAGTGTCTTTATCATTTACAGTTCTGCTACAGGAACACTCAAAAGATTTCCAATACATTACGGTCAATGGCAATTTTAGGGGCATTCATCCATTTCAAGCACAGTACCGTCCTACCACATAACTATAGGTAATGGTCCGACCACGGTCACCTGCCTACCTCAAGAGCTATGCCAAAAGTCGCCAAGCTTGGCGAATTTTTTGTGTACGTGTGTGCATATTTAACTCTCAAATCTCAAAAACTATTATGAAATTTCATATATAAGATTGTTGTAAAATCTAGTTGTGCATCTCGATTTTTGGTTCCAATCTACTGGAGTTTCTTTACAGGACCACCGAAAAGAATTTCAGTACTTTAATGTCTGTGGACATCTTCAATATAATACAATTGTAGTCAGTCATTGTTTGGTACATGCCCAAAATCTCGCCGTCTGTCCTCCACCTTGGCGAGTTTTGCCGAAATGTCGCCAAATTTGGCGATAGTCAGTCATTTGGTCCATGCCCAAAGTATCACCATTTGTCATCGTTCTTGGCAAGTTTTGGCGAATTATCCCTTAATTTGGCGATAATCTGTCATTGTTGGTCCATGCTTAAAATCTCGCCAAATGCCGTCGACATTGACGAGTTTCGCCAATATATCACCAAATTTGGCGCCAAAAATTATTTCGTATTTTGTATAACTCTAAAACTTTAACCCGTAGAATTTTGAACTTTTGTATTTAGCACTGTATTATAATATCTAACTGTTTTCAATATCTTTTTTGGCAGCAATCGACTGGGAATTTATTTACAGGGTGAGCCAAATGACTTTAAATACATTAAGGTGTATGGATGCATTCAATTCATTGAAAGTCTGTGGTCAATGACTACTTTGACTATCCCCAAAATCTCGCAAACTATCTCAAGTTTGTCGGCTTTTGGTGAAATATCGCCAAATAAAGTGTCAGAAGGAAGTCTTTCAAATTGAACTCAGCTTGGCGATATCGAAATATTTGGCTAGAAATCGCTAAACCTTACTATTATTGATATTTTATCTCTTTCAAACAAATAAGTTTAGAGGAAGTGCGTAAAAAACATTTTTGAATTAATAGACGTGCAAGGAAGTCATGTGTTGGACACATCAGATTTTTTGTTTTAGGTGGACGAAGATTAAATATATTGAGTGTAGACATATTTTCGTCAAATGTTTTTTCTAGCGCCCGTTGTAATTGCCTCCGCAACGGGCTTTATCTTCTAGTATTTAATTATGGAAAATGTGAGTTTTGAGAACATTAAGAATGTGAGTGAGTTTTGCATACACACGGTTGCACCCTTCCAACAGCAATATAATGTTGACAAACCGACTTGGTGAGAAAGCAAGTAATGTGTAAAATTTTAATTGCATGATCAGTGTATCAAAACGAAATGTGAATGCAAAAGATACAATTTAATATTGCTACAAATTTATAATTCTTCATTTTTGTTCATTAAAGAATTATCAATGTGAAACTTTTCTTGTTGCTGTATTATATTTTTGACAAATTGATTGAGTAAGAAATCAAATAAGGTATAAAATTATAATTTTAAAATCTGTGTATCGAAACGGAACAATTATGCACAAAACAAAATTCAACCCTAAAGTGCATACTCCCAGACAGCACAGCAAACTTGCATCAAACTTGCAACAAGCTTGATTTGATTTATCAAGTCAATAAGCTTAAATTAAGCTTGAAAATTCCAAGCGTGTAAGCTTGATGCAAGCTTGAATCAAGTGTTCTATTTTACACTTGCCCAACTTGCATTAAGCTTGACATTTCAAGCTTGAATCAAGCTTTAAAAAAATTCCCCCCCAAAAAATTTTCTAAATACACGGGGCGTCCGCTGGCTAACGCGCCCCATATAATTTATTTTTCCGCGCATTTTCCCCCTCTACGCTGAAATTTCAATTTAATTTAATCTGCTTCCATCGAGTGTTCGTGGCTGGAATAGAACCCGGGCCCTTTGGCTTAGCCGTCAAGGACGCTCTCCATTCAGCCAATGGAGCCTAGTACAGGTATGACTAAAGTTTGAAGTGACTTACCACGCTGTTTTCTCGCCAGATTGATAAGTGGGCGATGTGTTATTTGTTTCTTTTATTTTTCCATGGGATGCATCAAAATTAAAATAATGTTATGTGTGATTTAGAGACTCTACTAATAGGGAAATAAACATAATATAAAATTAAGAGCAGCACACGTTTTAAAACTTTCAGTACCGCAACACTCATGAGCAATACTGCTGGCCAAAATCGAGACAAGCGACTGATTTTGAAATCAATTTCGTAGTACAATTGTATTTTATTTTGAAGAATTTCCAAAGAAACAGATAGTTAAACGTTACTTCGAAATGCTATATCACAGTTGCTAACATGTATGGAATACAAACACTTTAGTCATTTTTGTAAATATTTCTTAAAATAACAAATAATTGAAAAATTTTGCTATTTTTTAACGCTAAAAATTCTCTTTACAAATGTGTTTATTTTCCTACATATTGGTATGCTATATCGATATAGAGCATTTCGAAGAATTAAAAATAAGTTTAAATTAATTTATACAAATGTAAATTTGAATTATTTTCATTGTTCATACTTTATAATTAAAAAAATTATTTAACTTCTGAATTTTTTTTATCCTTTGTAATTTTATTTTAAAATTACAAAAGTGTAAGAGGTGAGATTTTTGGGTCCTAAAATCAGTAGGCCCTGGGCAGTTGCGCCGTTTGCCCTGCCGGTAATATGGCACTGGTAATAAAATGCTTCATGAATAAAACACATCTTTTACGAACTTTCAGCAAATTTGAGGACGCTAGACAATTAATGTCCATTCTCTTTCACAGATGGCACCATCACTGCGCACTTTGCAAGCGAAAATCCAGCTTAAGCCAACCTTGCATTGCCAAGCCTAATGTCAAGCTTGATTTAAGCTTATGTGCTGTCTGGGCTGTAGCCCATTGACTGCAGTCTTGTTTTTCCGTAATGAAAATAAAATTTCGTATTTTTTGTCTAAAACATACACTTAAAGTAAATATAAGATCATTAAGGGAATAATTTTTACTTTTAAAAATATATGGCAACATTCTTTTTTGAGTGAAAAAGTATGAATTTGTATCGTGTGCATCTAGTTCGCTGAACAAATTTTTCCCGAAATTTTGGTTGCTTCTAATTTTTATTACTAAATGAAAATGCATACAAAACTATTTAAAAATAGTAATATTAGAGCTAAGTAAAGTATAATTAGGCTATTTTACTTTCTTTTGTTGTATGAGAGCTGTAGGGTGGACATTATAATTTTTCGGATTTGAATATTTTTCATGAATTTTCTAGGAAACTACATGCTGAAATTCCCTTAAAAGTATTTTTCCCAGCATAAGTAAGCCTAAATGAAGTTAGAATTTTATATTTAGCCCATTTTTAAAAAATCATACATTTTAGGATTAATATATACAGACTGAGGAAGAAAACCAAAAGTCATAAATTGAAACACATAGATGCATTTCACTAACTCCGTGTGTTACGACGGCAGTAAAAATATAGATTCGCCTTCCAGAACCTAATAAATATGTTAATAGTTCTAGATTCTACAATACAGGATACTTTATTACATTCTACGTATTCCAGATTTTCATACTATTCATAAAGCTCTCCTTTATAATCTAGCAGATTACCTGCAGAAAAAAATCCCAAAGTGTCCATTTTTATTGGTACGCATAACTTTATTACTGACACAGATGTGCAGTTTACTGGCTTAATGATTAAATTAATAACAAAAACTCACTTTATGAGCAATCGGGGGTTCTTCTTATACGTTAATCTTTGTTATATTTCAAATTTGAATGTTCCTATGGAGAATTAATATTATCCGTAAGTTGAATTTGAATCAGCAGTCTATTCGCTAATATGAAAATGGTGCTCATGAACTGTTTTTGAAAGGATACTTACGAAAGCTGGGGGTACTAACGATTGCACAATTTTAAGTTCGAAAAACAGGAATATACTTCTGGCATACCTGCCAACTTACATTCCAACTTAAAGTGATTAAATGTAATATTTACTCTGGTATAACTTGAATTTTTTCCGAAAAGTTAAGCTAAAAACTCTTGAGTGCGAGTTATGTACGGAATATTTGTTTACTGCTGCTTGTAATCCACGATATACGTATACATCAAGAAATTTATTGTGTAAATAATAAAACTAGCTTAATCTTTCTCAATAAATTTACTTCAGCATCTTTATTTCACTCATATTTCACGGTTAACATTTACTGAATGTAACTGACCACTTTTGGTGGGAACAGTAATTCTTGTTTTACAATACAGAAATAAAATCTAGAGTAATGCGGAGATTATGCTTTCAAAAATTTTCAAAATAAGAATTTTGTTTCACATGAAACAGACAGACGTACGAATCTAAAATACGCATTTTGTGTCGCCTGTAAGGTACGTAGTCAAGTAACAGACGCCATTTTTAATGGGATACACCGCATCATCACATTGTTCCTAGCAATATTTATATCAATTTCCTATGAACAGAGGCACATTTACTATTGTTAAAGCACGGGCACACAGACAAATGAATGGGCAAACAAATCGAAATCTAATACGCTTTAAACTTTGATGGAATGAATTCTAAAAGAACATCAAGAAAATAATCGAAGAAAAATTGATTTATATCGCAATCACTAATCTTTGCCTATCAACATCTCAACACAACAGATAAAATGGTTAACTCTCTTCGTTATCGAACGAAATATGCAAACTTGTATAACTTAACATGCTTTCATATTCTTGTTTTGATCTAACTTTTAACGCAATATCTATCAAATTTGTTGGAAGCAAGTACTCTGAAATGAGAAATTCAGAGACAAGTAAATGAATCTTTCGAGCTCTTGCATTAACACACTGCGAATCAAATAATAAAAAATATCTGATGTGACCACGGCATTACTTCTTTGTACGTCTTTTAAATCATTAAATTTTACGCGCACCTCACCTCAACCTATTTCCAGTTGAAAGACAGACAGCACTGCAATAACAAGAGTTTAGCGATTTCTAGCCAAATATTTGAGATATCGATAAGTTCGGTTCAGTTTTAGTAACTTCTTTTGGCACTTGCTTTGGCGATATTTCGCGAAACGCCGCCAAGCTTGCGAGATTTTGGAAGTAGCCTAAGTAGTGATTGACAACAGACTATTAATGAATTGAAGGTATCCATAGACCTTACTGTATAGCAAGCCTTTTGGGTGATCCTATAAATATATTACCCAGTCGATTGCAATTTTAAAAAAAAATCTGATGTGGACAACGCATGACTTCCTTGCACGTCTATTAAATCAAAAATACTTTCGGCGCACTTAATCTAAACTTATTTTGTTTGAAAGATATAAAATACTGCGGTAATACTAAGGTTTAGCGATTTCCTGTCAAATATTTCTGATATCGCCAAGCTGGGTTCAATTTGGAAGATTTGTTCCTGACACTTAATTTGGCGATATTTCATCAAAAGCCGACAAGCTTGAGATAGTTTGCGAGATTTTGGGGATTGCCAAAGTAGCACCACAGTCTTTCAATGAATTGAATGTATCCATACACCTTAATGTAAAGCCATTTGGGTGACCCTGTAAATAAGTTGTCCAGTCGATAGCAATAAAAAAAAAGAGATGCACAGTTAGATGTTACAATAGCTTTAAATAAAAAATTTCAACATTCTGCAGTTAGAGTTATACGAATATATAAATACGAAATTATTTTTGGCGCCAAATTTGGCGATATTTCGGCAAAACTTGCCAAGGTCAATGGCAAATGGCAACATTTTGGGCATTGACCAAACAAGCACTGACTGCAGACGCAATATATTGAAGATGTCCGCAGACATTAATGTATTGAAATTCTTTTGGGTGGCACTGTGAATAAACTCTCCAGTAGATTGGAACTAAAAATCGAGATGCACAACTAGATGTTAGAACAATCTTATAGATGAAATTTTAACATTCTACGACTAATAGTTTTTGAGATATGAAAATTAAATACACACAAACGTACACCAAAAGTCTCCAAGCTTGACTACTTTTTGGCGTAATTTTTGAGGGAGGCACGTGATCATGGTCGGACCATTACCTAACTATATGGTAAGAAGACATTGTGCTTGAAATGGATGAATGTCCTTAAAACTGCCATTGACCGTAATGTATTGGAAATCTTTTGAGTGTTCCTGTAGCAGAACTATGAATGACAAAGACACTATTTTCAATGGAGAAATTCATTTTGTACCACTCAAGAACAAGTATCACTTCTGAGTCATTTGAAATATCCTAATACCTCTAAAATACGCTTTAATGAATTTCTGCCCACACAGCGTAATTTATTTAAAATCTTTTGGGCGGCCCTGTAGATAAACTATCCAGTCGATTGGGACCAAAATGAGAGGTGCTCCTCAACTAGATATTACAAAAATCCTAAATATAAAGTTTCAACACTCTACGACCAATAGTTTTTTAGATATCTGAATGATATACGTACGTACGTACAGACGTCAGGGAGAAACTGGTCGAAATAGAATCGTGGTCGCTCAAAATGGGCTGTACATGCATTTATATGACCGTGCATGCATGCGTATGATGAGATGCATCGCAAAAATTCTTAAAAGTAAATTTAGAGGTAGTCAAAATCGGTTTTTTCTCCAAAATCTTGCTCCCGAAATTTTTCGCGATCATATTACTTCCTTGTACTCCATTCAAGGAAGTAAAAAGAGAAATGCATAATTACATGTTCTATCTATGTAATCTAAGTTCAATACGGGGACAAATATCCAAATTTGTAGAGTTTAACATGTTTTCATACTGATGTTTCGATCTAAAGATAGTTGCCTCAGACTTTTAACACAATATATCAAATTGGTTGGAAGCAAGTAATTCGCATTGAAATGAGAGCTTCAAAGACAGCTAAATGAATTTGTCGAGACGATGCATTAACACCCTGGGAAAGAAGTAATAATAAAAAGGCATTTTCTTTAGCCATCTAAATGTAATAAAGGCGAGGAAGTAGATCTGAGAGAAAGTCCATTAAGTGATTTCGATGTTGCTTGGTATTGTATTTCATGTTTAATCTTCCAAAGCATACATCACATTCCTTATGGGAGAACAAAAAAGTTTTACAAGCGTTCTGCAATTTGACTTGTTTCAAGAGAGGTTTAGAACTCGACGGAAAAATACTCAAATTTAAAGAATGAATTTATTTTGCTCATAGCGTCATCCTACTAATATTATAAATCTCAATGTTTGTTTGTATCTTTATTACTCTTTCACGATGAAACGGCTCGACGAATTTGGATGAAATTTGGAATATAGTCTCTGGATTAACAAGTCCTGGATTAACATGTAGGCTACTTTTTTTCGCGAAAAAAAAAACTGTTCCTATAATACACAAAAAATTATCTTTTATACAAAGAATACAGTTGAGTTTTTATTTTACAGTTCAGTCGACAGATGGCCCAAACTTATAGAATACACAGTTTTTAATAAATAAATTCAAATTATCGTCTGCTCAGCCTGTTTAAAGAATAAACCTGAATATGTTTTTATTCTAACGTGGATTTATAAGCGGACTTCGGGACAAGCACACAAATCCGAAATATAAGTTACACAAACAAACAAATTAAAAATAAGTTTTCGAAATTTTCATTCAATTTAAATAGTGCATTTTTTGCGAATATTTTTCCCATTACATTTCTATTGTATTACATCTAAACTATGTTATATCCAAAAACAAAAGAATACAATTAAGCTTGTTTTTACAAAGCCGTCGACACATGAAGTAAACTTATAGAATACTCAGTTTTTAATAAATAAAATCACCTGAATAAGTTTTTCCTTCTGACGTGGATTTATAAGCGGCCGAACGGACCAAGCACACAAATCTGAAATACATGTTACACAAACAAACAAACAAAAGATAAGTTTATGAAACTTTCATTCAGTTCGAATTATGCATCTTTCTGCGCGTCTTTTCCCCCTTCTATTTCTAATGTATTACATCCAGAAAAAGGGTGTTAGAAATACAATTTTAATTTTGTTTAATCACACTCATGAATAATGATACACTTTTTAACTTAATAGAATAAGGAAAGAAAATAGGGAAGACGCATGGATGTGAAACGCTTTTAATATATAGCACTTTAGTGCGTATTTAAAATCTGAAAGTGTTTCAGATTTTCTTACTTTTTTTCCCTTTCCTTTTTTTTTTTTTTATACGGCCGATATATCTAGAAGTTCTTCAGAATTAATATAGGACGAAAATAACTTGTACCTTTTTGTAGGTTTTTATCACTAAACCATCTTATTTTTGTAACCAGGGGCGGCCCGACACGGTTAGCAAGGTAAGCATCGCTTCCGGGCGCCGGCTTCCAAGGGGCATAATTTCGAACTCAAAAACTAAGTAGAGCATAAAAGGGCGTCTTTTTACGTTAGCAGGGGGCGCCACTTACCCTAGGGCCGCCCCTGTTTTAACCATTTTAATTTTAAATTCCATTCAGAATCTGAGAGATTTCAGTGCCAGGGAAACCAGTGAGAAACGGTATTCTCTCCGAACAAGATTTATTAAGATGGCAAACCAACTGGTCGCTGGAGGCGACTAGTATTGTATAAATGAAGATAATAAATAATAAAAATTCTGAAACACTATATATTTTAAAAACTCATTAAAGTAATATATATTAAAAGCGTGTCATAATCCATGCGTTGTCCCTATTTTTTTACTTATTCTATTAAGTTTGGAAAGTGAATCCTTATTCATGTGTATGCCGTATTTTCTTCCTTGTTCCATAAAACACTTTGGAAATCAATGTCCATATTGAAATTGCCTACTAAAACTGTTTTTCAATCTTCGCCAAGCATATTCTAATTATACTTCACTATTATAAATACTGTTATGAATGTGCATCTTAATCCATGAGTGAACCGTATTTTTCTTCCTGTTTCATAAAAAACTTCTTTGAAATCGAAATCTATATTGAAATCGCCTACTGAAACTATTTTCAATGTTCTCCATGCATGTTCTAACAATTCACTATATTTCAGTGAGAAAAAAGAAATAGAAAAATGCAATGGAATCATGACTACAAGTTATGTCCACAAAAAAACTGATTGATTTTAATAGCACTCGGTGCTGATAATTACATAAGAAAAATAGTATATTTTCAATAAATAAAATGAATTTGCCATTTCAAAATAACCTATATACAGGTTGCCTAAATAACTATTGACGAAAAATTTAAGGGAGGTAGAGCACATAAAAAGAAATAAGAATCCCGTGGCAATGTGAGTACGGGAACGTCGTCTTCATGTAGCTGTTAATAATCCCTTTGGATCTAGTTCTTAAATAATAGTGAATTTTCCGATCATTGTTCGTCAAAAGCTAATGATTTTTCGCACAAAACGTGGCTAAATTTAGGGCCTCGTTCAAATGAAACGCGAACAATCCTCTCAAACGTGCGTTTTTCCTCCCATACGTCGATCACTTTGCCAGACGACAAGAAAAACGGATTCAAATGCAACATTCAAATTTTGTGGGTTACCGGAGAGAAAATTTATCTCCGATCTATGATGACGTCATGTCAACCAGTTGGCGCCATAATTTTATCATAAATGTAAAATTTGTTGTAAAAGTTTGCTCAGGTTTGTTTTTTAATTATTAAAAATAAATGCTTACCTAAACTGCATAAAATTGCTTTTTAACATATATTCTATGTTGAAATATGTGTTTTATCTTATGAGGAAAATATTTAATTTTGTGGGAAAGAAAAACGGCAAGATGAAAAAAAGAAAATAATTAGAATAAAATTTGTGTAACTTCGAAAAATTAATATAAATAAATTTATCCATGTATAGTTGTACAATTAATTTACACTGTAACGGATTTTTAATTAAAATTACTTACACAAACGGATGTGTTCCTTTTTTTCTTCCAAAAGAGTTTCATTCGAACTTTTCCCCGCTCACATGGGAGAACGTTCGAATTCTGTTTCGTCTGAATCCCGCCCTTAATAGTTTAAAAATTCTGTTCCTTCTCATGTATGAAATTTTTGGAGACAACCCATTGTCTGTGAAACTTGGTTCGCAAATCAGACAAACTCTAGTATGCGAATCTAAAGTTGTACAACAGATTTTCGTAGGGGGCCATGGACCCCTCTCTAAAGCAGCCTTGAAGCAGAAAACCCTTGTGTAGCTTTTCTTTACCAAAACGACAGCCTTTTTTTTTAAGAACTACAGTGCAATTACTGCGGTTTTGGATACTTTTCAAAACTTAAATTACTACATACTAATTAAAATACTATAATGAAAGGAGAAAGTCAAATAGGATCAACACATGGACTGTGAAACAATCTCAAAGATAATTAAACTAGAAATTGAAGACCCACTAAAAACTTTTAATAAAAGACTCGAATTTTCACAACTGACCGTTTTCTTGTATTCAAATAGTAGGTTAAGAAAAAAAAACCCGCTGTACTTGAGAACACGTTGAAAACGTCTAACAATATCAATGGCTACTTCTCAAACTGCCGTTTGAAGACTACCGTGTACTTGCTGTGTACGTGTAAGTGCGTGGGTTCCGAAAGGTCGCTAGCAGTAATTGAGATGTGCCAATTTTAAGTTTTTCCTTCTGATTAGGATACAAATTTTGGCGAAAAACTTATTAATCGTATACGTAGCTCTAAAAGGCATACTTGGGAAGACGTGAGCTGCACTCTCTCGGCAAATAAACTGTCCTTTTCTGTTTTACTACTGGAATTTTAAAAAGTCCTGCTGAAGGACACTGAACCTTTAATAACGGATACTTGTTTTAAACAGCCGTTTTGTTTAAATAGTAAACTTTAAAAACCTGTAAATTAAGGACACATTGAAAACCTCTACTAAAGAACATCTTACAACTGGTCGTTTTATATTGGTAGTGGGCAGGCGCGGAGTGGCTCCTTTATGGGCCCACGGATAGAGATTGAAAAGTGGCCCCTTATTGATCAATTTAGTGGGAATGGAATATTAGTATACGTACTATTTGTAATTTCTTTCATGCGTGCCTAAAAACAACATTTAATTATTTTAGAGCTTTTGGGGCCTCTGACTCTTCGGGTGCCCCCAACATCCGCGGGGTTCCTGGGGTCCTCCGCTGCTCCCCGTAAGGTTACTGACGTAAAGACGTAAGATTACACGGAAATAAATAATCCAATGACTCTGATATACATATATATATATATACAAGAATTACCATCGAGTACAAAATACCACCACTTTTTATAAACAGTAATTTCTTTTTTACAAAATAACTGATACCTTCTAATAGCAGCAATTAACCTAAAAAAAAAGACCAAAAAAAGTCGTGTTTCATAATCCGTATATGCTGGCAACTATGTTTATGTTGATAAGATCAGTACTTCAAACACTAAATTCAATTCTTTAGGGGAAGGTATTTGAAAGAGAAGGTTTATCGAAATCTATGGCCTTCGTCTCAGTTGTTCCTTGTCAATATCTTTATTTATTTCAAAGTACATATCGTTACAGCACACAACATTAGAACAGACACAAACATCCACGCCCACAGTTAGGAGTCGAACCCGTGGTAGTCGAGCGCGCTAGCCACTACACTAGCTGGACGGCTGAACGTTCTAATAGGCTTGTTCCAAGTTTACTATGAGCAACTCAGAATCCTCACATGGAGCAAGTCAGTTGGTTACTTTCGTTTACCAGATTTCATTGTGATGTCATGTGGAATAAGACTATAAACTAAAACACAAAGTGACCAACAGTTGTGGAGTTTCAGAAGCGAATGTTTGTTCAAAATCACATTACTTTCACTTAGCCTATTTTATACTTTAGATCGAAAGAAATCCGCTCTAACACTTTCTTAAGCATTCTAATAGGCATGCTCAGCGTTTTCTAATAAACATCTCGGTTCCCAAACCTCATAACAGTTTTATTTTTTTTTAAACATTGATGTTTTAACTATGCACTGAAAATTTGTTCAATAAAATGCGTTCGCTTAAAGTGTCTTGGAAAATAGTAACCACACAGGGAGTAAGTCAAATAAACATTTTTTTTTTTAATTCCTTTTTCTAAACATCGATGTTCCATATTTTAAAACAGACTTTTGTAGCCGATATTGCTTTCCTATAGGAAGTGCGCCACAAAACACGGGCCATATGCTATACTTACCATTTAACCTTAACTACAGAATTGGAAGTTACTTATAATTTTCATCACAGCCGCCGAACTGTCAGCAGCTTTTATTTACTTGTGGTGGCTCCCTGTTAGCTGGAGACTGCACAATAGAGATGGCCAATGATTCGATGAGTCGAATCAGTGATTCGAATCTTGGTACTGAGTGGCTCAGTCTTTACACTCACTCTCTACTGATTCGAATCTCAAGCCCTCAAGGGAAATACATTCCAAGTGCGAAGGGAAGGAAAACTTATTTTCCCTTTGCCGTTCCCAGAGATTTTCCCTTACTCTTTCAACTCTTTTCGACTCTTTACGACTCTTTTCGACTCTTTTCGACTCTTTACGACTCTGAGTCGATAGATGATTTGAAACAGTAAATGAGTGGGTGTGGGTGAGTTGGTCACTGAGTTGGTGCAGCAACG
Source organism: Cheiracanthium punctorium (assembly GCA_038373885.1). NCBI lineage: Eukaryota > Metazoa > Arthropoda > Arachnida > Araneae > Cheiracanthiidae > Cheiracanthium > Cheiracanthium punctorium. The sequence goes on along the minus strand of JAWZYV010020068.1, from coordinate 372,001 downwards.
AATCTTTACTGATTCAGTGTTTCGCTCTGTTTCGGTGATTGTATACGATCGTTGAGATTCGTTAGTTTTTCGAATCTTCTATCGACTCAGAGTCGAAAGGAGCCGAAAAGAGTTGAAAGGATGTTTCATTTAATTGGAGGTTTTTTTTCGAATCTTCTATCGACTCAGAGTCGAAAGGAGTCGAAAAGAGTTGAAAGGCTGTTTCATTTAATTGAAGTTTTTTTTTCGAATCTTTGGTGTTTCATTTCTTGGTTGGTGGTCGGATTTAAAGTTTTATCTGTCTGTGGGTGTGGAGTGGGTCGAACATCGTTTGCTTTTGGCGGGGGGTATAGGCGTTACTTCCTAAGGGCAAGAGGGGTCAATCCCCCCCCCCCGAAAAAAAATTAAGAAAATTCAAGTATCAGAGCTATTTATAATAATGATATTTTATACAATCGGAAACATTTTGTCACCCCATCCAAATATTACATGCCAATTTACGCCAATGCTCGTGGAAGAGCGGGGGGGGGGGGGGTGTCTCAAAGTTGTTTAAACCTTTTTCCCTCGGGGGGGGACTCCCTCCTTCCAACTTGTCTGGCTGATTTAATATTTGTTTAAAATTTAATGAAACATCCCTTTTCTACTTTTAACTTCAATCAATATATGTCCCCCTGCCCCCACCCTCAAAAAAAAAAAAAAAAAAACGGAACGTTAAGTTTACATGGTGGCGGGTTTTCATGTGAAGGGAAATAGAATGAAATAAAGTTAGGATTGTGCTTGTCACTTTTAATGAAGGATACAGGGGCGGTATTAAGCGCTCTCACAAAAGGACTTTGTAGTAAGCAAAATAACATTTCGCTTTATTGCTGCAGATTTCGTTTAAGATATTTTTTTTTTTACCTTGTTTTTCGTTTAAGGGGAATAATTTTATTTTCTTTCGTAATTCAGAGAAATACAAAATAGGGTCTAAAGCAGTGACGTAGTTAGTGTTATCGACAGTGGCGTAGCCAGGATTTTATTTCGGGGTGGGCTGGGTATCAAATTTAAAGATAAAGTTCAATTGTAAGCTAAGTAAAGGGTCCCATTTTCTTTCGGGGGGGCAGCAGCCCCTCAGTAGGACTGGGCCAAAAATCGATAAATATCGACATATCGGTTTTATTTCAACATCAAATATCCGATATTCCCATTTTCATTTCAGTGAAATCTCGAATTCGATAAAGGTCAAAAATACAGGCCGGTCAGGGGCGTAGCCAGAAATTTTTCATGGGGGGGGGGGGGGTTATGACTACTGCAACTCATATATATGTATACGTGTGTGTGATAATGTAGTGAAGAATATACATTTTGTATGGCAAAAAATTCCTCATGGGGGGTTATGACCCCCCTTGGCTACGCCTCTGAGGCCGGCGATAAGAAAATCCTGAGATCAATACCAGCTTGTGATGCTTTTGCTACTGCTTTCTCTCCGTTGATGACGATGCCGGATCGCGGAAAAAACAGCTCCATGGTTTATTAGTCTAATTACCATAATTAATTAACGTATATCTCGGAAACTATCCATCGGAGCGCGTTTTTATTGATTCTCGACCCCCCATAGACGTACACCCCCATCGATACATAAAATTTCGAATACTTTGACACCAAACTTAACCTTTTAATCTTACAGGCCCAGGGGGTCATGCGAAGCTCCCCTGTATTTTCATTTCGGGCAGTTTAAACACTAGTTTTACTGGAGCAAGGAGAGAGAGATGCTAACTGCCCGAGAACTCAGCGGAGAAGAAACCCGATGAATGGGTGAAGGGTGTTTAAATAGTACGGCTTTCGGCGCAGAGAGAGGGAAAATTTCTTTAGTTGTTTTATTGATTCAAGATTCGAATCACTGATTCGAATCATCGAAGTAGTGAGTGAGTTGAGATTCGAATCAGTAAAATGAGAGGAACCGCCCATCTCTACTGCACAATATATCTTCAAATTTTTAATTTAACGATTTTCTAAACGATTATTCTGGTGGATTTTTTCAGATAATGCAATGTTTGCGTGAAAATTAATTTAAATTAAATTAACCATAGTATAATTTCTGGTGCTTATTAAATGAAATTGTAGAAGGACAAATTATTTGTAAAATTAATGAAAAGGTGAACCTTTTATAACACCGGAAGAAACCATTTTGTCGATAAATACCCTCTTTATACAAGCTTAAATCTATTGATTAAAACTAACACTCCTTTATTGATTAAATTTCTTGTCGGCCGATTTCAATCCTTTTACGCTAAATAATACTCATTCAAGACAATAATTTGTTATCTCCTCAATTCACTAGATTCTACTTAGCTCAATTTTCACAATATTTTTGTGGATTTGAGTATTCTGCCTGTCTCTTCTCTCCCACGACCCATATCCTATTACTATCACGTGACCAACGCTCTTCAACGGATAACGGTTCATAGTCACAAACGCTCGCGTCGTAGCCGTGGCTCACGGCTTAGTTGTGTGTGTATTCGCTTGTGATAATTTGGTTTTATATCCGAATACCAAATGCATCTTTTTCATATTCAGAGTTGTGAAATAAATTCAGCCTAGATATGGAGGAGATGCTTTAGGTAAAGATTTCGCTTTATGACATAGTTTCTTGCGATTGGATTATAAAAAGCTGTTGTAAAACAAATGAAGTTATGATATCTCCACTCAAAGTGAGTAAGTAGTATTTTACCTTTTTCATGTAAATAAATTTTGTTGCTGCTTTGATTAAATCTCACAGCTGGTTTAACCATGATTGCATTTCTGTATTCTGACTGTACATTGAATTCGTTTTATAACGAGAGACTATAGTGAAATTATATTCTATTTATTAAAAAAATACTTTTTTATAGTGTATTAAGATATATGTAATGTATTTGCCTTGATTTAAAATTTATTTTATCGGGCTTATAATCATAGATTATAGCTCTGATAATAAAAAATGAAGAAAACGAATCATTCAATATATTAATCAAAAACAGCAAATTTTAATACAACACCCTTTTTATAGCTTAAAATAATAATCTTAATTGAGTACAGATATATTAATTAAAAAGGGGCTGATTTTGTAAAAACGCTCATTCTATAGCTTAAATAATAATCATAATTGAGTACAGTTATATTAATAAAAAACGGACAGACACTCCTCATTTTTGATTATTATTTAGTCTAAATGGATCTGTTGTATAATGCTCAAAAATTGAGAATTTTTTGCTCCGTTGATTTTTGTCGATTAATGGAGCAAATTTTACTCAATCGGGAGAATAGCTAGTCAAAACTTGAGTAAAAATGTGCTCCGTTTGATTATTATTTTACTCAATAGATTTAAGCGTGTATACCTTCTCATATGTGTTATTTTACAAAGTGTTTTAAGTAATTTTTCTTTTAAATACTAATATTTTGCTGAATGGTCATATTACAAACCCCATTGCATATTGTATTTGAGAAACTGAAAGGGTGATATAACGTGATATGAGCATATAAAAATACCCAATCAGCGTAAGATTACATAAATTGAATTAAACATTTTTTTAATATAATAGTTTTCTATGAATATGAATCAAGGAAAGTAATTCATGCCAGCCAAATGCATTGATTATAAAGCAGTTTTTAAAATAAAACAGTTTTCTGCCAAATTTGGCTGCATATTATCGTCAAACTGCGAGTCAAAAACTGGATATCAATATTATAATTTTGCAAGACACGTTAAAAGGACTTTAAATGCTACTTTGACCTTATTTTGTGGGATTTTGTTCGATTTAATTAATAATTATGTATGTGAATTTATTAATATGCGCTAATTGCTTCATCATTGCTAAAGAATCGGCCCATTTGGTAGCGTTATTTTGTCGTAACGCGATCGCATCGTTGCCTACCGGATCCAACTGTGAATCTAAACCATTCTCGAATGAACTTAATTGTAAGCACAAAATTTCATAAAAATTCGTCCAGCTGTTTAGGAGGAGTTCAGTCACATACACACGAACAGAAGATTTTTATATATAGTGATGCAAAGGATATCAAATTGGCCGGATACCAAATATCTGTCCGAACTTTCAGCCGGATATCCGGTAATCTGGCAGGTATGTTTTCTTTTTTATTCAGTTTTATTGTCACTACTTTTTTTAGATTATTCAGCTATTACTTTATTATATATTTTTTCTCGAAATTTCGAATTATTTAATTAAAAAGTCAGAAATCCTTTTGGCATTGTTTCCATGAAATTAGAACCAATTCTATTGCAATTAAAGTTAATACAAATAACAATGTCATTGAATCAGATCTCCTTCAAGAGTTTGATAAATATCTTACAAAATCAGTTACCCATAGAAAGGTAAACACCTTCATTCAAGTGTTGTAAAATCAAAGTAAAAAACTTCAATACTTTATCAAAATTAGGTGGTGGTGGAAATTTTTTTCACCAACTACCAGCATTACAGGAAGTAGACTTTTCTCATGAGCAGGGTCAATTTATGGGGGGGGGGGGGGGGAAGGTAACCGAATTCTAACACAGATTGCAAAAGTTAGCGGTTTTGCACCATAAATTTGCCGATCTTAAGAAACCATAGAAATAATTCGGGTTTTTTCTTCAGTTTTCCATACATGTTAAAAAATTATATTCTAAAAAGTATGTAAAAATAAATATTTTCGTGAAACTTTGTTTTTTCTCAATTTCTATTATTTCAGTTTTTAAAATTTATTAATTTATTCTGTTTCTTAATGTTATTCCTCAGTATATAATTTTATCCCGGATATTTTTAATATCCGGCTACTGCCAATTATCTCGCATATTGGCCCGATAGGCCGGATGCAGTATGTTTGCCGGATATCCGTTGCATCCCTAATATATATCAAATTATTCTATTTATAAAGTAGTATATCCTTTTGGGGGGACCTCTCCGGGGGCACCCTTGAGCCGGGTCCTCTGCAATCACCGACCAGCTGACCTGGCCAATACAGCCCTGGTAATGGGTGTCAAAAACCTCCAAACTGGAAACACATTGAAAATCTGTAATATCGAAACCCTTTCTAAATTGGTTGTTATACTTTATATACTAATGGGTTTTAAAAAGTTATAAATTGAGGGCGGTTTAAAAACTTCTGGTAACGGACAAGGGACACTTATTACATAGGGCCATCTTTTGTAATACTAGTAGGCATGGGCGTCGGTAGCGCAGGCAAATGGGGCACTTGTTCTCCCCTCCCCCACGGGATTTTGTATGTCGTTTTTTTCCTTCCTTTTTTGTTCTGTCTAATATGGTATCCTTGTATTGAAGTAATCTCCTCCCCCCTTAAAAATATTCTACCGACGCCCATGCTAGTAGGATTTTAAAACGTTTAATTAGAAGGCGCACTGAGAACTTTTAATAACAGGCACTTCTTAAATTTATCCTTTATAGTGGTCGGATTTAGAAGAACCCCAATTTGAGAATACAGTAAAAAACTGCAATAACGGATACCTAACTATACGGCATAGGCGTACTTACTAAGGACAAGAGAGGTTCAATTCCCCCCCCCCAACCTGAAATTCAAGAAACTTTATATATCACCTATTTTAAAATAGTATTTTCCCAAATAGGAAACATTTTGCCACCCCCCACTTCTACAATAGGAAAAATTTTGCCTTCTAATCGCAATGTTATATGCCAATGCCTCTCGTAACTGGTCGTATTCTTGTGGGCTTTAAAAACTAGAGGCAATTTTAATTTTTATTATTTTATAATAAGAGAAGATTGTGATTCGCACTCTACATTAAGATGAAGCAAGACTGACAAATAGGACTGACGTTATGTATAACAATGCAGTTTTCGGTTAGTTGTGTTCTGTTATAGCAAAATTACGCAAGCGCTTCTGAGAAGAATGGGGGTTGCCTCGGTCGGAGGACATTTTAAGGGGTTCTAACGCGTATTCACGTGGCATCTGGAGAAAATCGACCAAAACTCCAGATCGTTAGGTCGACAGTCGCGCGACAGTCAAGAACGCTGGAACCCTCACACAGCCGTCTACCGTACACTTTTCGAAAGAATGCAACAAGAAAGACAAGCTGAGATGACGCATAGATTATGATGCACTTTCCAGCAAAATACACTGCCAGCAAAATGCAAAATGCAATGCCAGCACTTTCCAGAAAACTTTTAGAAAGAAAAATAAATGAATGACAACATATTAATAGGCCAGTGCAACCCATGGTAATAGTGCCAACCCATGGATTACAGTACATTTTAAATTATTGCACTTTAGTTCCAAGGACGTATTTGGGGGGGGGGGGGCGAAATTGTGATTTTTGTTACTAAAATGATAATGCTAATGTCTTTTTGTGAAAAATTCTGCCTTCTGTACCGTTTGGACACCCAACGAAATTTTTGGACCCCTTCTAAAACGTTTTTCTGGAAATTGTGACTGTTTAGTGCGTGACTGTTTAAAATCAAAGTTCGCATGTTCAGTTATTAGGTTGTAACGAAAGTTTTCCGCCACTCCAAGTATTGCCTGTACAAGCAGTTCGCGTTGGTGTCTTTGCCAATATTTTGTAAAACGATTTTTGTTATTTGAAAGAAAAGACTTGTTTTAGAGCACTGTGTTGTGAAATCTGTAAAACAATATCGTTATGATTAAGTATAAGGTGTCTGAAATGTAACTCTCGCGCTACCAGATTGATCCATCATTTACTCTCAGTTCTTTCGCAAAAAGTCAGCTACAGAATGACACTGTACAGCTGTGTACAGCTTAAGGTACTACTGTTGTATCATATGACACTGTGAAGATTTGGTACCGAAAGTTCAAAAACGAGGACTAGGATATTAAAGAAGCAGAGCGCTCTGGTCGGCCTACTGATGCTGATGAGGCCCGCCTACCAGAATTTGTGGAAGAAGATAAAATATTCATCCCCACGAGAGCTAGCTAAAAGAGTCAGACTTTAGTGCCATGTCCATTAGTCGCGCTAAGCATCGCATAAACTTGACATATAAGGTCAATAGCTGGGTACCGCGTGAGCTGACTCAAGCAAATCTGGCGGAAAACTTTCGTTACAGCCTGATATTTATCTTTTTATTCTTTTTCTACAACTCAAAAATATTTTGTAATCACAACAACATTTTTCTGAAAATGCTCTGTTCTTTTATGAGAGCAAATTAACAAAAGAATAATTTACTAATATGGGGCACACAAAAAAAAAGTAAATCACAAAGAAAAGTCATTGTATCATCTTTGTTCAAGTTTTGTGTTTTGACAAGCCTACACGAGGGGTTTCTACTTTAGGCGAACGGTATTCACGTTATAACGTATTCACATTACATCTAAAGACAACCGTCCAAACCTCCAAACCGTAAGATCGACAGCCGCGCCGTGGGTCCGAACGTGGGACCTTCACACTTTAGCCATATACCATGTTTAGCGTCTTATCCACACAGCCATGGTGGGGGGCCTCATCTTTGTTGAAATGCGATTCGAATCAGTGGCGGATGCAGAATTTTTTTAGTGGAGAAGGGCTACTTAAAAAAAAGAAGCTTTTTTGACAAACAAAATATGCAATAACAGAAAATGTTACCCTTTAGCAATGTTTTTAGGGTTGGACTGAAGCTTCTATCCCCTCCCATTGGATCCGCTACTGACTCGAATCACTTATTTAAATTTTGTAAATTAAAAACGATTAACCATTACGATGTGTTGGAGGTGTATTTATGTGCACACAAATATTTCCTTTCTACATCTAAAAATACAATTTCGATGTGATGTGTAGTGTAAGGCATCTTAGGTTGGAACATTTTATTATATTGTTTTTATGGAGGTTAGAAGAATATCCTCCTTAATTCATAATATCCCAAGGAAAGTAAGCATTTTGCATCATCTTGTGCATTCAGTTCGGTAATACAAATTAAAATAAAGCTCCAGTGTTATTCAAGCTTTTAAACATACTGTACCTACTTTGATACTTGGAAGCAAGTATTCCAATTCATACTTTTTCTATGAATGAAAATCTGATGCGTATTTGGAATGAAGGGAATCATTGAAAAAGAATTTTCATAAGATTAATTTATATATTTTGCATTTAATCGTTAAATTCAGCGCTCGTGCTCTCATCTTGAAGTTGACCCACAACAGGAGCATTCAAAGACCCATGCCCGGAAGCAACGATGAGAGAATTGCTTCCGTAACATCTTTGCAACGATGGAAACGAGCAGGTTAAATTCAACAAGGCACTAAAATACAACCTGTGGCCAAAAAAGTTCGGTGAATGAATTTTTATTTCAAATACTGTATTGTACAGCATCAAATACAATTTAATGTCCTTCAAAATAATCTCCATGGATGGTAAGGCACTGTTGGCAACGAGTATATAAGTCCTGGAAACTCCTGTAAAACAATTCTTTCGGAATGGCTTTCAGCTCGGCAGTCACATTGTTTTGAATGTCGGTGATGTCCGTAAATCTCTTTCCCTTCAGGTCTGACTTCAATCTAGGGAAGAGGAAGAAGTCTGCATATGACAAATCGGGTGAAAAAGGGAGGGGGGGGGGAGGGTGATTGAGTGTCACAACTCCTTTCGCGGCCAGGAACTGCCGCACAATCCTCTGGATCAGTGCCGGATTAACAATATAGCAGAAGTAGCAAATGCTACGGGCATCGCGCTTGTAGTTTCAAAGTTTTTGTCCTCCCCCCTGAAATCTAGCTTTTTTGAAGCAAAAGATAAATATCCCGATTCTTTCTTTTCTTTTCTTTCTTTCTTTCTTTTTTAGCACTCGAGTGCTATTTCTTTCAACCACGGGATTTTCGTCTACGCGACTTGCCGTGGTAACTTTTCCGTTTTATTCATGTTTTCTGCAGAGTGATTTGATATTGCTAACAGAAACATGGACTATACCTTCAGATGATTTTCAAATACCAGGATTCACTTTGGACGAACGGATAGACAGTGGTTTCCAAAACAGAAAGCCATCTGGAGTTATGATTTTTATAGAGGAAAACTTTATAAAAATCACTTTATAAAAAGAATATGAAACACTTTACCCGTGCCTACACGAGCCAGATCTAAAGGTGTTCAAATGGTCAGTGAGTATATTTAAGATAAAGTGAGATTTGCAGTTACATACGCTAGTCCTCGAATTTCTTATGAAGATAAATTAGACGCTATATTCGAAACGTTGATGAAGGGGATGATTGTAAGACTGTTTAAGTAAGAGATTTTAACGTAGAACTAAATTCCGATCAAGGATCCGATTTCATAACTTAAATAGATACTTCAGATTTTCCAATGCGTACTCATCTAAAACATTTCACCACTAGAGGCGAAACAACAATGGATACAAGTTTCAACAATAAAATTATGCGAACAGGAGTCTATATGAGCAACTTACAGTTATCATTTTCCTGTATATGGCAGAATTGATTGAATAGATTTAAAAAAAAAAAAAAAAAAAAAACTGAAATTTTTCCAGCTGAGTGCGTAAATAAAATCTGGAAGAATTTCAGATTTTTTTTTTAATTTTATTAATTTTTTTTGTTTGTTTGTTTGTTTTGGATAAGACAAATTTTGAAGCTCTATTATGGAACTGTAAATCAATTGTAGACAAGTCATTGAAAGAATGTATATAAATTTAGTGTGGCTGTCGCATACCTGCATTATTTAGTCAACTGATTATCTAACCTAAATTGAATGAGTATTCAAAGACAGCAACAAGAGACACAGAGAGTATTTTTAACATTCACAGGAACAAAAAATGCAGTACCCAGAAAAAAAATTCAGAGAGGGTCAAAACAGCGAGAGAGGCAGAATTTGAAAAAAAAAAAAAAAAACACTTCGTCATTAGTACTACAGTGCTATTAAAATCGAGTAGGTTTTTATCTTTTTGTTGAGAAAAAGCGCAACTCGGAGGAGGAGGTCTCCAGACCCTTACTATATATAACACTACCCACCTATGCATGGCCTTTAAAAAATGCATTCTTTAGCAATATGTTACAAGTTTGTCTTTATTTTTTGAATGAATCCAGAAATAAACAAATATAGAAAGAAAGCTAAGTGCCAAAATGAAAGAATAGAGTCAGGGCAGGTTCAAGGACGTGTTAATGGTAAGGGGGCGAACACCCCTCCCGAAAAAAATGAAATTAATGTAAACAATTTGATTTTACTTCCATAAAATGGGTGTGTATGTGAATCTACCCCTAACCGCCTCTACAAACAAAATTGCATTAATGCGTCAGTAGGCCGGATTATTCATTAGGCTGAGTAGCCTATCGGCCTCGATCATTTCAGGAGCTTTGCTGTAAACAAATCGAATGAGTTTTTTGATGAAGTTGTAATCAAACTTTTCAAAATGACTCAATATGCAGGAACTATTTGTGGTTATTTCTTAAGATTTTCTCTGGATAGCGAGTTGAGCTTCTGCATTTCCACGAGAGCAGGGATCCATAGGAATGTAGGAAAAACGCGACCCATGAAAAAGACATTCCCCCTCGAAACAATAATTTTATGTAAATATTGGATATAAACTTATTTTGTTTTACAAATATGAGAATGGTATTGAATGTGATGTTGGGCTGTCCCTAAAGTATTTTGTCTTAGAGTAAAGGAGGTGGCTTTGGCGAAATTCGAAGGTGCATGAAATAGGGAGTAAGCCATCTTTAAAAAGCTTTCGGTGTTTGACTTGCTTTATTTTTATGTATTTATTTATTTACATTTTACAGTGTTTGAACACAGTCGAATTACTATTTCAAACAATAATTAGATATAGAATGTACGCCATTTTTTTTTTTTAGAATCAGCAGTTTTGATAAATCATAATAGTTATCATGGAAATTAACAGCGTTAAATATAAATAAAAATATAGTTTAAAAAACCAAAAAACACGCTTTAGTGATAAATTGAACAAACTAAAAAGCGCAAAATAATTCTTAATATAGAAATAAATTAATGAATGAAAAATAGTATTATTGTGAAAAAAGCGTGGGGAGCTTTGCGCTATATTTTTGTACCATTTTTGTACTAATCGTACCGATTGAATATTCTCAAGAACTGATATATGGAGCACCCCACGCTTTTTTCACAATAATACTATTTTTCGTTCATTAATTTATTTCTATATTAAGAATTATTTTTCGCTTTTTAGTTTGTTCAATTTATCACTAAAGCGTGTTTTTTGGTTTTTTTAAACTATATTTTTATTTTTCACTTTTTAGTTCGATTTGCTATAAAAGCGTGTTTTTTAGTTTTTGTTAAACTGTATGTATTTAAAATTTATTTTTAATTTTCGATATCTCTCATAAGACACTAAGGAACACTAAGTTGGAAAGTACAAACTGTGAGATAATTTATTTTCACTGTGCACCAGTGGCGTAGCCAGGATTTTATTTCGGGGTGGGCTGGGTATCAAATTTAAAGCTAAAGTTCAATTGTAAGCTAAATATCAAATTGTAAGCTAAGTAAAGGGTCCCATTTCGGGGGGGAGCAGCCCCCTGAGCCCCCCCTCTTGCTACGCCCCTGCTGTGCACCAAAGTATTAATCAACCTGCAGTTAAATGCTACCTTTCTCACTAAAAAGGAAAAATAGGTCTCTAATCAACAAATAAAAGCGTGTTAAAAAGAATGGCCTTAACATGTTCTTGTACTCAACTCTTCCATAATGTGATGGATCACGATATTTTGTAAAAAAAAAAAAAAGCCCAGGATTCGAACCTGGGTTATTGAGGCCACAACGCAATGCACTAACCACTATACGATCACGGCCACAGTAAAAAAGGTTTTCTTAAGATTGTAATCTTTGGAAGTGTTCTACTTTCAATCAGGATAAGAAATGAGGAAATTATTTAATCCTGGCGATCCTGATCAGGATAATGAGATAAACTTATAAAATTATTGTATTGTCACCGGTTCTTCATAAATGTACAAAGTTTAAATTAAATCTGACCGTTTAAAGTGTGCCAAATTTGAGTTCAAAGGAGTCGGTTACAAACATACATACAGGTGAAGCTAATAAATAAAAGCGTGTTAAAATCAGGATAATGGGATAAACTTATCAAATTATTGTATTGTCATCGATCCTTGATATATCTACAAAGTTTAAATTAAATCTGACCGTTTAAAGTGGGTCAAAATCGAGTTCAAAGGAGTCGGTTAGAAACATACAAGCATACAAACATACATACAGGTGAAGCTAATAAAAACGTGTTAAAAAATTGATTTGGGACTGTCGAAATCCCAGGTCAGGGTCGCAAATGACAGTAAGTTCATTCGGATAAAATAATTAGAATGGGGAGGATCTTTACACAAAGACAAGATGATCAGGCTATCCGGGAAGCCATAACTCCAGGAAAACTGAAAACAAAGGGTGTTTTCTGATACTTTTGCTCCACAAAGAAACTCACAAAATACTTGATCAAAGATTATTATATCCTGCAAAAACATCTGAAAGTAATACGATAATGAATGTTTCATCTGAATTTTTTATTATTTATTATATCGATTATTCTAGTTAGAAAAGATAGAATCCTCTTATTGAGATTTTTTAAAACAAAATATTTTATACCATTTTTACCAAGGTAGGTTGGAAAGTAATGCACGCATGCTTGTAGAACTTGAACGAAATGGTCTTTAGAAGTGCTCCAAGCTGTATGTGGAAGTAACAATCCCCCTCTCTAGGTTCATGCGGTGTATTTTGAAAAGCGAAACTATAATTGCACTAGATCTGCCTATCCGCAATTTGATTTCTTATGAAGTAATTCATTAAATACACTCCATAAGTTAAAAATAACTCCCCATAAGTTAAAAATAGGCAAACTAGTACTAGTAAAGACCTTCCAAATAATGGAATAGTATTTTTAGAGGGGAAAAAACTGTATTTAAACTTGCAGTTTAAAGTACATTTTGTTTTCGAAGGTTCTAAAATTTTTATAGAAATTATTATTATTGTATGTATGTAATCTTGTCAAGTTATATGTTTCGATATGGGAGAGGGTAAAGTGGAGGTATTAGAGACTCGGTACCCATGAACATTAACATTAAAAAAAAAAACTTGAGTTGCAGGTATAAATACCTTTAAACATCGTCAGTCTCGCTATCTATTTAGCGCTCCGCCTTGACCCCCCCCCCACACACACACACAAATAGAGAACTTTATATTTTGAGGGGCATTTTTTCCGCATACCAATTTACTTGGAGAAATTGATTTGTCTAGTGTTAGCTCAAATTTGCTCATATTAAATCAAGAAAAGCTCGCAAAAGTTGTGTTTCATTTTATTATCGCACAAAACCTAGACATTTGCGCACCCATGTGGGAGGAAGGGTTGGGATAAACCCCTCCCAGATCTAACGCTTAGAAAGTTTTAGTTTTATTTACATCTAATGAGCATTAGTAATCTCATTAACTAATTAATTCATTCTAAAAATAAATTATAATATAATTAGCACTATTTATTTTTTCGGTTAATTTATCCATACTACTATAATGTGAGTATGAACTCCTCCCCTTCAAACAAACAAACAAAAAAAAAATATGGGTGCGTCACTGAACATGGGGCCCCTTGGTAACAATGCTACGGTCCCCGCGCTGTCTTAATCCGGCACTGCTCTGGATCCGCCAATGTGAGTCGAACCCATAATCATCCGGTCAACAGTCCGCCTTAACCACTGGTCTATCACGGACCCCCTCAATAAAGGACAGCTGTGACACCTGTCCGATTTTAGAAGTTTATCACGTATCCTCAATTTAGAAGCACTTTAAAGCCCCCTTATTGTATAAAAGAAATCAGAGGTTTTCATTATTGCATCCTGAAATTGGAGGTTTTCAAATTCTAAGAGCATAACAGAAAACGGTCAGATTAGACAGGTGTCCCTTATTATTTATAAATTTTGCATAGTATCACCCCTTAATCGGTATCGTAAATCTCGATGAGTGAGCGTCTCGGTGTGTTATAAGCAATGCATCAAAACTTGATTTATCACAACTCTCACGCTTATTTAACATTATAAAATACAGGAATTTAAGCGATATCTCTTTTAAATCTAGCAACGTAATATTTCAAAAACAAGAACCGCGAACAGTAGATTAAGGAAGCTATATTTAACAGTCATTTAAAACTACATCGCTCAAAGCAGTAGCGCACACAGATTTCCCTTTCGGAAAGGGAGGGGGGCAGTAGCGGATTCAGGGGAGGGGCTAAGGGTCTTGAGCCCCCCCCAAAAGAGTTTACTAAAGGGTAACATTCTGCTTCATTATGCACTTTGTATATGTAAAGTGATCTTTTTTAATCACTTAGCCCCTCCCAAAAGTTTTTACATTGGTTTAGACTAAAATTTTGCTTTATTGTATATTTTGTTTGGGTAAAATAAGTTTTTTTCAAAATTTAGCCCCTCCCAAAAGAGAATTTCTGGATCCGCCACTGGAGGGGGGAATCCGGTATTTTAAATCTTACTGTTACTAGAATTAATTTAAATGTTCCAAATTAACTCCTTTTTTAGTAATTGCTGTACACTTTCGGTGGGGCCCCTCGCTCCGGACCCCCTCGCCCCCTCCCACTTAAGACTCCCTTAGCTCAAAGCACCTTTACCAAAATAATCCTCAAATAATCGAAACTGCATATAGTTACTGAGACACCATAACAAATACACTAGTGAAGCGCAGGCAGGAGAAATTTGCTCCGACAATCAGGGGGACCAAAAAAAAAAAAAAAAAAAAAAAAAAAATGCCGAATGCACACATCTTTTGTCTGTAAGCCAGCGAAACAACCTCCCCCCATACCGCTCCAAAGCGAAATCAATAACAGAAGCCCATCCCTAATCTCCCCTTAAATTTTGTGCCATAGTAATGGGACATTATATATATATACATATACGCAATTTAAATTTTTATACGGTCCCCCTGTCCTATGAGTTATATCCAGAAATTTTTCTTTATAAATATGATGCACAATAAAAAATAAATAAACAAATAACTAAAAATTCCTCTTCTGCGACCAAAATTTACCGAGTTATAAAGCAGCAAATATTTTGACTTAAGTCACGTTTCCACGCTTAAAAATGTCCCGTTACGGTAAACCGTTAAGGGGCCGTACAAATATTGAAATTTTAAATATTTATAGAATTTTTATAGGTTTTCATTTCATTTTCTGATATTATGTGGAGAAAGTAAAACTAATTTTAAATTGCTAAAATTAGTTTGCTTCTTTCTCCGCTGAAAATTTCGTTCTATTTAACAGTCTACGTATGTTTTGGTTTGAAGTATAACTATGAAAATTGTAAATTTTAATCTTTTGTATTTTCACGGATTATTCAGGTAATCGAAATTGGCGTCAAGGGGAGGGGGACAAGTGAACCCTATCAGGGAAACGGTGACGCCCCTTCAAGAACTTCCGATTCATTCATCGGGGAACTTTTGAGATAACAAAAATTCCAATTTTTAGGATAATTTACTTTTGAAATGTTGAAAAAAATAATTGCTTAAGTAGTACTTCCGTTTTTTTTTAAACATTCGTGAAATGATATGTTTACATTTCAATCAGAAACAAAATGGCTGTGTGTGGGAAGGAAGAGGGGGGGATGTCCGGACCCCACTTAAATGTTTGTTGACGAGATTAAACGAATGCAAAAAATTTCAATTCTTTGTTATTCCGTTGCCGTCTATATTATCATCACAACGAAAATACAAGTGTGTTTCAATCTAGTGATAAACAATATGTTACATCTATTTTTAAACTTATAAGTAGGGTGCTCTTAAAGAAATAGGAGACTGGGTGTTTAACACTGTTGGTTTGCTTTTAAATGTTTTCAATAGTCCTGCGAAGCCTATTAATTTTTTAACGGAACTGATTAGAGAGCAAGTGAATGCATCTTGTAGGCGGGAACTTCTTTTTCGTGTTTACGCCCACTTCAACTGTAAGAAGAAACATCACTTACGGTGAGTAAGACACACATTTTTAAGCTTCACAAACAGTAGACAAAAAATTTAAATAATACATCACGACCTTCTGAAAGTAATGTTGAATTCTGCTGAAATAATAAAATCCGCATCAGGAAGAATTTTTAGAGCATGCTATTACACATGTAGTCAGAAGCCTTTTCCTGATGTTACTTCACATCAGTTGTAAGAAAAGTTTATGACTTTCGGTGGGTAAGAAACACGGATTTTTAAGCTCCACAAAATAAATAAAAATTTAATTACTAATTTAAAGAAGCTATCGTGATCTTTGAAAGTAACGATGAATTATATAGAAATAATAAAATCTGCATTATGAAGAGTAGTTGCGCGTGTAGGCGGAAATGTGTTTACCCTGATGTTTGCGCCCACTTCAATTGTAACAAAAGGTTATGACTTTCAATTAGTGAAAGAGAGACCAGGCTGTGTTTCTAATTTGACCTAGAGGGCCATTTTCTTATTCCCTTTCTTCTTTCTTTCTTTTTTTTTTTTTTTTTTTAGTCGCAGGGGGAGTTCAGCTCAACCAGATGATTTTTCCCCCTTCGTTCTTATTAAAAAGTATTTTTCCAGAAGTACATTCTTTTCGTCGAGATTGGTCACTTTCAATGTCATAAGCCTTATTATATAAGGCTGGGCGTGTGACTATGGATGCCACTCCCAATATATGATATGAACAAGAATTTTATGAGTTCAAAAATATACTTTATAGAACCTTTAAAACATTTTTATTTTAAATCCCTTCTTATTGTTGTAATTTAATTTAATGTTTTTCTCTAGAATACATTTTTTAAAAACTGACAACGCATTAATAGTATGCATTGAGATATAAAAGTAAAAGGAGCATGATAGGAGTGGATGATTTTAATTTTGCTTATGGATGCAGGACATCAATCCGCCCTGAACACGGATTTTTAAGCTCGTAAACAGTAAACAAAAGATTTCATTAAAAAATTAAATTATGCATTGTGATCTTTCCAAATGAGCTTCATTAAAATAATAAAATCCGCATCATGAGCTATTTAAAGAGATCAAGTAATTGTGCATGTAGGCGGAAACCTCCATCTGAAGTTTACGCCCACTTCAATTGTAAGAATGGTTATAATTTTCTGTGGGTAAGAAACATAGACTTTTAAGCTCGACAAAAGAGCAAAGAAAAGTTTTCAATAAATGTAGAAAGAATATAGGTGGCTCATTTTTTCAACGAATCTATAGAGTACTGACTCAATTTTTAAAAGAAACTTTCTGTATTATGTTGTAAAAAAACACTTAATAAAAAGTTTTTTCTTTTTTTAAGTTTACAATGCTTAGTAATTTTTTTTCATTCAGTTAAATAATAAATATTTTTATAGTAAATGCTGATATCCGTATCAACGATATAATTACAAGTTTGAAACCATTTCAAATGACTAGTTATTTATAGTACTAATTAGAAGCATTTCAGTAATAAATCATTAAGTAAACGTTAAACTATTAATTTATCATTACATAAATTATAAAGGCTGTTCTTTTGAAAAAGCTATAGGCGTCACAAGGCTTTTGAACAACTTTAAAAACTAATAACGTTAAACCCTCGAATAAATTAATCCTGTTTCATCATCAAATGTTCTATGCACTTATATTAACAGTATATGTTTCATTATACTTTGCTCGAAAAGTGCTCTAACTTTAAGCAGCTGAACCTCTGTGAATTCTGTCGTAGAAGGACGATTTTTCCCCCCAATCAAATTGTATAAAGAAAATTTTCTAAATATAACTGATAGAACCGGGGAACAGTATAAAAATTTTAATTTTGTAATTTTTATAGGAATTGATTTATTGATTTTGATTGTGTAAAAGGTTTTATAATTTCAAGCATTTTTGCAATTGGAACTATCTGTCTCTCACTAACGGTTTAGGAAATAGCCATTGGCACCGTTAGCATTGGCCACCCTGTATATATATATAGACAGAGAGGTGTGTATACGAGGTGGCCATAAAAACATTACCAATACGTGAACTTTTAGCACAACATCGATTTTTTTTTTCCCTCACATAGTGATCAGCGCATGCTAAAACTCTAAAGATCACAGCAGCAGTATGGGTGCAATGCAAGTCGTTATGCAAATGGTTATGCAAGCACAAAAAACTGTGGTGGCCGACCCGCTTAGCAAGGTATGCTGTCTCTGTCCACCGGCTAAACGGTGACTTTGCCTGGAAAACCTTCGACATGCTAAAGCAAAAGTCAGAACGCACGCACGCACAAAAAAAAAAAAAAAAAAAAAAAAAACCTCTGCAAACGGGGGACTGGGGAACATGATCTGGTGCGCACAGAGAAAAATTTTTTTGAAAGAAGTAAGACACCAACAACACAGATTGGAGAAAACAAAATTTGTATCCTGATTACAAATTTTCACATGTGTACAGGCAATTACGCATTGCATGCGAGAGTCTGTGGACAATAATACTGAACGTAGCGTAGCATGAGCATTGTTCATAATCCCACATTCGGCAAAGTTTGAGGATTGCACATTTAAGCTCTGGATTCGAGAAATCTCCAGAACTAGAAATTCGTAGGATTGAGTTCGGGGGATCGCGGAGGACCAGGAAATCGAAAATGACGTGCGGTGACCTAAATGCTGTTCCGGGCTGCGGTTAAACAAACACTAATGGATACAGAGCATTTGGCGCCAAGATACGCGCTGCGCTGTGGAGGGAAGTATAAACCTGTTTCTACAGGCAGCGGGGAAATTGTACAGTAACCTCGTTAGACAGGGAGCGAGTAAGCGAGGGAGAAAGATGATAGTCTTCGCCTGTATGAACAGCATAGAAGCTTTAAAAACAGATATTTTTGCGGATTTAAAAATATAATGCAGAATAAGTTATTGAAATAAATTTCTCTCAGTGGCGAACGTTATTGATTACACATTTTAATTTTCAAATACCTATGACTAAAACTGCTTAATAAATGAATGAAAATGAAATAATGATGCACGCGCGAGGAGTATATATGAAACCTAAAATGTTTTGAAGGATCAGTTGAAACTATATATTTTCATTTTGTATTAAGAGGTATCTCATTCTATTAAGAATACGCATTGTGAATTATTTCATTTAATCAATAATTTGCAAGCTAATACAAGTACATTTAACTAGACACTATGTACACATCTCTAATGTCATGCTTAATATATATATATATATATATATATATATATTAAAAGGCATAGATAAGCATATTTCAAGCTCTGAATTTTTAATACATAAAAAAGAATGTTATTTGCTGAATTTTAATGACGTTGTTCCGCATTCAAAATTGAGAAGGGAAGGGGATAGGACTTGTTGCGATCTAAAGTGTATTACAAACGTACACTAAAATGCATGTTTTAGCCACAAATTTCAGTTTAGCCCTTTTTGTGTCTCTTTTTTCAATTAAAAATTTTAAAATGCTAAACGCAGATTATCAATATAAAGGAGTGTTCTCACTCGTATAATCCACCTATTATTATATAAATAATATATTATTATAATAGTAGTCCTATTATTATCTCTGAGTGCAGTATATATGCATGTTACCATTCATTTGAATTATACATAAAACTAAAATATAAACTAATAGAAAATTATTTAAAAATATTTTATTAATGGACCAAATAATCAAACTATTAACAATGATTTTTAGTTACAAAACATTTTCTTTTAACAAATGCTGTAGACACAAATGGAATAATCTTAAATAAAAGCTATATGTGGCTAATTCTTTAATTATATGAAAAAGCACTGCATAATTAATTCTTTCTATATTTCATTATTATTTATACTTATTTACACTATTTAAACACAAAACTCATCCATTATCACATAAAATGTAACGAAGACGATAAAGACCAAAACTAAGCCAAGATATCTGATCCACCCACACGTGCGTCGCAAATCAAGATCGGCTTAAACACGGCGGCGCACAGTGGGAGTATTCGTATCAAAATCCTGGCCAAAAGTCGAAAATTTTAAATTTGTTTAAAAACAGTAATATATATGTTTTTGGATAGCCTAGTAACTGATGCATCATGTAATGCATGTTTTTCGACCATAATCCATATCCAAAAGATGCAACACTCGGTTTAAAAGCAAGTTTCTTCATTTACGGCAAGAGATTTCAGCGTTTCCTATTACTACGTCTTGCATTTTTTACGGGCTCTTTAAATTAATTTACTGATTTGATACTAAGTATAATTGTAGTAAAATATATGTATTTTAATTATATGTATCTATTAGCGTGAAAAAATAATATGACTTTATTTTAAAAAATTGTAAACTTTTTTTTTCTTATTTTTTTTTCAAAGATCACATTTCAAAAGCTTTTTGAAGGGGTGTCGCGGCTTGTCGCGCCTAATTTCAACTATAATCGTAATTATTACAGTATTGAGTGTCTATTCCAAGAAAAAAATGTTCCCCCAACATCCACCATTTCTTTAAAAAAATTATTTATATAGCGCCATTTTTATTTTTTCGATAATTTTTCGACGGGTGATCGCAAAAGGGATACAAACATACGCGCTTGTACTTCTCATAAACTATAAATTATGTGGAAGTGTTTGGATAAAGGTATATAAAATTTCATTTCAGTTAAGATTTAACATCGGCATTTTAAATTCCGTATGTAATTTCTTATTTTTCTGATGTAAATTGGCTATAAGAAGAAAATTTCTACATATTCCAAAATTGCCCTTTCTTAGTCCTGTAAATAGTCCCATCTATTTACAGCTTAGTTTTCCATTTATGTCGTAAATTGTGTCCAAAGCAAAAGTTCCCCATTTTTGGATCTCAAAGGTTGGCAACTGTGACTTCGGGTCATTGGAGTGTGAGTGTGTAAAAAGAAACACGTGCTTTGCTCAGTCATTTTGAAGTGCTGGCTTGAAATAAATTAATTTCTGCTCCAGCTTGGAATGAGATTTTATGGGTTTCAAGTAGGCTTCTTTTAAGCAGTGTCCTTTTAGCTGCTCTAGACAAAGGCCAACGAAAAAGAGCAAGCCTTATTACAGCGAGACCCTGCAACTTCGCTACAGCTAGAACATACAACAGAGGGCCCGATGGTGGTCCCCCCCCCCTCTCTCTCTCCAAAAAAAAAAAAAAAAAAAAAAAGTGATTCTGAGTGAAGACGAATATCAGAGTTCAAAAGAATCAGAATGAAAAAGTTAATCTTCAGAAGTCATTAGAAAACTAAGATCCCTATAGTAACTACATTTAGATAAATTTTTATGTTAAAAATTGATTTATAGATAAGTAGTATTATATTTATAAGTATTATTAAAGTATTACATTTATATATTTTTATTGTGGTTAAGGCACAGCTACACGGCTATTTGCCTAACGGGAAGGTTGCCTTGGGCAGAGGGCTTTTTAAGGGGTTCTAATGCGTATTCACGTGACATCTGGAAAAAAATCGCCCAAAACTCCAGACCGTTAGATCGACAGCCACGTGTTATTACATTTATAAGTGGTATTATACAATAGCAGTACTTCCCAGTAAGGGACACTCCCCGGACAAGACATTTGTTAGAAACCAACTTCGTGTCGTTTGGCGATATATCGCCAAATTTGGCGACAACACGCTTTTTTATATAATTTAAGAAATACATAATACTAAAATGTAAGTCAAAAGTCAACAGTAATGATTTTAACGCTAAAACACATGAAAAATATTTTTGGCCAGGATTTTGACACAAATACTCCACTGTGCGGCGTTCGCTTTTCGCCAAAGCGTTGGCGCGTAAAGCGCCAGTGCTCTGTATTTATGAGTGTTTGTTTTCACGCTTCCGGCGTACACCTTTTAGAAATGAGGAAACAACAGTTAGAAGAAAAGAGAGTTAAACTAAGAAATCTATTAAATCCGGATTATAAAGAATAAATCAAAACGTACATTAATTCTAGAAACAGGTACAGGACTCTACTCTCCGTAGTTTTAAATTTAGGTAGACCTGAATAGGGTCTATTGTCTGGAAACTTAGTGGTTTTGTATCAAAAAGTGGTTGTTGCAAAAGAAACATTTAAAAAATGGTTTAAAATATGATATGTATAAAAACTTTTTATAATAACACACATGAAACGGTGTCTTAAACCAAGAGGGAAAGGGCGGGAAGAAGGGAGTATCTCCGTTTTGTGTCTAAAAATGTTCAGATAGGGACGATCGTTTAGGCGGAAAAAAATCTTCAACCGTCAAGGAAAAAGTCTATTGTGAAAAGCAGCCACAGTACAGCCCCGGTCTGACTCCAGCAGACCTTTTCCTGTTCCCAAAGCTGCTGGTGCACTCACATACTTTTTGGCTTCATTAAAATAAATAATAAATGGAAAGAGACAAGGCGGTAGGTCAGGTGCGCAACAGTGATACTAACTCACTCACATAATTTTTCACAGAAAGAAAGCTGGCTCGTTCACGCAAAACTAAAACGAATGAATATTTTTTTCCCTTCTCCTCTAACGAGTGAATGATCAACCGAGCGCCCCGGAAATCTGAGTATACTTTGAAGCATTGTCAGTAGGCGTTTCCTCGATTGTCAGGCGACTCCTCCAAGTGAGGCATCTCCCCTGTGTTTTGGAGCACTCTGCATACGCCTTCTTTGGAGATCGTATGTAGAATGTAGCTAGTTTGGGGAATATGCCGTAAGTATGCAATAGTCCAATCATTGATACTGTTATCTCATTTTTATCAATGTACATATTGCTGTTTTATTATTTACATTGTAAAAAAAAGAATTGTTTTTCCTGACGTGACCACGCCTTCCACGGAGGCCCCATTTATTTAATGTTTGAATAAAAAAGGATTGTAATTAAGAAACTGGAAATGTAGCCTTCAATGTCCTAGGTGTTCCATGAAAAAAAATGTTGTCATGTCATATCAGTCACCCCTATCTTCCCACGAGCTTTCTTCCTACCGATTCTTTCGGGTTGCTGAGTATACCATTCAAAATCGTTTTTATTCACTGGTGCTCATCCAATTAAGACACTACGGTTATGTGCAAAATTTCAGAATCACCAATACAGAAAAATAACTGCTCGCTTTACCTTGGTACGCCCACTGGCAATAGTGAGGAAAATCTTGCAATTTACTAAAAATTTCAGTTTTTAATGTATTTCCAGCGTAACATTAATATAATTTCAGTTGGAAGAAGATATAATTTTTTTCACAGTATTTAAAATGTCTGATATGTGTGACGATGGCCCTAGATTAGATTAATCGTACGCTCTTCCTCAAATGTGTCAAAATGTCCTGATTTTGAGCTTTGAGTTTTAAATGCGCATGATAACCTGCAGCAAAATTGTGGGTGTTTTATTCATTTCTTTTTATATATAAAGAAAATATATTAACATATATCCTTAAAAAATTAACATTTACCTTTAAGAAGAAATAAAAAGAAGAAAATAAAAATTCTGCGCCTTAGACCTTTTTGCGCTGCGAGAAAAAGTTTTGATCTTAGTCGTGTTATCAATGAAGCATTCAAAACAGGTGCAATAATAATAATAATAATAATAACGAAAAAAAAAATGGCTAAAACCAAGAGGGAAAGGGCGGGGAAAGGAGTATCTCCGTTTTGTGCCTAAAAATGTTCGGATATAAAAATGAATTAAAGAAAGGAAAATTTTTTTAAATTTCATAGAGTTTAAAATTTTCAATTTGACAAACATAGAAAAAATATTAAATTTGGGTTAGATGTGTAGCTGAACTTCAAATTTCACAAAGGAATATTTTAAATATACCATGGGCATAACAAGAGGAACTTTCAAATATATAATGGGGTTAACAAGAGGAACTTTAACATTTATCCACGAAAGCGTAACTTTCTCCGCAGCCTGCGTTTACTCATTTCGAGACTGGCTGTAGCCACATCAGCCCCACCCCCTGCCTACGTCCCTGAAAATGTCAGTCAGTATGTAGTCACAGTTTAAGTTACATTTTTCAACAGCATAACAAAAATACCTCCCTTCCGCTTAAATTAACTGTCTAAATTGTAGCTGTGGCATTGAATTTTTGGATAAGTTATATATACGCGAAAAATTACGATGATTAGAATAGTAATAAATTTGCAAACCTCTATACTCACGACAGCAAAAATAATTATATAAAAAACACCACTTGATCGATAAAGGTACACCAGCATTTTTGATACACAGTATCAAAGTGTGGAAATTAAATTTTGTGTATTTCAAATGACTTCCCATTTAAGCGTGTTTTAATATTTAATATGTGCATATAAATCATAAAGCTTTGTAGTTTTAATGCTGTGGGGAAAAAGAAACAAGATAAACAAACCAAAACTAAAAAATTAGCATAATGTATTTCAGAAAACAGTTCCTCTTGTACTCTTTCTTCTGATTCTTTGTACATGGGTTTTTTTTTTTTTCCACTCTACATTCTGTTAAAGCACATACGGGCAACCGCCGGCCGGATGTGGCCCGTCATCGGCTTTTTATCCAGCCCGCGGAACATATCAAAACCCGTATGAAACCTATATAAACCATTCAAATCCCAATTATACAGCCCGAGACTTCGCTAACATACTGAGATTTGGCCCGCGACTGCGCAAACATCCTAAAGTTTGGCCCGCAACTTTTCAAAGGTTGCCCACACCTGTGTGTGGAAAGTATTTTAACTGTTTCACTTTCTTATGAACTCGCCCCTCCCATTCCCTTCCAATTCACAGTACAAAAATACCTTCTGATTGACACGTATGACAGACTACCTTTAGCTACGCCCCTAATTTAATGAAAACACAAACACCTTTCTTATTATTTCACAAACACATTTTAAACAGAATTCTTTTCAAATAAAACAATGACTGTAAGTGTTACTTAAAATCTCTACACCAATGATCTGTAAAATATTATCTTTTTTGTTAACTATATTTCTATTTGCACTCCTTCTGTTACACCCCCGTTATAGAAAATTGTATACAAACAAAACTGAAAAAATCTTTTTAATTATAAATTTTAATCAAAATTCATTTTAGGTTATTAATAATTTCCTAAAAATTCAGACACTTGAAGTTTTTAAAAATTGAAGTATTGTTTTTCTGTAGTTTTACTGTCATTTTCCTAAATAACAAAGATAAAACAATTATGACATCACATTATCTGTACACAAGTACATTTAATTTATTTCCATACCTATAAATATATATTTATATATTTAATCAATTTTCTATTCTCTCTCTTTCAGGTATATACCGCCTACAATTTCTTGGAGAATGCACGTACACGCCTTCAATACACCTTTACCGTTGACAAATTTCAGCAATATTACTTTTGTAAATTGTTTATGAACAAAATATAACAGGATTCTGGGAATCCATCATTAATATTTTTGATATTTGAATCTAGTCATTAGGTGACAGTCAGGGGCGTAGCCAGGGGGGAGGTATATCGGGATATATCCCCTCCCCCCCGGAAATTTTTGGATTAGTGATTACAAGAATAACTGCGTGCAGAAATTCCTTCTATTTATACACATATAATATCATATCTCCCCCCCCCCCCAACCACCGAAAAATTTTCCTGGCTACGCGCCTGGTTTCCAGTAATATCTCATAGTCTTCTGTTTTTGATTTATTCCGTTACATGATTTTCGGTGCATATATCTTTTGTCAGTACAAAAATGCACTTAAGGAATTATTGATACATTTTTTGATTGAGGTGACATGCTGAAAATAAATAATAAAAATATAATTATAGGTAGATCGATATAAGGCATACGCTGGACTTGTATGGTTAGACTTTTATGGTAAGAATCGCAGTTACAAATTTATATAACATGAGAATATATTTATAAGACGCTACGGCATTGCGATCATATTGTCTTGAGTTGGATATGGCCCAAATGTTAAATTGCGAGTAACTGATATGGTTTTGGAAAGATTGAAATTGAGTATCTCTAATTAGTTTTAAGGATCAAGTGGGCTGAAGATTATTTGATATTCAATAGGTTCTGATTTTTTTTTTTTTTTACATTTAGCTGTTGAGAAGAAGCCTAACTTACGTACTATGCTTAATGGGAATGAAGAAAGGATAAAAGTAAATTGATGCATATAAAGAAGTGTTTCAATGAAGTAAAGCTTCACTCAATGCTAATGCTTGATTGCATATGAGCTAAACGGAACTCAACTCCTGCGCTTATTTTTTTCTCGGTGATTTTTTATACTAAATTTGAAATAGTTGTTTCTATTGATATTAATTTTATTACGCTGGATGTAGTTGCAATTGTAAAAAAAAAAAAAAAAAAAATTACTAAATTTTACAGTAAATGTTAAGGAATTAATATTTTAAGGTACAATAAAACAAGGTAAGGCCCTTCTGCACTTTTTTCGTCATAATTTAAGTTCTGCTCAATGTACAATAATTCAGACATCTATTGAAAAGATTTACTCAATCTGTACAATCTAAACCGGACTAAGAGCTGGATTCTCCCCCCGTCGTTACAGTTTGGCAGTCGTTAACTCGACCCTGCCTTGTGGTCACTTGAGGTGGAGTCTTGAAGAGGAGCATTAAGTGGTTCTTGAGATTGGCTAAACGACCCCGGGATGATCTGAGAAACTTTCGGAAAGTTGTTACAGCCAGTTGTTACCAAATAACTGGTTCTGCCCAGTCGACAGTTTCCACCGACTATTTCGGAAACCATAGGGGCAGAATTTCACCCTAATTTGCCTAATAATCCATTAAGCAGAGGAGGATTTTTACAACCAGATATTTCCTAGGGCTTTGTTTAAACTGCGATTTCTGTCACTTTAGCTGGTGTTTTGTGTATAATGATCAAAATTTCTCACGAGAAAAGTCAACTCTGTGCGGGATGACTGATAATACCCATGCAAATATCCTTGTGCTTGGAAGAGATGAGCTTAAAGGTGAATATAGGATATATGAAATGATTAATCAAATTGTACCACGAACCTAACCGAATAATTTGTAACCGTATATAAGCATTCATTTTTTTTTTTTTAATCCATATGGCTCATGCAATATCACTAGTGCTGTAAAAGTATCGAAAAAATGAATACCCGAATGTATTCGTTACTTTTAAACTCACTATTTCTTACTAAGTATTCGTTACTAGGTCGACCGCGAAAAACAATAGTCTTATATAGCATTAAAACAATTCATTACGAATGTTTAAAATACTACATGGAATTCCATTTTTTGGTTAAAATCATATGAAAATATCATACATTACTTTTTAACTTTAAAACATAAAAATTCTATTTAAAGCTTATTTTCTCTGATTTATGGATGTTTTTATGCAAATTTATTGTTTTATACAGCGTTATAAGTAGCCAAATAACTCAGAGAGCACATAGAAATCTTCCTAAGACATGCGCCACTCTCCCCTACACCACCCCGCATTCTGAACGCCCCGCTAATTCTGAACGCTAGTTTAACCTGTTCATTCTTATCATAAAAAGTGTAACGGACAGCTTTCCCTTATTTGTACCGTATTGCTTAAGTAATTCTCTCTACAGGCCGTGTAAAACAAAACAGGAACTTTTTAAATGTGTTTTAAGTTTACATGCCATATATATATATTAGCTCCAAGCAATATTTTAAATAATAAACATGTGTGAATTCGTAAAAAGTTCTTTTTGAATAAGTTGTTATTTATTACTCATATTTCAGTTCAAGCTCAAATATTAAAAGCAAAGAAGCTCTAATACTGGCATCCACGTATAACAGCATACTATGAACCATATCCCATACTTGCATTGTACGAAACAAACATCTTATAAGAGCAGCAGATACTGTATCTATATACGTATCTGAAATTGCATCACATCAGTAACGAAATATAGAGATACTTTCAAATCTCATCAAATCTCGTTATTCGGCGCAGGCCATTCGGCTGACTGACTGAAAATGCAATTAAAGGAGTACCTGAACTAAAAAGTCTAACCTCCAGTATGGCGCAATGTGCTTTGTCCACACATTGATGAAAAGTAAGATGACAAAAAATGTAGCGAGTGCTACAGTATGGGGCACGAAAACCCCGTGAAATTCAGAACAAGTCAGTAAAAGGGCAACGTGGCGAAGCCGCGTTGCAGGGGCGTTGGAATTGCCCCGATGTCCGGCCCCCAAGGGGCAGTTGGCTTGGAAGGAAAATCGACCTGCCCTCCCCCCTAAGAAGGGCTTCCCAGGGCAGGTTGCTCGATTTAAGACCATGATGACGAAAAAATGCGGCGATCCATGATGGAGGCTGGATGAAGCGACCAGGAGCAGGAAGTGAAAAAAGAAAACAAAAAAGGTCCAGTTCAATAATTGGAGAGGCTGGAGAGATGGACGTACGACGACAAGACAGGAACCACGGGGATGAAGTTAAAGGGCGCCCTTCGTCGCCCCAAAGGATGCCACACCCGTAAAGCTACGAACCGCTTCCGTCCAGGAGTCTGGCTGCGACGTCTTGCGTCATTAGGCTGCAGCTCATCTTTAACAGGTCCTCACTGTACTTCGACGGCCCGCAACACCGCAGGTCGACTGCCACTCGCAAGCCACAGTCTACAACCAGGTAGTTCCGTCTTGATGAGGTAGAGTCGATCACTTCAGTCTGTCCATGGGCCTGTTCGCGACGGAGTCACGAACAATTCGATGTTATGTTTGGCGAAGAATTCGGCAGAAATAGAGTTGATGAGCACGTGAGTCGTCAGGATGAGAGAACGAGTGCAGAACATCAGCGTAGAGGAACGGCAGACGATGGCTTCAACACATCAGGCAGGAACATCTTGGGCATACTCATAAATGGCCGGTAGCTCACGATCAGGAACCCACGATCAGCGGAAGACGAACATCCGGCATCAAGGAGCGCTGGAACCAACATCCGGAAGAAACACGGCGCACAACAGTATGAAGATATTAGAAGTTTGAAACTTAACGTTCAGTTAGGCTGGGGGACCGCTTCGACTAGAAAATCGAGGCACGGACTTGGTTTGCCGCGGGCAGAGCCGCCCCAACTCCCCCTGAGCCGACCGCCTCACGTACCATGATTACCGGCTTCCGCGGTATTCCCCTGAAGAGCGAAGCTCAGAACACTCCGGCTGACACCCCGGCTAGTTGGCCATTCGGCACAGGCGAAATACAGTCCCCTACAGACGAAATACAGTCCCCTACGAACATGTCTCTATAATACTTCCGGTATCAGTAACGAATAACGGAACATACTACTAGTCACATAACGAAACTCATTTCAAAGCACGCCCGGCAGTCTGTGTTCGAAGTTCGAAATTGGTTGATGAGGATGCAGTAACGACTCATATTCGAAAGTAGCAATTCGTTACTTCGAGTCTGTGTCTGAGAGATATCCGCATCTCTGAAACGAATACATACGGTTTGCAGAATTTCAGTGTGGGACTTCATAAGAATCCCTCCTCCTCTGTCACTTAAGTCATACAACAATTAAGCTATAAATCAACGAATTTCATTTTCAGACATTTTAAACTGCAGTTTATTAATAATAATTTTAAAGAAAGTGTGGCGACACGAGATCGCCTCCGCGCACACACCGGCAACTGAAGGCCGGTCAAATGGGTACCTTTTAGCCAGGCTGGAAAAAGCCACATCTGCCCATAGATTTAGGAATACCTATATTGCTCATCCAATGTTCCTAATCGTGTGCTTTTTGTTGCCAAAAACGCACCCCATTTCTGCCACTATCATGGCTGTTGTCGATGTAAAATGGAACATTCGTTGCAATACTACAGAAAAATAAATAAGTTCGAGGGAAAATATTTCGATACGACTTAGTACTTTTTAAAATACATATTGTTCTAAAATGATTGAAAATACCATTATAATTTAAGTTATTGCCATTCTGCGCATGCACATACCACTATCATGGCTACCATTTGGAGGCAACAGATTTTCTCTTGCTATGCTTAATCTAGAGATTCCTATATCTACGCATCTGCCACGCGGGTTTTCTGCGATCAAAACCAGCTCCCGTCGCACGCTCTTCCTACAGAAGTTTGTAAATATATATCCAGAAATTATCTGACTGGGAACGAAGTAGTTCAAGTAAGCAATGCAATTTATAAACCATTAATACTTATCTTCTTTGTCGTCAGGTGTTAAGATTTCCATTTCCCGGCTATTTTAATTACAACCGATAACTTTAAGTAGAGTGCCCATTTTCGGATTTGAAAATAAAGGTATTTAATTTGCATTACATATTTTAAGTAAAATAAAACATTTTTTTTTTTTTTTTTTGAACGAATAAAGTTTCATTTAACAGTAAAGAAATATATTCAAATTTATGAATTTGAAAGAAGTAGTAATAAGTGTTTTAGTTAGGTTTTATTTTATTTTTACTTTCCGAACATGTACCATGTAAGGAAAGTATTGTAATCATGAAAAAATTCGAATTCGAGATTTTGGTGTATTTACACGTTTTGGGGTCTTCTGACGCGCTAGTTACAAGAACAATCTATTTTATTTGATAAATGACGTTTTCCAAACTTTAAAAGGAATACGAAGATCATCATATTTAAATCAAGAACCGAATACTTATTTAAGAAGCTTTAAGAAATATTTCATTTATTTATTTATAGTTTTTTTTTTTTTTTTTTTGTCGTACAAACACAAATTTTGAGATTTCTTTTAATTTCTATTTTCCGTTTCGAATGTATGAGCCCAATGTATTTCAGAGAAATAAGGGCGTTGTTGGAGGGAGGAGCATAAAATATTATGCACTCCCACATTTAAAGTTTACATATTATTTATATATGATCTGTTTTTTAAAAGAGATTAAATGAAGTCCAGGCAGAAAAAAAAGAAGAGAACATATTATTTCAAAGGACACCGTGCAGCGAACTTTTATTGCTAAGCAAGTTTTCAAATGTCATCATGCTTGTACCAAAAACTGAATGTTAATTCTTTAAAAAGCTCCAAGAAAAATATTTTTCACTTTATTTATTTATTTCATTTTATTTATTTATTTGTATATTCATTTGTCATATATAAGCAATTTTTTAAAATTCCCTTTTCTTTTTCGTTTCCTATGTATGGACCTGTATATTACAGATTACACAAGGGCGTTGTTAGAAGGAGGAGCTTCAACTTTTATCAACTCCCATATTGGAAATTTTCAAAATATTTATGACGTTTTACATAAGGATAAAATAAAATCCACACACACAAAAGAAAGTAAAGTATACAATTTTTGTAATAATTTAGATTTTCATAAATTGTCAAATCACACACACACACCAGAAGGCTACATTTAATTGTTCATAAAGAAAAGAACGCGCAATAATCAAGTTTAAAAGACACAAATATTAAAGGAATAACAGCATTTGTAAAATCTTGTGCTACCATGTGAACCGGCACACTTTCGGCCTCTCCACATTTTCTATTACAAATCCCTGCAAAAACTGTTAATTTTAATTTTTAATATTTATCATTTCTCACCGTATATTTGTAAACTTGAAATCTGCAGGAGAATCAATATTCTCCGTCACTCAATCTAAATTATTTTAATCCTAAGATGAATTTCAGAGAAATGTTGAATTAAAAAATTAAATTTATTATATTTGTGATTTCATCTTACGTAAAAAAATTATAAAGACAATTACTTCAACTTGCTCCTTTTAATCGGCATATAAGACCGATTAAACATAATCGGCGTTCATAAGACTTTTTCTTGATCCGATGAGTTAGCTAATAAATATACATACTCTGATTCTGCATTATCTTTTAGAAGTCTGCATTTGTAATTTTTATTTCAAAATTGTTTTTTAGGGCGGTTACATTTCGATAGCCCCTCCTTTAAATACGCACTTGTGTATCTATAAATAATGACAAAAAAGTGAATCAGCTGTTTCCAGCAGAAATTGAATAAAATCAGGCCCTGGTTATTGTACAGGTACTTGGGGCACGTGCCTGAGTACACATGCACAAATAGGACACATAATAAACTAAATAGAGTTTAAAACTGTGTATAGGGGCACAAAAATTGAACCAGTTGTATAATGTTTGAAATTTAAAAAGAATGAAACGAGCCTTGGGCACAAAAATTGTATAGTCAGGCCTTGAAAAAAATACAAAGTTTCTTAAGAAAGAGGAGACAAATTTTTAAAGGATTAATGAAATAAGGACATATCATACAAAACCATACCTGATACAACATTTCAATGGAAAAATAATCTTTTAACTCAATTACATTCGGTAATTTTCATTGTTAAATATGAAGGGGCGACAATTTTGGAAACTCTACTTCTTTTAAACTGTTCTCTTCCACACTTGCGAAAGATCAATCTTTTAATATTTGAACAGGTTTATTTATTTATTTATTTATTTTATTTATTTTTACCATTCGGATTTAAGTATGTAAGTTGGTGCTATGAAAGAAAGATTTAAAAAAAAATGATTTACTTACTACTATTAAATGTGAATAGCAGCGGATCCAGGATGGGACAGGGGAGCGTCAAATCCTTCCCCAAAGAGATTGCTGAAGGGTAGCATTCTGCTTTTTTATGCACTTGAAATAGGTAAATTGATCTACTTCTATAACTTAGCCTCTCCTTAAAATGTTATAATGCTTTAAACAAAAATTTGCATTGCTACATTGGTTTAGTCTAAAATTCTGCTTTATTGTACTGTTTGGTTGGTTGAAATAAGCTTTTGTCAAAATTTTGCCTCTCTCAAAAGAAATTTTATGGACCCGCCACTGAATGTAATAAGATGTGCGTTTTTACATTTAAAAAAAGTGTAGATTCTACAAGATAAGCATACAAAAATATTTTTTTTTAAATTATTGTTATCTGTGGCTAGCCAGAAAATTTTCATGGGAGGGTGGGGGGTTACGACTACTGCAACTCACATATATGTTTACGTGTGTGTGATAAAATTGAACATAAATTGTAGAAAAACTCGCCGTTTCTTCTGAAAACGCAGATAACTGACATTTGTTGTAACAAGGGAAATAAAATTTAAAAAAAAATCCATGCCTTTTTTCCCCCTCTAAAAAACTATAGTTTATCGGACACTAATTCTACTTGAAACACATAAGTATTTTTTAATTGGCTAAGTTCCACGGTTTGTTTTTATATCTGCGATTATACAGCTAAGGCGTATTTAAAGGAGGGGTTAATCGAAATGATCCCTTCAAACCTTGATTACCCTTTCAACGAATCAGTTGTGAAATCGGATAAAACCATACATTTACAGATTCCGGTTTTTTTTCGAAACATAATGCACTATCATTACATCTGAACTTAGTAGCTACAAATCAAGTAAAGAAATAGTCTTAAATCCTAACGGAAAAAAATGACTTTGAGATAATTCTCTTTATACATTTTTTTTTTTTTTTTTTTTTTTTGTATGATGAAATCAGTCATATGAATTATTCATTTATTTGAACTTTGTCCAACCATGGCCCAGTGAACTGAACATGGTAAATCAGGATCCATATTCTAGCCTAAGTCGCGGCAGTTGATCTAACTGTCTGGATTTTTATGGATTCTGGATTAGATGTAACGTCAATAGGCATTGAAGCCCCTTAAAAAAAAATTCCCGCCCATTGGCACCCTCCTCTTCGCTCCTACTAGGTAGATAACGCGTTTTGTAGATTTCCCTAATCATAATGCACGTGTATTTATTTCATGTTAATCTTTGGTTTCTTTTCATTTTCGAATAATATATTTTAGATAGTGCCAAGCATTGCGAAAGGCCTTTTACTTGCGGCGACGCCCTCCCAGATTAAAATGAAGCGATGAGAGTATTTGAAACTCCATTGGGAGTACTAGTTCCTGCCACAGATATTATCTACCAGACTTTGTGTCTGGTAATCTTGAAACATTAAGGACATTTAACTATTTGTAATAATCAAGTTGGAGCAATTTTTTTCTCATTAATATTTTCAATTTGTATTTTCTGGTGAGTATTATTTTCAATCCATAATAATTTTTTGATCATATTTCACAGGCCAGGGCTTGGCTGATGGGGCTGTAGCCAATCTCGAAATGAGTAAACAAGGTATGGTGAAAATTTCGTATTTCGATGAATGATAAAGATCCCGTTGAGAAATTTTACATTAAGATAAGGGCCTACACCGAACTTTTTTTTATTTTAATATTTACGCATTTCCAACTCCAAAGACAAAAAACTCTATTTATGCTTTTCTTTCTATAAGTTATCTGCCATTTCAAATTTTGAGTTTTTGTCACCACTGAAAAAGAAAAATCCTGCATACGCTACTGTTTAATGCCACAATATACCTGAGTGAGTAAAAGCAAGGAAGCACTTTTTACTTCTAGAAAACAGTATTATTTCAATAACAAAGCATATCCGTGCTACGTTATAAACAACACCAGAATACGGCATCAATTTGACACGGCGGACTGGTTTTAATATTTAGATGGAAGACAATAGCTTAATTAGTGTCGGTTGTCTTCAAATTTTCGTTATTTACGTTTTATTAAAATATGCCATCTAGGTGCTCTGTTCCTTATTACAAAAGGAAGGGTATATTGAAAATGAGGAGAAAGAAATAAATTTATTAAAACCACCCTTAATCTGTATAGGATAGTTTGTATTGTATAAATATTATATAAATTACGATTATATTGAATACGCCTTTGCTTAATCGATCCGCATCAAGAAACTGCCTTCTCCGAAACGTGAAAAGAAGGAAAAATATTTTTAAAATGTAAAGAAGACTTCTATCCTCTAACATTATAATTCTTATATCGAAACCTAAAAAGAACTTGACCTTGAGCGGAAGTATACAGCCTTCTACTGATATTTAGAAATTGCTCAATGGTAACATTAAACATGTTTAAACTAATCGAAGTAAATTTAACTTTATAAAAATTAGAAAACACAGAAAAATGATGTAATAAGAGTAATTACCTAATAAGGGTAAATTGCACAGCAGCAGTTTTTTCATTTATTAAAAAATAAAATAAAATAAAATAATGAATTATTTATGCAATAGGCTCCCAATTTCTTATAATTATGTGAAAAAAAAATCTGAAAATTCCCTTGTTCATCAATTTTTAGCAATTTTGAACTCAGAAAATTGCTATTACAAAATAAAACAATTTGTTTAAAAAAAAAAAAAAACCTACTTTAAATTATCCAGATTTTTGTTTTAGAATTAATTTTATAAATGGAAAGGCAATAATGTTATTTCAGTAATTGCAGTAATAAACATGGAATATGAAGTTATTAGTTTTAAACGGATAAAGATTAAATGTCGTTTTTTTTTATTTTTTTTTAGCTCGTATAAATTACTTTCATAACTGCCTTTATCATCTAATACCAACAGAAAAGATAGAACAAAAAGTGACAAAAATATAGTAAAACTTACTTACTTTTCATTTTGTACTTCATAAAACTGCGATATCCGTGTCGGAGCAGCTTTGGAGGTTTTTTGTGTTGTCGCCAACCCAAGTTTGCCTTGCCCATGCCAATTGTAAACAATATGGCGGATCGGAAGGCGCTGGTTTCCGAAATAATTGAGGATAATATTCTAAAAACAATAACACAAAAATAACAAATAAAAAAGACATTAAAAAATTAAAATATATTTTAGCATTCTGACAAAAGCATACGTAAACAAAAGTAAAGAACTATTTTAAATCATAACAAATAAGTACAAACAACACTTATCTCATACCTTTATTAAAATCGCTAAATTATTGCAATATTGAAATAATAAAATCAAAATATCTAAAATTATTTCACGGTACAAAATATTAATTACGTGATTATTTGTTGCTTCTATCCTAACAAATAACAAAGGAAAACGAAAATATTAACCTAAAAAGTACTATCAAAAGAATGTTAATTCATACAAAACTGTAATTAAACAGTCAGTATGAACATGAACATCCATTTTAAATTTAAAAAACAATTAAATAATACAATTTAATTTAAAATAAAGACAATAAAATAAAATCACAAAGCACGTCATCATCAGCGAGTAGCCATTTTCGGAAATGAAAAATCGGCTTTAGGATTACCATGTCTTAACTTCCGATCGTCCAACGGCAGTATTACCACAAAGCCCCCCCCCTCTATCGCGCTGCAAAAAGTAGCCAAAACGTAAACGCGCTAAAAAGGACTAGTACTAAAGGTGTACCTCCCGCCCACTTTCAATTGCAAAAAAGTACCGAACATCCACAAGAGTAGAAAGCTGGAACTAATGTAAGCTTCGTAAATGAATGGGCACATATGAAAGAGCTAATCATGAGAAATATCTTCTCCGGGCGTCATGTTGGCTTAGTCGAGCTCTGGTCAAGAGAAAAAATAAATAAAAAATAAAGGAGAACTTAGTTTAATTGAAAAGCTGGGAAAATGCAGACTTTTTTTTTTCTATTTTTTTTTTTTACCGCTCAGTAAAGCTTGCATTTGTTAATATTGGAATTTGGAAAATACCGTCATGAAAACTGATAATTAATTGAACCTAAAAAATAAATTTACTTTTGATTATATTCT
The DNA here is from genome assembly GCA_038373885.1 of Cheiracanthium punctorium. Classification (NCBI taxonomy): domain Eukaryota; kingdom Metazoa; phylum Arthropoda; class Arachnida; order Araneae; family Cheiracanthiidae; genus Cheiracanthium; species Cheiracanthium punctorium. The sequence goes on along the minus strand of JAWZYV010020068.1, from coordinate 335,667 downwards.
TTCACTAAGTATTTCCCAGTATTTGCAACTTAGTCAATATGCAATGCTTCCTTAAAGCAAACTTTAACGAAGCTATAGGCATGTGTGCGTTCTGACTCTGTGAAAATCAATCAACAAACTGTATTACGGCATCGTAATGTAAAGATTAACCAGAGCCAAGAACTATTGTTGCATCTCCTCCTTTGTATTCTTAGAATGCATTGCTTCAATTGTCTTTCTTCGAAATTTATAAGTAATACTATATAAATAAAATGTTCTCACTTATGTTTACTTTCAAATGTTTATTACTTATATTGAACAATTTATTCGATGGTCAAATTTCATGTGGGCGGCACTTGCTCCGCCCAACGCTCAAATTATTTCGTTAAAAACAACTTATTCCTGACAGGTGAACAGTGCGTTACGATGAACCTTCATCATCATTATTAAAATTTATATTTATACTATTCAAACTATTACGAATTATTTAAGTAGTTATTGATCAGCATAAATATTGTAATTTTGAAACATGTTTAAAAAGTTCCACAAATAAATCATACTACATTATTGGATAATTTGGAATTTTAATTTCTTTTAGTATCAGCAGTAGTGTCTGCAGCATGGCTGCTGATTGGAGTGCTGGTATCGAGAACAATTTATTGTTCCATAAATGCCTTTTTTGAAAATTGAAAGCTGAACGAATTCGAAAATCCTCATGCTTCAAAGAAAAATCGCATATCATTATAAGAAATCGTTTGAAATAATTTTTTTTTTTTTTTTTTTTGTGTGTACCGAAATAAACTTTCCGATTTTTCTCTTTCTCGTTTTCATCTTTTTATGTGTGGCATTAAATTTTAAACAAAGAGGGGCGTGGTCAAAGGGAGGAGCAGCAAAGTCTAGACCCTCCTTCAACAAGAAGTTTGCAAAATTTTCTGAGACTTTGACATAGCCAAGCGAAGCATACGAAAGCCAAGACAATGAAAAAAAAAAAAAAAAAAAAAAAAAGGTATATTAACTCTCAGATATCCTGCAGCGAATTTGTATTGCAGAACAAGAAATATTTTTAAATTAATGTTAAAATCTAAAAAAATAGGGCCGTGGTAGCCCAGTGGTTAGGGCGCTGGACTCGAAACCGGAAGGTTTTGGGTTCGATTACGGCGCACCACTAAAGACCACCGTGTAACATGCGGTGTACGCGCACTTTAAATATCCGTGGTTCCGAAAGTCCTCTCGGCGGTCGCTAGCAGTTTCCGATGGGTGCCAATATTCAGAAGTCCCCCACCTTCTGATGAGGTTCCAAATTCTGGCGGGAAATTCCGGGAAGGACGTATATGTAGCTCTAAGCGACACATTCAGTGACGCCAGCTATCCTCTCCTGGCAAACAAACAAACAAATTAATGTTTTACTACCGAAAATTATCAAATCACACAACAACCACACATAAACTGAAAAAGCTTATGCACCTGAATATTAATTAAAAAAAAAAGTAATATGCATGAGGCAACGGAGTTTCAAAACGAAAATCAAAAGTAATTTTGGCATTTGTAAAACTTTGCACCATAAATTCCACTGATTCTATCTCATGCCCAACCAGTGGCATAGCTTTGAACTGGAAGACGGAGGATGCTTGGTTCGAAACCAGGTCGCGTCCGCCGACCTAATCGTTCCAGTACAAGTACGACCAGTACAAGGAGTTTTCCGTGATTTTCTCCGAAACTTCGAGTAAATACGGGTTAGGACCCCCTAGAAAGTGCCGCACAGAGGGCAACCCTATCTCCGACCTAAATCCCTGGTGTAGATAATTGGCCTTAACCTACATTTCCATTTCTCTCTCTCTCTCTGTGTGTGTGTGTGTGTCATTTTAAATAAAAACCACTTTGACAGTGTAAACAAACGGATTCTTAAATGCACTTTGAGAAAGATGTTCAACTGTGTTTTCTATTAAAAATTGCTGCAAAATTTCAACATGTTAATTCTAATTCAGCTGTAAAAACGATATTGTGTTTCATTTTGTCTTCATATTTGCAAACTGCGAAAACCCCAGTGGCGGATCCACACAAATAGCCTGGAGGTCGTAAAAGATGTTTTTTCTACTTTTTCTTGTAAATAAATTTGAATTTACGCCATTAATTAAACTTCTATAGAGTAAAATATACTGGTTAATTTTCACTTTTTTTGTACTTTTCTTTTTTACATCTGCAATTATACAGTTAGGGCAAATCCAAAGGAGGTCTTATCCATGTGTAACCCTCCCTCCCTAAGAATATGTTGTGAAATCTGTGATAATACCGTACAATAGAAAAAACTTTTCGAGGAACAAAATGAAAGGAAAAAAGTGACAAATTTTCGCCGTCCATGCCCCTTACGCAGTGAAGTTAAAAAATTTCTTTTTTTTTTTTTCCTTTTCCCTGCTGAATGACGTGTTTAAAAGAGCCTGCGTTTCATGTTTCTGATTCAAATAGTTTTGGCGGCACGATGACGAGTCAATCACTTTAGAAAAGCTTTTTTTTAACTATTTATTTTTTAAAAGGTCGCGAATAAATGTATTTTCCATTTATGGTCTGCTGACTGCATAATACCATACAGTAAGTTAATAGTAAGAAGGAATATTACGTATGAAATGTCGTGTTATTATTTTGCCCAAAAGCTATATTTTATGAAATATTAGTAAATTTAGGAGAATGTAGTATATGTGAATGTGATATTTAAAAAGTGTTTATTTATTATGACCATCACAATCAAACATGCAGTATTTACATTTATTTCATGCTGCGACAAATTTTAATACAGCTTTAATTTGTCGCTAAAAACTCATATTAAATTCATGTTACATAAAGAACTCATTAATGAATTCAAAGCCATTTTCCAATGTAAAAATGCATACTGTGGCAGACGAAAACTCCTTTCCCGTCATCCATGATATACGCACTCGTTAACAAATATAAACTCGATATTTTAATAATCTTAAGATAGAACCTCCCACCCCCTTTTTTTATTATTCATTTCTTAATAAGGCAACCACGTAAGCAAAAGTGAAAAAAATAATTAAAATTTTGTACCCTTGTTCATAATCTGGTTTATATGCTAGGTTGGAACATGTAAAACTAGTTATGAGTCAGCGCGGAAAATTCTTTATTCTTTTACCCCTAGGATCGACAAGCGTCTAACCCCCGATTGGTCTACTTTGGCGCCATTCAATGCGCATGCTCGTAGACTTCATACGGGGGTTCAAAATTCGATCCGCTCAGGAAATGAATGGTGTCGCCATCTAGTGATTACTTTTGGAAACTTTGTATTTCTCATAATAATAAGAAATTTTGAAATATTTAGGATTAGCTTTGAACTTGTGTTTATTCTTCCTTTTGTATTATAAAAAAAAATTCTTCAAATATTTATTCTTTCTGATGATCTTGGAATTACCAATTGCTTGTTAATTAAAATTATGTATTAAGTAATTTCTACATAAGTTAATGATTTTTTTGATATATTATATAGTAAATAATTTGATATAGTAAATAATTTGATACAGTAAATAATTTGATACATTATATAGTAAATATCTAAATTCTTTAATGTTACTTGTTCTTAAAACTTAATACATAATACGTACATACTTATTGGCACTTTATAAAGAAATCCTTGATAGTGCCTTTTTTTTTGTGGCTGTGTTTTGAAAGCACATGAATTTTCCAAAGCTTTTTGTATATATTAATTTTGTGTGCAAAAAATTCAAAGTTTAAGTATTATGTGCGATTTTTTTTTCAGCGATTGTTGTTGTTGTTGTTGTGTGTGATTATGGCAACGCTACACTAGGGCGATCTGCCAAGGGGGGGGCGTGCCTTGGCAGGAGGACTTTCTAAGGGGTTCTAACGCGTATTCACGTTACATCTGGAGAAAACCTACCAAAACTCCAGACCGTTAGATCGACAGACGCGCGATGGGACCCGAACCCGGGTCCTCCACACTTCGGCCATCTATCATTTTCAGTGGCATAACCACTGTGCCATGGTGAGGCCCTTTCAGCGATAGTTGTTCGTTAAATAAAAGCTAAAAATTCGTTAAATCAGAGCATTGTAGCACCCTTTTTGTCGGGACAGAAAAAATATTCGTTAAATCGGAGAATTAGTTAAATCAAAGTACGTTAAATCGAGGTTCGGCTGTAATTCATTTTTGTGTTAGATGTTTTAAAATTTCAAAAGATTAAACTAAAACATCTAATAAGTAAAGATAGTTTTCATAATCTTTCAACAAATTTCCGATTGTATAAAATTGGAGAATACATAAAATATTATATACAGACAAAAGGAGGGGGCAGTCCCCCCCCCCTAAAATTCAAGAAAATGCATATATGTCCAAGGCCGTAGGCAGAAAAAATTTTTGAAAGGGGATATGTCGTGCTAAAATTAAAGATCGGGGGGGGAGCAGGAGGTGATATGCAGTATTACTTTTTTTTTAACTTAACACAAATACAAAACTGCTATAAAAACAAGTTCAAGGCCAATGGTAAATATTTCAAAATCTGCTAAAATCATTTACTTAATAAACTATTTTAAAAATAATTGACTTATGTAGGAATATTAACCAGCTACAATATTGCTAATTATAGATTATCAGTAAAGAATATAACTATTTGATATATTTTCTTTTTATTACGGAGAAATACAATCAAAGTTTCCAAAATTAATCACTAGATGGGGGACATTTGGGATATAAAAATAAAAACGAGATTGTGTGTGTGAGGCCATTCTTATTTAAAACTAAATATACCAAAATCTGCAAAATTATTTACTATATATTATATAAAAAAAATTAATCACTAGATGGGGGACATTTGGGATATAAAAATAAAAACGAGATTGTGTGTGTGAGGCCATTCTTATTTAAAACTAAATAGTCCAAAATCTGCAAAATTATTTACTATATAATATATCAAAAAAATAATTAACTTATGTAGAAATTACTTAATACATAATTTTAATTAACAAGCAATTGGTAATTCCAAGATCATCAGAAAGAATAAATATTTGAAGAATTTTTTTTATAATACAAAAGAAAAAATAAACACAAGTTCAAAGCTAATCCTAAATATTTCAAAATTTCTTATTATTATGAGAAATACAAAGTATCCAAAAGTAATCACTAGATGGCGACACCATACGAGCATGCGCATTGAATGGTGCCTAAGTAGACCCATCGGGGGCTAGACGCTTGTCTATTATCGCTGCACATTACTAGATTACCAATGTTTACATAACTGTAACTTTGTTTGGGTACCAAAAATTCAGCAAACCAGCTATGGAGAGTGTCCACTCCTATAATATATCTCCGTTATAAATAATCTATATATAAACAAAGTGTAACAGGTCCCTTAGTTAGTTTGTCTGCACCTCGCGTAGCTCCGAAACGGGTGATCGTAGACCTACCAAATTTCCTATAGAAATTCTCCAGGACGGATCCCGACATACCTCGAAGCGATTTTTTTAAAATTCCAATTATTTTAGGAGATATCGATAAAAAACATGTCGCAAAAGGCTAATTTTTCTTCCGCCATTTCGCAATTGTAACCCCGCAGTGGAAAATGACAGAATATAGCATATCTGGGTTGCCATATTTGGCAAGTTTAAACTTTTAATTTTTAACTTTTTATTTATAATATTTAGACTCTTGAAGTAAAAATAAAAGAATAACGATTTTTTTTTGTTTAGATTATTTGTAAGGTTGTTTTTTAATTAAAATATCGTATGCATGTAAAATCATGTGTGTGTCAAACCGTTTGAGCGTGAAAGAGTAACAAACATACATACAAACATTGACATTAGCAAAATTTACGAAATTACAACTGCGGATTCTGTACGGTCAGGTAATTTTGAACATCTCCAAATTTCATTGAACTTCACAGCATCACTAGTAAAGGTGTAGCTTTCTCTTCCGCAAATTAAGTTAGAAATTTAATTAATCTAGATTTTAAATAATTCATTAGATTAATTTACGAAAACAATTAATGGAAATACCTTATTCACCTTGATTAAACACCCCAGTTTTAAAATCCTGAATTCTGCAAAGCGAAGCCAATAAGAAATACTTGGGTTGAATTAATCCAAATAAAAGCTTTTGAATTAGCTGCAAGTTCTTTCCTTTACAGGAATTTCCAACGATAAATTGCACGGGACTGTCACGAAGTTCAGCTGATGCCTGCATGAATAAATGAATTTCCGACATCATGTATACGGACAGGTATAGATATTTTCTTATAAGATACGTATGCAACTTTGTAACAAAAAAAAAAAAAAAAAAAATAATTAACAAAAACAAAAAGTGGAAGTAAGATTTAGTACCCGTGAACTGAAGATAGAAATATTGAATAACGTTTTATGAATTTTTGCTTACAAAACTGAAATACACTGCTGGCCACCCAAATTGCAACACCAAGAAAAACAAGAGATATCACAACAAAATTTATTGTGTAGATAACATGTTGACCAAGTAACAAATGATTAAATTTACAGCATTCTATGAAGCGTGGTTCCTGCCAAAATCAGTACCCAGAGTAGCCGCCGTTGTTGGAGATCACAGCTGCCACACGCCTCGGCATTGATTCAAAGAGACTTTGAATGTGTTCTTGGGGTACAGCAGACCAAGCAGCTTCCACACGTTGCCAAAGTTGATCTGGTGTGACAGCTGGGGATGAACTCTGGGTCAGTCGTTGAGCAACCATGGACCACATGTTTTCTATCGGCGAAAGATCCGGAGAGCGCGCCGGCCAGGGAAGCAATTCAATCTGGTGATTGACGAAGAACCCTTGGACAATGCGTGCCACGTGTGGCCGTGCATTATCCTGCTGAAATATGGCTGTTGGCAAGCCCTGAAGGTAAGAAAGGACAACTGGCTCCAACACCTCGGAGATGTAGCGCTGGCTGGTTAAAGTACCGGCAATGCGTACTAGAGGAGTGCGAGAGAGATATCCGATACCGCCCCATACCATAATACCCGGTGCAGGACCAGTGTGACGGTGCATAATGCAGCTGTTCAGCATCCTCTCTCCACGGTGTCTCCAGACTCGAATCCGACCGCCGTGGTGTTGCATACAGAAGCGTGACTCGTCAGTAAAGAGAATTTCATTCCATTCTGTCGTCCACATCCTTCTTTCATCGCACCATTGGCGGCGGAGACGTCTGTGGTTCCGCGTCAGAGGTAGACAAAGCAACGGACGTCTTGCGGACAGACCATTCTGCTGTAAACGACGTCGAATGGTACGCGCAGACACTGGATGATGCGTTACAGACTGAATCTGCTGTGATATGGTTCGTGATGTGACTGAGCGGTCCGTCACTGCCATGCGTACAATCTGCCTGTCATCACGTGACGTGGTGCACTGAGGTCGATGCGGTCGATCACGTCTGTCCGTCGTACCCTCCTGCACCCAACGATCACATATCCGCATCACAGTTGTTTGGTTTCGTCCAATACGACGACCGATTTCCCTGAAAGATAACCCACAATCTCGGTATGCCACTATCCTTCCTCTGTCAAACTCGGATACTTGATCAAAAGATGATCGTTGTTTCCTACGAGGCATAATTTATCGTTTTTTTGAAAAAAAAGCAAGAAAAACACAATTGCTGTACTTGAAACCGTCGAAATCTCCAAGCCTTAAATAGCGCTTTGAGGTGGCGCCACAGGCGCGCTTGATGTGCGTCTGCGCTGAAATTCTAATCATTTGCATATCTCACCTCAGCTAATGCATGTTGTAAATTTCATATTATTTGCATGCTTCCTTCAGGGTGTTGCATTTACGATGGCCAGCAGTGTATTAAGATTTGGGTTAGCTTTAACCCTTTGAGGCACAACCCTTTCCCAATGCTGAAAAAAGGGCAGCCGTTGCCATCGGCCTACTTAACTACCAACAAGATGGCGGACGATCGAAATATTTATCGCGTGCCACAATTCTACAGACCCTTTTTTGACACAGATAGCACAGCCAGCTGCGTCAAAAATGGGTCTCAAGATCTGTGGCATGCGATGAACGTTTCGATCGTCCGCCATCTTGCTGGTAGTTAAGTCGAGCGATGTCAACGGCTGTCCATTTTTCAGCATTGGGCAATCTATCCAGCTGTTCTCGCACTCTTCCATTTTTCAGCAGATGTCAGTGCTGTTAAAAATAATCGTGACAATTTTTTAACGGAAAATGAAGTGCTAAAAAGTAAAGGATTCTCGTGGAGCTATGTCACCCGCAACTATTTTTATAGAAATCAAATTTATTCTTCGTGACTGGCAACAGTCAAAATGTCAGAGTTCGCATTAAAGGGTTGAAAAGGGCGTCCAACCATACAGTGAGAAACTTTTAGGGGAAGTAGAACGCATAATAAAAATTCAGAATCTCATAGCAGTGAGGGATCGGAAACGCTTTCTCCATATAGATGTCAAAATACCCATTGCTCCCAGATTACGGCGCTAGTTGATATACAGGGTGATTCAAAATTTTATGTCATAAATGTAAAGGATGGTAGAGGAGACCAATACAGTCCAGAATGGCATACCAATGTGTAGTCGGAAACGTTATCTTCGTGTAGCCGTTAATCATCATTTTGGAAGAAGTCTTGGAGTGTTTGTCTAAATTTGCAATCCAATTCCATAAACTATGAGCTTTTCTCGGACACTTATAAGAGTGAAATGAAATGGAATTCGTAAACTACCAATTATGGTAAAGAGCTATCTGTTAAAGACGCGTTAGTTTTTGACACACGATCCAAAGTGATTATTAACAGGTAAATGGAAACAACGTTTCCGACCCTACATTGCTATATGATACTGTATCGTCTTGGTCACCTCTATCACATTTTACATTTCTGACATCAAGTTTTGAATTACTCTGCATAAATTAACGCATGAACGTGTTACGGTGCACGTGGAAGGATAATCACCTTAACACGTGGTTGAAGTTGCAGCAAGGCGGTCTATCATGAATCACAAAGCAACGGATGTTTCCGAGAACTAGCCTTAAGAAAAGTCAGTTCCACGCAATTAGCAGAGTACGCAGTTCACATAGTTCACATGTAAACATATCATCATCCTTCACCAACAGCGTACAAGTCATGAGCCCATTTGTTACATGCACTGCACTTGATCCACCCTTCTCCTTGTGCTGACTTTGCATATTTATCGCTACAGAACAAGTGTGACGTACGTAAGCTGAAGTCAAGATTAAATTGTCCGGGTTCAATAAAATAAGAACAGATTTCCTAAAAATTATATTTAATGAATTATATACAGGCTATGCACATGGATCAGGTATCGTAGGTATCGTATAATATAAATTCTCGTATAAAACTTACGTATGAGATCGTAGATTACACCGTACAACAGCTCTTTTCTGTTCTAGCGTGTAAACCATGGCGTAAACACGGTGGGGTTGAGGTGTAGCTTGCTGCTGACTCCAAGGTGGGAGAAACCACGGAGTCGGAAAGGGGGTGTAGCTGCCACATCCTCCCACCTTTTGAGTAACACTCAAAACCAATTAATACTTACTTATGTACAAAATACTTACTTACAAAAAAGTATTTACAGTCAAATTAAGCATAAAAATTGAAAAAGGAGAAATTAAAAGTTCAACAGTTTAGTCATCAGAAGAATCATCAAGTTCCAGTTTATAAAGTTTCTGCACAGGTCGTAGAAGCTCAGCATTCTCAGTCTTCAACAGAACAAGGCGTATATGTCCGTCCCGGCCCGGGAACAGCTTAACACTCGACCCAAGCTCCATGCTGTCCTCCCCTTGCTCGTCCCCTCCAATAAGACCACCTCTCCAACGGATATTGGAGTGACTTTTCCAGCTTTCTTTGATGTTTGTCGTAACAGTCCCAGATATTCTGATCTAAATCTGCGTCTCAGGACATCACGAATTTTCTGTAAATGCTTGGCTCTTTTGCTTAATTTTTCACAGTCTACAACATCCAGATCTGGAACACCTGATGAAGAAATTTCATGCAGGAACATAGCAGGCGACAAAGGTGATGGATCTTCAATGTCTTGTGAAGCATACGTTAGTATTCTGGAATTAATTACTTGTTCGCAATCGCAAAGAATGGTTAGAAATTCTTCGTAGGTTAGGGAGGCGCGTCCCAAAATTTTTCTCAATATTCGCTTAACCATTTGGACAAGACGCTCCCACCATCCTCCCCACCAGGCTGCGGATGGAGGATTTAGATTCCATTGGATTCTTTGTTCTACGGCCTTCAACTGCACAATCTTCCAATCAATGTTACTTAGGACATTCTTCGTACCAACGAAATTTGTTCCATTATCGGAGTAAACTTTCGAAGGTCGTCCCCTTCTTGGTATGAATCTTCTTAGTGACTGGACAAAAGCTTCTGTTGTTAATTGCGTGATGAGCTCCAGGTGGACCGCTCGATACACTGCACACGTAAAAAGTACAATGTACGCTTTCTGCTTATTCTTCAAATGGAGAGGTCCAGCCAGATCCACACCAACTATTTCAAATACCTTAGCATCGCGAACTCTGTCTTCTGGCAATGTTCCAGGTGTAACTTCGAAATTTTTTGGCGTTAAAATCGTTGAACTTCATACAACGTCGTATGCGATTGCGTATGGTCTTTCTGGATTTTTAGTATCCAATAACTCTCTCTGAGTTGAGTCATCACTAGAGAGGTTCCCGCGTGCAACAGTTCACAATGCACTTTCATTATTAAAAGATGTACTACAGGATGATTTGATGGTAAAATGGCTGGATATTTGAAATATTCTGTGTCATCTCGGTAGATAACACTAGTTTGAGCTCTGATAACACCGTTTGTGTCAATTATTGGCCTTAAATTTCGAATTTTTTCATCTGTTAAACCCTTAAAAGATTCCTTCTGTATCAGACGTATGAGAGCTATTTCTGCCTTTTCAAATTCTGGAACTGATATATTAAGTAAAGTTTCGGTATTGGTCTTTTTCATTTTCCCGTAAAAGCGAAATATCCACGCAAGCATTCTAACAATTTTGTTGTTAGAATGCTTGCGTGAATTGCGTTTTGTTTCGGCTGTCTGTTTCAAATTTTCTGTCACCCTGCTTAAATGATAATCTAAAGTTGCAGCTAATAAAAATGGGCTGGTTCTGATTCCAAATACAACCCTTCTATGTTGGTATATAAGACTTTGTTCGAAATTATCTCTATCAACCCAAAAGAATCTTAGAAAGCTTCTGTCCCTTTCCCTGATCGAAATCTGTAAAAATGCTTTCTCTATGTCTGAAGTAACCCCTACAGCATTTTTCCGAAATCTATTTAGAATGGATGGGGTAATCTCTATCAAATTTGGTCCCGTTGCTAAACAGTCATTAAGTGATGGTGAATTGCCCGTACGTGCGGAAGCATTAAATACAGGTCGTATTTTTTTCTTTAAATACAGGCCTGTGTGGTAAATAATATCCTTCTTTAATTTCTTCCTGATTCGGGACTTCTATTATTTTAAGAGATAGCCAGTTCATAAATACCTCATTATATGCACTGATGTTATTGGAAGCTGATAGTTTATCTTTTGTTTTCTTAAAACATCTTTCAGCTAATGTGTAATTATCTGGCAAAACAGAACTGTCCTTAACCCAAGGAAGAGCTACCTCATATCTACCCTCTTGATCAATACATATGGTTTCATTAAAATAGTTCATCGTATCTGTCTCTAACTCTTTTCTAGATTTATCTTGCACAGGGTCAGTTATATTTAAAACATCTAATTTCCAGAGATCTGAAATGCAATTATTTACAAGCAACGACGAAATGCAAATAGATGCACAAGATTCATCTTCTGTACTAACCGGAACTTTCCCCATTAGGGTCCATCCCAGGGACGTTTCAACCGCTACAGGTCCAGATTTTAACTTTATAATTTTGCCTGAAAGTAATTTGGCAGCTGTGTCAGCTCCAAGAAGTAATTTAATTGCTTTATCAACTTTTACAGAATTTCCCTCAAAATCACTTAATTCAATACAGTAATTTCTTAATTCTTTAATCCAGGCACCATGGGGTATTTGTTTGATATCCGAACAAATATTCGGTTGACTTAATAATTTTACACTGCACTTAAATCTATCATCAAAACTACGTAATTCAACATTATACTCGTTGTGAACACTTTCTTCAGTTTCAATGCCACCAAACAAATTTTGTTTTAAGCTAACTCGTCGTAAAACATCGTACTGCATTTCTTCAGCAACACTTTCACAGATATAACTTTTCATAGAACCTGTATCAACGATGGCTCGTACTAATTGTTCTCGACTGCCATTACGTAATCGTATAATCAAAGTTTGCAGTAGCACATCCGAGAAATGCGTTTGGTTGTTCAACGTGCTGGTTTTCGTAGGTAAATCAGGACATAGAATAGCAAAATGTCTATTTCTGCATATTAAACACTTAATCCTAGATTTACACTGGTTAGCTCTATGACTGTTACGTTTTAAACAAACAAAGCAAGCATTTTGTTTCTTAACTGCATCTTTTTTCTCCAACAATGACATATTATCTACTTGGTCACAGTTCTCGGATGAATGCGTAAACGTTTTACAAAAAATACAATAGTCTGATTTTTTATTACTTTGTGTATTTTCATTACGAACATTTTTATGAGAATTAAACAATTCAGAAGCAGTCGGAACAGAACTATCGTACTCAGGTTTCTTGTAGTGCTTCTTGTTTACCTTTTCAACACTGAATGTGTTACGAGCAAGCTTTATTTTTTTCTCACTTTCAACTTCTATTCTTAAAAAATCAATTAAAGAGTCTAGATCAGACTTACCTTCATTTTTCTCTTGCGTAAAACAGAGGTTTCTCTCCCACGTCATCAGCAGGTCAGGAGGCATACATGATTCCACCAACGGAAACAGTATTTCGGCGTATTTATCCTTCGTTAGACCTAACGATTCTAATCCTCTTAATTTTGTTTGTAATTCATCGTAGAGTGTTGATAAATCGGGCTTTTTATCTTTTATAACAAGATGTAATAAATCCCTAACGTATACTTGTATCAAAATATTTTCTTTTCCGAAACGCTCCTTTAAATAATTCACAGCCTTAGGATAATTTTCTGTGGTGGGAGGGAAGCTATCTAATATCTGACGCGGCTTTGTGTTAGGTACAGTGCTCTGAATTAAATACGCAAATTTATCACGAGCGTCTATTCTGTCATCATTATGAATTTTTTCGAATTGACTCCAGAAACCTAGCCACTCTCTCGGATTCCCAGTAAACTTCGGAAGTTCTAAAATCGGAAAAGCGTACTTTGCCGAAGCTCCTGCATTATTTACAAGCGGCGACTGATCATTCTCTTTCGTAGACGAAATGGAGCCGTTGACACTCCCGTTGTTTTGATTAACGCTAGCAGCGAGCAACTTTCGTTTTGTTTTTAAAAGTATAAATTTCTCTTGATATTGTTCACAAGAGTTATACTTTTCATCGAATTCTTTCTGCGTACATTTTTTGTCTTCCAAACACTTAAAAATTACATCATCACATTCTTTCAGTTGCGTCGCTTTATCAGTTAATTGTTCTAAATATATTTCAATTTCATCAGTTAATGCAGCGTTAGACTTAAATAATTCTTCAAGCTTGTTTGCCGTTTTAGTAAAGGCAGTTCGTATTGAAGAACGTCGTATTTTAGCCTGATCCATATTAATATCGTAATATGAAATCTGTTTGAAAATTAATTAAAATTTTCCATCCTAAGCAGGGATGCCAATCTGTGACGTACGTAAGCTGAAGTCAAGATTAAATATTCCGGGTTTGATAAAAATAAGAACAGATTTCCTAAAAATTATATTTAATGAATTATATACAGGCTATGCACATGGATCAGGTATCGTAGGTATCGTATAATATAAATTCTCGTATAAAACTTACGTATGAGATCGTAGATTACACCGTACAACAGCTCTTTTTGTTCTAGCACGTAAACCATGGCGTAAACACGGTGGGGTTGAGGTGTAGCTCGCTGCTGACTCCAAGGTGGGAGAAACCATGGAGTCGAAAAGGGGGTGCAGCTGCCACAACAAGCATGCCTAGCTACCAACCTTCCCGATTTGTTCGGGAGATTTCCCACCACTAATTGTCAACTATCAATTCATAAAGTAATTAAAAAACTTTGTCAAAACTTTAAAGTAAATTGAAGCTCTTTAAAAAATTGTCCTGGGAAATCTCCCGAAGAAATCAGGAAGGTTGGCAGGTATCAGCATGTAATATCTACACTAGAGATGGGCGGTTCGACTCATTTTACTGATTCGAATCTCAACTCACTCACTACTTCGATGATTCGAATCATGAATCAATAAAACAACTAAAGAAATTTTCCCTCTCTCTGCGCCGAAAGCCGTACTATTTAAACACCCTTCACCCATTCTTCGGGTTTCTTCTCCGCTGAGTTCTCGGGCAGCTAGCATCTCTCTCTCCTTGCTCGAGTAAAACTAGTGTTTAAACTGCCCGAAATGAAAATACAGGGGAGCTTCGTATGACCCCCTGGGCCTGTAAGATTAAAAGGTTAATTTTGGTGTCAAAGCATTCGAAATTTTATGTAAGGATGGGAATTCCTAAAGGGGGGTCGAGAATCAATAAAAACGCGCTCCGATGGATAGTTTCCGAGATATACGTTAATTAATTATGGTAATTAGACTAATTAACCATGATTGAGGCTTAAAAGGACTGCAAACATGTAGAAATTGGCTCTGGGATGGTTTCCAGACTTTGGAGATGCCGCCGGAGGAGTCTAGTGTTTAAAATGCCCAAATTGAAAATATAGGGGAGCTTCGTATGACCCCCTGGGCCTGTAAGATTAAAAGGTTAAGTTTGGTGTCAAAGCATTCGAAATTTTAAGTATCGGTGGGGTGTTGAGACTAGGGGGGTCGAGAATCAATAAAAACGCGCTCCGGTGGATAGTTTCCGAGATATACGTTAATTATGGTAATTAGACTAATAAACCATGGAGCTGTTTTTTCCGCGATCCGGCATCGTCATCAACGGAGAGAAAGCAGTAGCAAAAGCATCACAAGCTGGTATTGATCTCAGGATTTTCTTATCGCCGGCCTCAGAGGCGTAGCCAAGGGGGGGTTAGGGGGGTCATAACCCCCCCCCCATGAGGAATTTTTTGCCATACAAAATGTATATTCTTCACTACATTATCACACACACGTATACATATACATGAGTTGCAGTAGTCATAACCCACCCACCCCCCATGAAAAATTTCTGGCTACGCCCCTGACCGGCCTGTATTTTTGGCCTTTATCGAATTCGAGATTTCACTGAAATGAAAATGGGAATATCGGATATTTGATGTTGAAGTAAAACCGATATGTCGATATTTATCGATTTTTGGCCCTGTCCTACTGAGGGGCTGCTGCCCCCCCCAAAAATGGGACCCTTTACTTAGCTTACAATTGAACTTTATCTTTAAATTTGATACCCAGCCCACCCCGAAATAAAATCCTGGCTACGCCACTGTCAATAACACCTCCACCATGTAAACTTAACGTTCTGTTTTTTTTGAGGGTGGGGGCAGGGGGACATATATTGAAGGTAAAAGTAGAAAAGGGATGTTTCATTAAATTTTAAACAAATATTAAATCAGCCAGACAATTTGGAAGGAGGGAGTCCCCCCGAGGGAAAAAGGTTTAAACAACTTTGAGACACCCCCCCCTCCGCTCTTCCACGAGCATTGGCGTAAATTGGCATGTAATATTTGGATGGCGTGACAAAATGTTTCCGATTGTATAAAATATCATTATTATAAATAGCTCTGATACTTGAATTTTCTTAATTTTTTTTCGGGGGGGGGGATTGACCCCTCTTGCCCTTAGTAACGCCTATGCCCCCCGCCAAAAGCAAACGATGTTCGACCCACTCCACACCCACAGACAGATAAAACTTTAAATCCGACCACCAACCAAGAAATGAAACACCAAAGATTCGAAAAAAAAACTTCAATTAAATGAAACATCCTTTCAACTCTTTTCGACTCCTTTCGACTCTGAGTCGATAGAAGATTCGAAAAAAACCCTCCAATTAAATGAAACATCCTTTCAACTCTTTTCGACTCCTTTCGACTCTGTATCGATAGAAGATTCGAAAAACTAACGAATCTCAAAGATCGTATACAATCACCGAAACAGAGCGAAACACTGAATCAGTAAAGATTCGTTGCTGCACCAACTCAGTGACCAACTCACCCACACCCACTCATTTGCTGTTTCAAATCATCTATCGACTCAGAGTCGAAAAGAGTTGTAAAGAGTCGAAAAGAGTTGAAAGAGTAAGAGAAAATCTCTGGGAACGGCAAAGGGAAAATAAGTTTTCCTTCCCTTCGCACTTGGAATGTATTTCCCTTGAGGGCTTGAGATTCGAATCAGTAGAGAGTGAGTGTAAAGACTGAGCCACTCAGTACCAAGATTCGAATCACTGATTCGACTCATCGAATCATTGGCCATCTCTGATCTACACCTTCTGAATCACTGTCCGACGATATGTCGTCTGTTGGAAGAGTAGCAGCGCGGAGTGTTTTAGCTTGTGAACTGTCCCACATCCGACGTTTTTTGCATTTCGATGTTTTACATCGTTGGGGTTGTATCCTATTTTACTTTACCTCACCTCGAGATATGCACCGCTTTGCTTTAGAAGCAGCCATTTGAAAGAACTAGGCCTAACTAACAAATCCCACTATGTAGTTATTCTTTTTCATGCAATTTGCTTAAAATCATCACTTTTAGCAGGTGCAAACTGTCACGTTAATATCTGCATGTATAACACGCACACTATCCTTACTAAAACATATTTCATAATCTCCTACTAAATAATTACACATAATATAAACACCACAGAACAAACATTTATTTAGGTAGTAGCTACAAAATTCTATTAGAACATCAACATCTTTGCAACCAATGTTGCCAACGAGTCCGTCGAAAACAAAAATATATAGAGCGGGAGGGGAGGGGAGGGAGGAAGGAAGGAAGATCATGACGTAATGTCTGAATGAGGGGGGAAAGAGATCAGAATTTGTGAGATGTTACACATACAAAAAGAAAAAAAACTAGAAAAAATATTCTAACAATACCTTAGATCAGGTCAATGAAAAAAATAATAAATCTTAGGAGCGTAACTGTGTGTGACTCTGCAGGCAGTGTACAAGGCGGAAATTAGAAATAGACACGTTATGTACTAGGCCGTCGATGATGAATCACAAAGCACAGTTGCCAACTTCTCGGAATATAATTAACCATTTTTTGTAAACAGCATAATTGTTATGTATTTTTTTAATACAGCAACTAACCTTCAAATACATAAAATTTTGCTTAAGTTAGAAATTATTGTTTAAAATATGTGGTTGGTTATATTTCGCAGTAGTTGGCAGCTATGCACAAAGTAACTGTAATAATATAGCGATAGCAGAACTTGATAAGCGGGGAAAATCAAAAACCCCGTCTTGCCCTAGCACCCTTTTTTGCACACCGCTCCCTATCCTTTTTACACAAAGTAAACCTGTATCGTAAAATAGAAAACTTTATCGTTATCTTCGTTCAAACTAATAACTCATTTCAACGACATTTGCCATCTACTGGGCAACAACAGAAACAGCACTTAGTTTTCTAACGAAATGTCATTTGACCCTGACCCAAGGACGATGTACATCATTTGGGATAAATGTTCCTTTGGCCTATGCATTTTCTTTAATAATTCTTTCTATGAATGGTGGCAATGTGATTGTTTTGTTAAGTTTTCTCTTGTTACTTGTGTGTAGGATTAAACGAGAAAGATTTTGCTGTAGCAATGAAAGTGTTGAAGGGGTTTTGATGACAGGATTTAAAGTACTGGCTATATTTTTGTAAGTTCTTTTAATATGAACACGTCATTACGAGTTTTAAGTAGATGATTATAAATGCACAACTCGGAAACTCTCCTAAAAGTGCACATCTTATTGGAATGTTCGGACACATGGATTAAACATACGTTTAATGACTTCTTGTCTCATAAACCACTGTATATGGATTTTTTTGTTTTGTTTTGTCCCCGCGATTTTGAACAAAGACAAATTTGACGAAATTTGTTTCAGAATAAGATATTTTCCAAAGAAAAAAAGAGAAATTTCGCTCATAACATCTATATATCTGTGCCCTGTTTTAGTCACATTGTGCTCGCAGAAGAGTGTGAGATTTGGCATAGTTAAGAGTGCAATTGAAGAAGAAGAGCAGAAATATAAAATTTATCTATAAATTTTGATACAGTGTTCAAAATTTGCGGAGTAAATTTGCACGCAATAGTTTGTGCCAGGTTGGGAATATTTTAAATAATGACACCACAACAATACTGAAGTTATAGTAGACCAACACAATTTGAAAAAAAAAATAAGCAAATTGTCTGAGCATTGTAGAGAGCTCTCATCTAAGCATTGTAGAATTGAAGCAAAGTAGATTATGTTAAAACTAGCGCGTTCACCCGCTAACATAAGCTAAAATACCTCGTTAGCGGGGATCTCTTTGTATGTGACAATAACGGAGGTTTGTTAAGTGTTTCTCACATGAACGTACTTCCTATGTTGGTTGATATATTCGTCAATGAGGTGTCTTAAACGGAGTACCTCGGTTTTATTAATTTATGCTTATAAATATCTTTGAGCATATTTGTCAGCGACTATAAATAGTATTGTGATATATATATATATATGTTTATAGTTTTCAATCTATTCTTAAAGCCATTCATTTAGAATGATTTTTTTTAATATATGGGAGAGGATATTGAAAACCTTTTATACCTTACTTTATTTGATTACTTTTTTTTAAATTGTGTGTATATATAATACTATTTTGAAAAAAAAATAGCGCTGAATTATGTAATTTTATTAGTTTTGCTTATAAAGCAATTTCAGCGTTTTTGCCAGGGACTAGATAAACTATTGAGTTGAATATATATATATTTATTTATTTCAACGAGTTCTATATGATATTTGTAGAATCAGCAGAAATATTACAATGCCAGTTTAAATAATTATTAAATTTTTAAAAAATATTTTAATTATTTCTGCCTGTTACTCTCAAGCAAATTTAACATTTTGAAAGGTGTACTTCGTAGATAGTGTAATGAGAATTTATTTTAACTAGTTTTCGGCCAGTGGTTGGAATTCGACCATACAGCATTAATTTTTTTAATTTGAGTGTGAATAAAGTTCTTCTGTCAAAGAATATGTCTCACCATTCCATATACACTGGGACCTACTAAAGTGACCACCTTGGCTAAGAGACTATCTGTCTTTAGTGGCCAGTTTTGTACAATTTCACTGTACAACACCACACTTTTCTGTGAAGACGGCGTTTTTGTAAAAATTCTATCATATTTTTCTAAATGCAAAGGCAGTTCCAGCGAGTCGGTCATAGGGTCATCTCCCTCTACCGACCTTGGATTTCACACATTCAGTTTGCATTTTGAACAATTTAAGCTAATCTAAAAAGTCTAGTGGCCCCCTCTGAAAATTGAGCCAGGTACCTGTGCTCAGCTAAAGGCCCATCATGTTTGGAGTTATAAAATCTTAAAAAGTAGATTGATTCAATTTTACTGAGGCTTACCACTGACCATTTATGAAACTTTGCTGCCTCAATAAATTTGCCCTTTTTTCGAATGATTGTCCTTGAAATTTATTTACTGTCATCGCAAATGCAGGTATATTCGGAAATTGAGTTTTTTTTTAAGGATATGGTAAAATAGTACCAGAATATTCTATAAGTGGAATTAAAATTCTTTTATTGTCTGCGGTTCCACTTCAAACTTCGCAATCAATAGCATTTTGATATATAAACTTGATGCGCTTTCCTGTTCCAGGCTAATGCTTCCTTTGAATTTAAGTTTCTTATTAGTATAACGATGCAATTTACTAACTTATGTGATTGCAAACTATGGTATTTTTCTGTTAGCCAGGTGCAAATCCCGCCAACTGTTTTTTTTTTTTTTTTTTTTTTTGGAAACGTTTAAAGACTACTTCTGAAACTTTGTCCACCCCCCCCCCCAAAAAAAAAGGAAGAAATTTTAATCCGTATGCAAAATAGTATTTATATACAGAATTCAATATGGTACTTACGTATTATCCCGGCGGTCATTCCCGCCAAACTATTTTTCCGTCAAATGAGTTGCCAAACTGTTGCCAATCGTATTCAAAACCATTAATAATTTCACGTGCCCGGCATTTATATTTTCAAAAATTCGCTCGTCTTGGCGGAAAGCCGGGATAATTCGTAAGTACCTTCAATATATACAAAAATATCAATATACTAAAAAGAAATTTGTATGCTTACTGGTTACATAATGGGGAATTTCTGAAAACGTGTGGAATTGAATAAAAATACAAAATTAAATTAAACTTCCAAAATATGGAAAGGGATAAACAACTATGTCCTGGAAATCACTTTAGGTTTGTAAGAATTTGGAGCAGATCAGAATTATTTGGCATTTTTTCACTTGCAAACCGAAAAAAAAAAAAAAAACCCAACCACTCACAGTCAAAGAATTTTAAAACTCTACTGGATAGTTATTGATTTCATTGTCATCATAGCAAATTATTTTATCGTAGCTGCGGTGATATTTTCTCTATTCATCAGATATTCGATTAAGCCAACATTAATAAAAGTTCAATCATCATTTTTAGGTTAAATGATCACTGACTTCAATATGTTAACTGAGAATATAGTATTTTCGGAAATATTTCCATACACTTCATTAATGATATCATTTTCATCCCCTCTTAATTGCTGAGGTATTTCTTCAATAACATTTTTGGAGAAAATTTGCTTTAGCTTACTGCCTGGCAGGAGATTATGAAGAAATTGTCGAATTGGCGCGTTTCCGTGCAAAGTCTCTTGGATTGCGACCTACCCTGCTCGGTTCGTTTTCCCTTGGAGGAACGAATAGTAAATATTATTCTCTCCTACAGGGTTTTTCCTTAGCTTTAAAACATGGAATTTACAACACTTCGCGCACTTATCGCCGTCTAAAAAAAAGTCGCCAAGCACATTGCTAAAACACAATTTAATCATTGGTGTATCACCAAACTGGGGAATAATTCCACTTTTTGCAAATTTTGTTGTAATATTATAACCCTATAGTACTGCTGAAACTATGTATTATTATTTCAAAATTGACACAGCAATGGAACCATCGCCCGACTTGGCGGGAAATACTGCGTGCCAAATTACTTCTCTAACTTTTTACGGCGCAATAGCATATTACATAAAAATTTTAACATTCGCACAACCACCCCCCCCAAATACGAACTTTAACTGTGCCGAATTTCACGGGTATCCGTTTGTGCAGTGTGCTGCAAAAGGGGCACAAAGGTTTTGCTTAGCGTATTTATACATACATAGATATAGAGTTTTCCATTCTGTTGTTTTGTCAGTTTATTTACCCAAATATTAAAAAAAAAGCATTTATTTATTCATTTCATGGGAACGACATTTAAGGAATTAATTTAAATATTTTCCTACAGCGGTTACATTATTTTCTGCTTAACAATTTTTTTAGATGCTCAGTAATTTTAAGTCCTTTCAGAAGTATGTTTGATTTCTCATTCATACAATACGAATAAGAATTATATTAACTTTAATTCGGTAAAAATGCTACGGCTAATATATATATTATTTCTCAAAGGTATTTTTTTTCTGGCGCGGCTAGATCTCATTAAATACTTGACCAAAAAAAATTTAAAAAATACCCAGTTAAAGTTTATAATGTCTACCTACCTTTGAAGAAAACCATGCAAAAATTCGGGAAAAATATTTTTGTTAATAAAAAAAAAAAAAAAAACAAATCATCATATATATTATTTCTCTGTTTTTTTCTGGCGCGGCTAGATGTCATTAAATACTTGACCAAAAAAAAATATAAAAAATACCCAATTAAAGCTTATAATTTCTACTTTTGACGAAAAATATGCAAAAATTCGGAAAAATCGTTTTGTTAATAAAAGAATAAAAAACAAATCATCATCATATATCATCATATATATTATATCTCAAAGGTGTTTTTTTTCTGGCGCGTCTAGATCTCACTAAATACTTGACCAAAAAAAATTTTAAAAAATACCCAGTTAAAGCTTATAATTTCTAGTTTTGACGAAAAATATGCAAAAAAGCGGAAAAAATCTTTTTGTAAATAAAAAAAAATCATATATATTATTTCTCAAAGGTGTTTTTTTTTCTGGCACAGGTAGATCTCATTAAATACGTGACCAAAAAAAAAAAAAAAAAAAAAATGTAACAGACTCCATGGTTCCAGGTTGCCATGGAGCGGGGCCGTCGTTATTAGCAAACGGGCCTGCTTCTTCGTTGCCACCGGAAGAAATGAGTGAAACATTGAGGCCTAATATTTACATTTGCGCTGTTCGATTGTATGCGATTTGGGATTATAAACGTTAATTTATTTTATCATTAAAAAACAATTTTGTTATAGTTTTGTCATAATGATATAATGACAAGGTGTTTTAGATGTAGGTAATAATTTTTTGAAGATTGCGCTTTTTTTATGGAAATAAATCAACGAATTCAATCATAGAATTCGAACTTTAAGTTCTGAATGTAAAGGTAAGTGTACACTTGTATTTAGAAATTCTACAAATTTATAGGATATAAAGCATGTTTTGTGAATTAATATTCATGTGTTATTTATAAATCATTTTAATCTGAAATCGTTTAACTTGGGTAGTTTATTATTCTAGTAAATAAGCGTGCGTTGTAATACTAGTTAGACATTCTTATCTGTTTAAATCTTTCAGTTGAAAATGTCATTTATCATTTATTATAAATGCAATTAAATGTGTGATATTGGTTTCAGTGCAGAAGTACTGTAAAATATGTTATTAATTTTTGCACATGTTTATGTAGAAACTTAAATTGAAGTTAATATTTTGTATAAGCGTTCATCATACTCAAATTCAAAGTTCCATTTAGATAATGGCTATAATAAAAAGTAATTAATTCAGAGATCGTTTGTTTTTAGTTTACTACAGTGTTTAGCGCAACTTGTGAAAAGGGATCTTGAAATTTTTCAAGTCCTAGAGCTGTTAGTTTATCTTAATTTGTATTCAAAGTCCGTGGAGCAGGTTTTTTTTTCTTTTTTTAAAGCTATAACCCTAATATACAGCAATGCAGGGACGAAAACATTTGTTTTCAATCGCCAGTTAATAATAACTTAAAAAAAGGTGTTGGAATATTAGTGGTATTTCCTAGTATGGTTTTCTAAAATTTATAATTTTTCTTTGGAGAAGAAAAAGTATATGGAACTAACACTGAAAATTATAAATCATTTTCATTTCGAATGGTAAAATTTTCGATAAATAAACTCATTTGAACTAACCAAAATAAAAACAGTTAACAAACGTGTTTTATCATACACTGTTACGTTATTCTTAATCCTTTTGATATATTATCTCCCCTTTAAGTTCGTACTACAATTTATGGAACACCCTTTATTTTGTAATTCATTCTAAATGTTTCTCGTTAAATTAATTTACATTATTTTTCATGTAAATACCAAGGACTTGCAGTGCACAGGTTGTACTTATAATTATAGCAAACATTCTTCTGATACCTACGCCTTACAAAAGATTAAAAATTAAATAGTATATCAGTACTTAAATTTTGTATACGTGAATTGTAAATATCAAATATTTTAAATTCTATTTCAGCTCCTCGTCATATATTTTGTTAATATATTAACCGAACAATATTTAATAAATGAAAATTTAATAACTACTAGTTAAATTTATTTTAAAAGTAATAATGGTTGTAACTGCTTTGAAAATGTGAAACTTGAACATTCAGTATAAAGAAATACATAAACATGTCTTTATCATTTGTGTATTCGTTTACTTTAATGTATACTAAAAGTCAGCTTAATTTTTTCATGTATATTAAAATTCAAGCTAAAATAATGAATCATGAGAGTGAGCACTACTTTGTTTTTCCTTCAAATTACATGCATCTATTTACTTTAATGTCCGCGTGTACCATAGTAAAGAAACTTTTAATGAGTTCGTACTTGAATTAGTAACACAATCACTACTTATAACTACATTTAATAACGTTTCAAAGCATCAGAAAGCTTAAAAATTGCTGGATGTATACGGGAAGACGCGAGCATCCGTAGGCCTCTTTGGATGACTCATCGAAATACATGCGCAGGCCCGTTACTAATAGCGAAGGCCCCGCATGGAGTCAGATGAGTTGAATATACTTTCTTTAAAATGAGTGGCAACGACAGATAATAAAAAATGTAAGAAAAATAGAACAGCTAGGAGTTATTTTGTTTTTTGCATAACAGTCTCAGAGAGCCGAGCGATATATTCAACTTTAAATGTAAGAGGCACCATCTTCGATATAGAGATCAGTGGTGTAAACTGTAAATATATATACCAATATATATATTTATATATTGATATACAATTAACATTAAGTAGCACGCTTCAAAGGGCAGGATTGTATTTACCAGAACCTGTAGTATTTTCATTCGGGCATATATGTTGCTTTTTCACGAGTTCGCAAATTCAGTAATATTCATGTTTGTATTAAAGAAACATATCGTTAAAAAATCAATGATGATCACATAATAACTGCTAATATTGTCTTTAAAGAGGTTTTATAAAATAAAACAGTTAAAATAAATTTATTTCTGTTAAAATAAATGTCTACTTTTTGAATGATTTCCAATCAAACATCTAACTGACCCGTGAAAATATTTAACAGAATATTATGTACTTATAGACACATTTATTCATTTTCGCACTACAATGTTTACAGTTGTAGTATTAAATATGATATTGTGCGAAATTTTCGCACGGGTCAGCTAGTCATATATATTATTTCTCAAAGATGTTTTTTCTGGCGCAGCTAGATCTCATTAAATACTTGACCAAAAAAAATTTAAAAATACCCAGTTAAAGTTTATAATTTCTACCTTTGACGAAAAATATGCAAAAATTCGGGAAAAATATTTTTGTTAATAAAAAAAATTAAAAACAAATCATATATATTATTTCTCAAAGGTGTTTTTTTCTGGCGCGGCTAGATCTCATTAAATACGTGACCAAAAAAAAGTAAGAGACTCCATGTTCCAGGTTGCCATGGAGTCAGATGAATTGAATATACTTTCTTTAAAAATGAGTGGTAACGACAGATAAAAAAATATAAGAAAATAGAACAGCTCGGAGTTGTACGCACACATGCTACTCATTTTGTCAAATGAAGATAAATTGCGTTCAGTGGAAGATGTGGACTCTTTAATTTGTGCTGAAATTCCAGATAAAGATCCACAACTTTTGAAAGTTATTCAGGAATGCATGGTGCACGGGCCCTGTGGCACTATAAATCCTAACAGTTCATGTATGAAAGATCAAAAATGTAGTAAACACTATCCTAAAGATTTTCAAGAGGAGACCAATTTAAATGTCAATGGCTACCCTATGTATAGACGATGCAATAACGGCGTTACAATAACAACTCGATATTCATTTTCACACTATAATATTTACAGTTGTAGTATTAAATACGATATTGTGCGAAATTTTCGAACGGGTCAGCTAGTTATATACAGGGTGTCCAGCCTTAATGTGACCCAATAGCTAATTCCCGAACCGTTCGGTTTAGATATGCACTTCCAATTTAAAAAATGTTTTAAAAAGTGTAAAGAATGTTTTTACGTGCTTTTCGAACCAAAAAACCCATTTAGAAAAAAATTACAAAAATTAAATTTTTATACGGTCCCCAGGTCCTATCACTTATATTTAGGAAAAGATGCAGTACACAAAAACAAAGTAAACACAAAAAGTTTCATTTTATTACGATCAAAACTGACCAAGTTATGGAACTTTGAAAATCATACATTTCATCCATTTTCTCGGCCAATTTCAAGAAGCTTGTAAGGGACCGTCTCCAAAGTGAAATTAATTGGAACTCTGCCAGGAAACATTCGCTCTTGCACGTCGCTCTTATGTAAATCGTTTTTAAATTTAAAAGTACACACATTACGTTAATATTACAATAACTGAGTACTTAAGAAACAAAATTTATTCTGTGCACGTGTAAAACATAGATAAAATAAAATATTTTAGACGAAGAAAACTTTTCAAAAGCAGTTCCAAAAAAATAGACTTATTTGCCTGCGGCTTCAGACTGATTTGCTGCGATACTGATCATGGCGAATGTTAAAAATCTGTTGTGTAGTCGCTTGCAATTGCATACAGCCGTATTCTAATATTACGAATTCTAGTATGGGAGAACGAGATATATACAACTGGTCTCCAGGCATTAGCTCCTGCGCCAGGACTGGACGATAAGGAAATGCACCGTACGTATGTAATATGTTCCACACCGTCGATTTTGAGTAGGAAGAAGCCTTGCTAATATCCTGGACACTACTTTCAGGATGAGCCAGGGCATATCCTAGAACATCCTCAGCGGGTATCCGCAAGCTTGAAGGTGTGGCACGAGACAAGGGAATACGTCTATGACAACTCCCAGTTCTATACAAGCGTTGAACAGCACGGGAAATTGTACAATAAGATAGATGTCTTCGACTGGGAAATTTAATGGCATAAAGTCTTGCCGCCTCTCTCTTATTTCGATTACACTGCCCATACAACAGTACCATTTCGCAGTATTCTTCATTTGTATACATCTCGTTCTCCTGTACAAGAATTATACAAATTTGTACAGGACAAATTTGTATAATTCTGTAATAATAATTATTAAAACTATTGTAATAATAATTTGTCCTGTACAAGACAAATTTTTTTTTAAATGAGTATAAAAAAATACTTTGAATATAGTTATTTTAACTAAACCTCAGAACTTCAAGTTTGTAACAACTTTGGAATGAAGAATTTCAAAATACACTGGTTTCGAAAAGTTAAGGAAAAATCCAAAAATAGCAATAACTCGCTCAAAAATAAGCCAATCCGTTTGAAATTTCAATATCTTGTGAAATAAATGTGACTGAGTAAAGCTGCAATTTGCAAGTTAATGGCGTTGCAACCAGCAAAATTTAATTACTAGAAGCATCAAATTGCATCTTTGAGACTAAGCTTGCAGCGTTCGCTGCTACTCCAAGGCAAAAAATCCGGGATAGCCAATTCATTGCAATCACCTCCAGGCATTATTTGCCAGAAGAACTGCGATGGAGAGCTGTTGGCAAACTAGAGACAGGAGAAATTCAGGCATAAGCGGCGAGATGCCTAAAGTCTGTGGTTCATATACTTTAACAACAATTTCTAACGACAATTTCGGCATCCAAGAGGTTCAGCCAAGGACGGCCAATTGTTACGACCACCGCCGATGACAGATATTTGGCGTTATGTGCACGAAGAAACAGAACAGGAACACCGGCGCAACTCAGCTCCTCCCTTCCTGCAGCCACCAGAAGGTCGGTGTCAACTTCAACCGTGCATAGAAGGCTTCACAAATGTGGTCTGTAGGCGAGGCGACCAGCCATTTGCGTGCCCCTCTCGCCACGCCACACTAGGGAATGTGTGAGGTGGGCACATGAAAATGTCCACTAGACGGCTGATCAATGGAGGGCTGTTCTGTTTACGGATAAGTCCAGGCTTAGCCTCCAAAGTGATAATAGGCTTAGTTTGATCTGGAGAGAACATGGAACCCGTTATCATCCATCAAACATCCGTGAAAGAGATGCATACGGTGTCTGTGTTTTGGGTGGGATCTCTTTGGGTTGTCGTACAGACCTCCATGTCTTTCCGTGTGAAACCGTCAATGCTCAGACCTACAGAAATGGCATCCTTGATGCTTATTTGCGCACCTTATGTCGGGGCAATAGACGATGATTTCCTTCTTCGGGACGACAATGTTAGACCACATAAGGTTCGCATCGTGGTTGATTATGTTCAGCAGCAAACAATTCAGAGAATAGCTCGATTTCCAGACCTGAATCCTATCGAGCATGTCTGAGATGCTTTAGGAAGGCGGATAGCTGCTCAATTCTCCTCCTGCGACCACTGCCACTCTTGCAAATGCCTTGCAAGAGCAATAGCTATGCCTTACGACAGAACTCACAGACCGCATGATTGACAGCATCACACATCGCTGTTGGTGCTGTATTGCTTGTATAGGGGAGGGGTTATGTTCCATACTGAAGGTACTTTTCCTATACCAAACTGGCACATCCAATTTGTTGATTTTATACATATGCTAATTTCTATAATACCACATGTGTCTGATAATTTTTTTTTTTTCATGTTATTTTACAGCTTACTATCTGCTAGACACTGTGGGTGAGTTTCATTAAATTATATATGTAACTTTTTGAGTAATCGTCATTTTTGTGATTTTTCCTTGATTAATGATAGCCAGTGTAGTTGATATCAAAGTAAATTAGCAGACGTATTAAGACAAGAAATTGTTATTTTTCTAGAGGCGGAGTTATCTCTCTATTCTAAAAATGAGTAACGGCTGCCGCCGCCGCCGATGGCAAAAGCTTGTTCTGCTATCTCCTCCGAAACCGTGGAGATTTGAGTTTCGATGAAGGTGTCCACAGATACGGAAAATTCCTGGGAAGCCGATAAGCTGACTTAAATTTCGAAATTTAAGTTCTTTTAGAAGATATTAATAAAAAACTGGAAAAATAAGTATAATGGTTGCTAGGCTTGGCAATTTTCGCCAGCATAAAATCATTCATGCTCTTGCAACAAATGAATCCCAAGTATGTACAAACATGTGAAATTAACAAACATGAAGTAAAATTACATCAGTTTTACGCCAAATTAAAAAAGTAAGTGAAATAAATAAGTTAAAGTGTATTTCACAATTTTCAAATAGTAAGTTCTCTTGCCACTGCTTTTTTATTAACAGGAGTTAAAAATGACCGATTATTCGTTTTCCTAATGCAAAATAAATAATTGTAGTTGATTTAAAACGCGCCATTTTGGCATCAGGTACGATCTTTAAAAAAATCCATCTCTCCAAGCAGGGTGAATCTAAATATTGTGTGTGTTCCAAAATATTTGCTCCAGAATTTTGGAAATGAAAAATAATTCAAATACAGACTACAGTAATGCCGGTTAGGTTCAGCTTGGATATTTGCCATCCGTTGGAATATTCGGAGACGTCAACTATGCCATTATAACCAGGGCCCGATTAAACTCTGAAGTTAAGGGAAGCTCAGTCTCATTTCGGTCCCCCCCCCCCTCCCTTTGTGTTTTTAAAAAGTAAAGTTGTAATGATTCCCTTTGATAAAAATATTTTGTTCATCAATCTGAAATTTTCCTTTTACAAAAATATTTTATTCATTAATCTTCATAATAGTTTAGTTCACTGTAATGAGATTTTGCAGTATTTTTGAAATTACTTTAAAAAGTAAACAAAAAACATTACTTTACTGGAACATTAAACTTTATTTAGTCATATTTTTCAATAGACATTTCTTTTTTGGGGAATTCTTTGTTTCTTTTGATGACATCATAAAAATCACAATATGACAGTTCAGAATTAATTTTGACATTTGGAAGATGTTTAAAACTATGTTAGAAGATGTTAGAAGATACAAAACATATTGAAAGTCTACCCCTTTGTCCCAACCATAAAGTACCCCCATAATAGAAAAAACTCTCTCAACTGAGGCAGATATCCCCAAAGACATCCAGACATCGCGAACTGAAACAAGTTAGATTAGTTGTGACAGGAAGTGTCAAGACTTCTGAAAAACCTTAAAAATAGCTTTTCAATTCTGTTCATTAAAATTTTTTATAATAACTTAAAAGATCAATTAAAAACAAAATTTTGAATTTTTATTGCCGTTTTGCAGTCATTTTTGGGCCTCTGTTCAAATTCTGAGGGGAAGCTTAAGCTTCCTGAGCCTTTTAGGTAATCAGGCCCTGATTATAACAGTT
Organism: Cheiracanthium punctorium; assembly: GCA_038373885.1. Classification (NCBI taxonomy): domain Eukaryota; kingdom Metazoa; phylum Arthropoda; class Arachnida; order Araneae; family Cheiracanthiidae; genus Cheiracanthium; species Cheiracanthium punctorium. The sequence continues at coordinate 305,772 of JAWZYV010020068.1, read as the reverse complement.
TTCATACAGCATGTATATTTGCCGCGCGGCGAGATGATATATTTCGCGGTGCTAAATAAACCAATCTGCAAAGGAGTATGCATATGAATGTATGGTTAGCTGTTTACATGACGGCACCTATATTGAGCGATGATTATCGTTTATGAGCATGTGTAAATTGACAAATAACGGAAAGTCGCCATTGGTAGCAAGATATCCTAGCTGTTCCGTTGTTTTTATCAAAGAAAACATATAAAGCACTGTTTTGTTAGAAATAATGATCAACTAAACATATACGCAAGTCACCAAATTATGAAAAATCGCCATGGATCGCAAATGTGCAAGGTGTCTCCTAGGTTTTACAAAATTAAAAATAGTGTGTAGTTTAAATTTTTATGTTCAGAAGACCTTGCAAGAACCGAGCAATATGTAACTCGGTAACATTCTATCTGATCTAATATTTGGGTTTTGTCTGTGGAAATTATGCCTTTTTTACGAATAAGCCTTATTAGGGGCCGAATGCCTCAAATGAAAAGCGAGCATAGCGAGTCTAGGGGCCTTGGACACTAGTTAAACAAAAAGAAATTAACTGAAAGCTCTACGACCAAAAAAGTACGACCTAGTTGCGTACTAATCATGATAAAATTTAGTAAAACGTATGTATTAGTATTCAACTGTAAGGCTTGAAAGTAGAGAAATTGCTCCCATCTAAGTTAAAATACATTTTACTAAATTTTATCAAAATGTTACCTGTTTTTCGAATGTCATTCAAAGACCAAAGTATGGAAGGAACGTTACCAACGGAAGAGGTATATTAGCCATTGCGTCTTTATAAAGATGAGAGTAAATAAATTAATCATGAACTCAAAGAACAGTGCAAACTACAGAACTGCATAGAACGAAAAATATCATACATTTTTACCCTATAACCAAAGGAATAAGATGATTAAATCTAATCTTAAAATATATCCATGAACTTGCAGTTAAAGGCACAACGGAGAACTAAAATAAATGGCACTAAACACATAACTGCTACAATTTCAAAAGTAAATGATTCACTAAGCGACCATTCTGTCTTTAATTACACCCACAATGAATGACAAAGGGAAAAGAAATGGAAGTTAGGAGGTCTTTTTCCTCAATGATGTACAACTTCTGCTGAGTTGACATTCAGGAATAAAATACTAGGATTTTTATCATCTATCGTTTGCACTGAAAGACAAATTTTCCAAGAGGTCAGTTACACCGAGCATAATGTATGACGAATAACTAACGTTACTGACGTCAAAATGATAATACAAGTCATTTACTGACGTTAAAATGATAATTCAAGCAAACAACATTTATGGATTACTGTGAAATTCTTTACGTTACGGATTAATTAGTTACGTAGTTACACTAATGCTTTGTAGATTAGGAAGATTAGTAACCATGTTCCATTAAAATAAGTCAACGCCCCCGACTTATAGAAAGCATTATAACTTTTACGTCACTAAACTTAGACGTCATCATTAAGGCTACGTTTAAAAGCTTTATTTTCTAAAAATAAAACTATTAAAAATTTCTGGTGAATTTACCGACGAGTAGCAATATTTTAATAATTTGAGATTAAAAAAAATAATTTTACGACAAAAAGCACTTTTTAACGATGACTAATTAGATAATATGATAAGGAAATAGATCATAATGAATAATTTTATATGAAATATGAAAAAAGTATTTTAATTTTAATGGTTGATTTCAGATATTTTCTAATATTTGTAGCATTCACCAGAAATTTTAAATAGATTTTGTGAAAACAAAACTGTGTTGCCACACTTTCGTAGGCCTAGTGAAGATGTCAAATCTTAGTGACGTAGGAGTTGTAATTCTTTTTTATATCTAGGAGGTGTTGTTATAATTCAACTTCCCCTATAAAACGGCATCCTACAGCCCGAACGGGATGCAAAGAAATTTTGTATATAGGCTATACACGAGATGCACTCACGGAATTTTGAAAAAGAAATTTTGTTCAAAACATGTCCAATAGGTGGAGCATTGTATGAAAAACAGCAAATTTAACAACGGAAATGGCTAATTCGATATGTACAGACAATTTCAACATTTCGTAGTTTTTTAGCCTTATTCAACTTATTTGGGTCATTTTAAAGCTCATTTCACCATGCAAAGCGCCACCTGGTGGACATTTTTAAAACTATTCTTTTTTAAAAACTACCTTAATCAGATCTCGTGCACAGTCCACATGCCAACTTTTGTGGCAATCGGCTCATCCATTTCAGCTGTAGAATGCTGTTTATAGGGGAACTTTAATTTTAACCACCCTGTACTTTGCGTACTGATCACCTGGTATTTTTTTTCCGTCTCATGTTCCAGGAAACAGATAGAAACTTTGCTGTATTAAAAGAATTAATCTTCACAAAGGTAATTAATTCTATTTTTGTAAAATCTGGTATCCTAATAGCAACAGATGGTCACAAAACAGTCACTGGGACATCACAGAGGGTCACAGCGGTTACCAAGTGTCCAAAAATAGTGACATTGTGACTGGTAAGTGACGTGACTGCATTGTGCGGTCACTGTGATGCTTCATTGTGACTAGTCACCAAGTGACGCCACTGTCAAGTCACAAGCTCAGTCCATTTATGTAATTTTAAAGTGACGTTACAGTGACCATTTTTGTGACTTTTAAATCAGCCTCGCTTGCTACACATTGTAGCTTGCCATTTCGGTTATAATAAGGAGAAAATACCATAAAATCTTGTTTTAGGGAGATTTTGGAGACTTTATTTGAATTAATTTGAAACAAAATAAATTATTGAATTTTTATGAATTTGAAAATGCACGTATGTGTAATGTATCCAACCTCGTAAAAACATCACAATTTATAAGATTATTTTTAAGAGCTAAAAAAATGTTCACGGAATTATTTCCCTTCTTTTATGAAAAAATTGAAAAAAAGATCCAATCTAAATCATAGAAAATAATTTTAGAAATCATTCAAATCATTCAAATTTATTTTTGAATGGTGGGAGAGGATATCCAAAAAATCAATTTACATTAATTGTCGGTCGGCAGTTAAGGTCCTGATCCGATTTTACATTTGAACAAGACGATAGCTGTTTGGGGGTATTTCGCAGTTTTGAAATAGCATTTAGTGACAGTACTTATAGCCCCATCTACGAAACATTTTAAATAAAAAGACACCACAATTTTTATAAAGTAAAACGTTTCATACACATTAATTTCCGCATAGTTAACTGTAGTTCTAGCAACGTCTTCATTCTAGTATCAAGATCCGCCGCATTTGTGGTGAAGGATAAGTAACTGCTGCAGTGCTGCATTTGGGTTTCACTCTGGGTTAAGTGTAGTTTCGGGTTATTGTGCCAAAAATAAAGTATTCGGTAATCTGCTATCCCGCCGCATTTGTGGTGAAGGATAAGTAACTGCTGCAGTGCTGCATTTGGGTTTCACTCTGGGTTAAGTGTAGTTTCGGGTTATTGTGCCAAAAATAAAGTATTCGGTAATCTGCTATCCCGCCGCATTTGTGGTGAAGGATAAGTAACTGCTGCAGTGCTGCATTTGGTTTCACTCTGGGTTAAGTGTAGTTTCGGGTTATTGTGCCAAAAATAAAGTATTCGTAATCTGCTATCCGTATTTAAATTTCCGCATTTTGTTCAGTTTTGCCAACTCTGGCTACACAACTTTAATCTGTCTAATTACAATGACATGATCTTTCTCTCTTAAGTGGCGTACGTCGAAAAGCTTTGAAATAAATACGTGTGCAATGATTTACCTTTTATTTTATTTTGTTAATATAAGAAGTCTAGAAGAGACTACCTTTTCAGAAAGCTAACAGACGTTTAAAGTCACACAGGTGAATATCATATAGATTAAAATTAATTAAGATATTCTACTTACAGACTATGAGCTTTTTATGTGCATCGCACATCATCAACTTAACCCCCTTTCCTCTCACTTCCTCTCATACCACAACTGTGCAGAAAATTCTTTCAAGGTTGTAGACCTTGAAAGCCGTCCATGATCATAGACTCCACTTCAGAGGAATGATTAAGTTACTAATATCCAATCTGAACGAGTACAGGGACAGAAAGGAGTTGGTAGCAGATATCATATCAGAATAACATAATCTACCGAAATACTAGTAATCACTCAAATCGTCGAATTCACAGAAATACTCGAAATACGCAAATAGCAATCATCACTCAAATAAAAGTAATCACCGTATTCACATAAATAGGAAGAGTAGTTAAGACGAGACATGAATCACCGATTTCAGTTGCCACAAGATAATACCTGTGACCGAGTAGCAGCTATCACAGCTTAAGCTCACACCTGTTTAATAATAAACGTATTTTCCCCTCTAATTATAAAGTAGCCCACTCAAATTTTTGTTTTTAAAACTATTTTTGAAATTAGTTAATTTTTTAAAGTAACTGTTGCAAGGCTGTATCCGGTTAAATTATGACAACTTTGGGGGGTCACAAAGTAGCCGTCACGAGAGTAGAACATATAGACGTCGCAGGGACTACTCGTCTACGTCGCAGTGATTGCGCCTGACTCACTTAGATATAACTTACTCCCGTATTCACGAGAGCGAGTTTTTCCCCTTATTATTCGTGGATCCTTCAATCCGCACGCGAGAATAATCCGTGAATTGTCCACGGGTCCCTTTTTCCCTTATTCACAAGCCCGACTCCTAGTATCTGCAGAAAATACCTGTCTTTGGTGGATAAAGTAGATATAGCTCGCTATGATTCGCCAGGGAGCACCACGTGCTTGGGGGACGATTGCGACGGGGGAAGTTGCCGGCTCGCCAAACCCGGTTCGAATTCTCTGACAACTCTCTCTCTCTCAACCCCTTGTCGAGGCTGGGATCAGAGAGAGATCAAGAGCAGATTATTTGTACTTGAGAATAACAATTTTGTGCCAATTCCCCTATCCCCGGATGATCCACAGATGATCGCGGTTGGTGAATACGACCGGAAAGGTCGCCGACTGTATCCACCATCTGGACATAAGAAGATTATTTCCTCTTTGTTTTCTTCCATAATATCAACAGCGATTTTGAACTACTCCCGATATACACTACTCAAAACAATTAAAAGATATTGTAAGTTTTATATAAAATAAAGATATAATCGATTTTTTTTTTTTTGCCGAAAATGGAAGAAGAGAATCACAAATGCAAATTTTTCTGATTTTCAAACTGTGGAGTATGCTAATTTTGAGTTCGATGTCAAAAACGTCGCTTCAGCGGCAGCGAATGAAATTGGACTTTCAACTGAATAAAAGACAATGAAGACAAGGATGATCGGCATTCAGTGACTGCTTTGTTTCGATGAGTACGATGTCTCAGCGAAGTCATTTAACCGATTAAGAAACTTGGAGAGTTGGCGGTAGGTTAGAAGGGGGCCAAACTCAAGCCGAAGTAGCGCAAGCCATTGGAGTGTCACAAAGTGTGATTTCCAGGATCTGGAACCGGTTTTTGGCGACTGAAAGTGCAGGCCGAAGACCAGGGCAAGGTCGTACACGGGCAACAACGCCCAATGGAGATCGTTATTTTGTGTTAACGGCTCGGAGACACCGGAATATGAACGCTACTCTTCTCCAACAACACCTTCGTTCAGCTACTGGTACCAAGGTTTCAACTCAGACTGTCCGAAACCGGCTCCATGGTGTAGGTCTGTATGCTCGCCGACCGATGGTATGTGTTAGACTAACATCAAGGCAACGTCCCGACCGCAGGTAGTGGGCAACAGAGCAAGTAAAATGGAGGAGAAATGAATGGAGCAATATTATTTTTTCTGACGAGTCCCGTTTTCAGTTCATCCTGATAATAGGCGTATTTTCATATGGAAGGACCGTGGCAGTAGAAATAATCCTGCGTTCGTGCACGAACGTGTCAGATTTGGCGGTGGGGGAGTGTTGGTGTATGGTGGCATCTCCATTGACGGGCGCACAGACCTCTATATCATTCGAGATAGATCTCTGACTAGTCACCGATATAGGGATGAGATCCTCAGACCTATTGTAGTCCCTTACGCTGCAGCAATCGGAGATGACTTCATTTTAATGGACGATTACTGCAGGCCACATCGTGCTAACCTGGAATGGCCAGCGTGTTCTCCAGACATGAATCCAATAGAGCACGTTTGGGACGCTCTAGGAAGACGAGTTGCTGGCCGCCAACCACCCCCACAAACTCTCCAAGAACTGGAAAGAGCTCTTCTGGAAGAGTGGGACAGAATACCCCAAATCGTGATTAATAGCCTCATTTACTCCATGCCTCAAACGTGTTCAACGTTGCTGGCCGTCCGTGGAAACCATACCTCCTATTGAAAATGATTTCCTTTGAAGAAAACACCTTTTCTTATACTTTTTTTTCTCATATGCACAAATTGTGTTTTTTTCCTTTTCTACACAAATGCTCAATAAAATGCATTTTTTCTGCCAAACATGTGTAATTTATTCTCATATAAGCTACTACGTCTGTCGACCATGTATCAATTAGCTAAAAAGTTTCCCAGCCACAAGATCCACCTAAAACCGCAATATCCTTTAATTGTTTTGAGCATTGTATTATGATTTTTATTTTAAAAAGACGCCAATTGGTAAAGTAAGCAAGTTTAAATTTCCAAATCACTAAGTAGTAATAAACATTTCTGGTGTTATTAATAGTTGGAAAGGAATAAATAGTACATTCATTAAATTATTAAGAACGCATTTCTCAGATTTTAGTTGAAAGAGTCAAGGAGCATGTTTATAAAGTCTTTTGTATAAATTGAACATAAGCTTAGATAACTCAGTTATAAATTAATCATAATATTTCGTATGATTTTTTCGATTTTCAACACTTCCTTACAGTAAGAGCATTTTCTTGTTGAAAAAAGTAAGTATTAGAAAAATAAAACCATACATACTATATTCAGTTTATATATTATTCTCTGTTTATATGTTTCACACCTACTGAGATGATTGCCATACTGAAGGAATTTTAATTTAATGAAAACGCTCTCGATTAATTTATATACTCGCTTCAATAATCAGTTCATCAATTATTCATCAAACGGGTATCATTGTTCGCAGTGTTGCATCTCTAGTGACTTTCAGGTTTGATTGCATGCAATATTAATCACACACAAGTTCAGTCAATAGGATTATTAAATTGCCTTGAAAATGGCCGGCGGCGGAATCTCTTGGGAATTATTCTAGATGCGAATGGAAAATATAACTTTGATTGATTTCTTCTCCTATCGTACATTGCAGTAGTGTTTTGATACGGAATTGCAGGCAGTTTTCTTTTTTTAAGGTATGAGAAAAGAAAGATAGGTGATATCACTGATAAGTGATATCACATGATTAAAGAAAAAACAAATGGATATTTGCACGACTGTGTTGTAAAAAATAGTACACTGAAAGAATGCTTTGACCATGCATATTAAAAATAATTTTGAGCTGCGATTCGTATTAAATAACTGTTTGTTTAGAAGCAACACATTAAAAAAATTAACTTAAAAGTTTTAAATAGGAACTAAAAGTAGATTAAAAAAATAAAAACTTCAAAGATTATAATATAATCATCCTGTTACTGAATGAACAATTATTACATTTTTAACAGGGATATTACCATGTAGTTTATTGTAAATTTACAATGTATATTGAGAATGTTCATGTCATTAGAATTGATTCAACATTTAGAAAAGTGTTGTAAGTAGGAATACATTCTAACCAGAAAGATGCTTGCAAATAATTTTATTTATAAAGGGAAGTATTGATTAACATTGAAACGTGGTACAAGCCTACTATTCCATAACCATAATAAAGCCTTCTAAAATTACTGATGAAAGAATTGGTGCGTTGATTATTCAATTAATGTCCAGCACATGTTAAAACGAAATTTATTAAACAAATTACTTTTATTCCAACACCGCAATGAACATAGGTAAATTATTGTATTCTAAAAAGGGAAAAAAAAGTAGTTAATACCATATTATACAGCAACATTTAAAAAATAAAACCTCTTAAATGTCCCTTCAAATCGCAGTAACTAATCTTTTTGAAGATAAATGCATTTTTTTTCATTATACTTCGCACGTAGACCTGCTACAAATTAAAAAAAAAAATAAAAGGAACGAAAGTCTGGTCCATGTAGCTTTCTAAACGACTAAAAGGAAAGCGAACAGCATTCGCTTTCAATCCAGTTCCATTTATTTGCTCATTTTTTCTTCTCACGCCTAAATAAATATCAGATCACCTAGTTCAAACTTAATGAAAACGTTCTTGATTAATTTATATATTTGCCTCAATGATCAGTTCATCACTTATTCATCGTAGCAAATGCCATTGTTTGAAGTGTTGCATCTCCAGTGATTTTCAGGGTTGATTAAATGAAATATTAATAACAGATAAGCTCAAGCTTTAGAATTACTAAAGAGCCTGGAAAACAGGGAATGGTGGAATTGCCGGGAATAGCTTAAAATTTTGTTTTTAGATAGGTTTTCAGCTCCTGATGACTATAACGAAGTATTTATATGAAATTGAATGCATTATGCTTATGATCTGAAAGGAGAATTATTAGATGTGTGCCAAATGCAACTATCTGTTTTAAAATACTAAAATGAGTTAAGACGCAGTATAACGCTTTCCCGTGTTTTCCAAATATTTAAAGAAATATTGGGTGGTTGTAGCTTTATTTTCAAAATAAAGAAGTTCTACAGCTAAAACCAGTGAAAGAATTTTAACCAAATATGATATAAGGACTGTACATGAGATGCGCTCAGGAAATTTAAAAAAACAAAAACAATAATAATAATAAGTTAGTGGAAAATATGTCCACTAGGTGGCGCTTTGCATGAAAAATGAAAATTTAACAGTAGAAATGATTTATTCAAAATGTGCAAACAATCTCAACATTTAAAGTAAATAAAAAACTTTGTAAAAAACACACATAAGATGTTATAGGTAAGACGATTTCACTCATCACTTATTGATCATCCACTTATTGATCATCACTTATTGATCATCCACTTATTGATCATCACTTATTGATCATCCAAAGATTGAATTTAGAGTTGATTGCAAGCAATATTAATCAAACATTACGCCACTCATAGGGATATAAGTATGAATAAGTTAGAAAACGTTTTACGGTTAAGTGACTTTGTAGTATAGCCTGAAGTTTAGCAATAATTTTATGCAGCCACCGAAACTGCAACTTTCGCAAATGGCATTCCATACTCCGTGGAAAAATTATGTAAAATATATATGCGCCAAATATAATTTTAAAATACTGTTGAATTTGTGTAAAATACATTAAAAGTAAACAGAAAACAGTAATGCTTTAATTATGATGTTTTTTATGTATTTGAAATTAAAATAACTAAGTAAAACTATAATAGTAGTTGCCATATTTTAATTCTCCTATTAGCTGCACACACGTGATGATAGGCAATGATGAGAGTTCTAAAAAAAACATTCTATTTTTTCCAATAAAGGATTGAAAAAGTAGCGAATAATATACACAACGCCAGACTTTGTAGTTTCTTTTGGATTACATCAATCATAAAGTTAAGTCTCTAAAAATATAATTTTGTATGTTTTTAAACAGAAAAGTTTGAAATAATTCTTAGTAAGACGTTTATGTCTTCAGTGATTAGGTAAAGAATGAAATATGAGAATTATATCACATACTTTCTCTAGACATTATATATAATACCTAAGCATTCTATAGAACGACAAATGTTATTTGGTCAATGCATGAAAAAGGTTCCTGATAAGGCGATATGCAGGGGCGTAGCCATGGGGGGAGGATATCGGGATATATCCCCCCCCCGAAATTTTTGGATTAGTGATGAAATTCCGTCTATTTATACACATATAAGTTCATATCCCCCCCCCCCCCCCTCCCCGAAAAATTTTCCTGACTACGTGCCGGCGATATGTTACCGATAGAGTATGAAATGACGGCATTCTCTAAGCATTATATATAATGCTGGGCGTTTATAGGCAAAGTATGAAGAATGAGAATTACTACATACTTTCCCTAGGCATTTCATATAATACGAGTAGTCATTTTGGGTTTTTGTACATCATGCATTAACTTCTGGTAAGTAGTTTAGGTTAAGAAAAAACTGGGTTTATTTATTTTTTTTTTCCAGTATTAACTCGAATTTTAGACAATCCATCGTCGAATCGTTATTTCGCAATTATAGACTAAGATTCCTTCCCCCACACTTTAGCTTGCTCTCCCAACACAGTAAAAAAACTAATTTTTTGTAGAACAAATTTAATTGTGGAATTGCGTATTTTGACACTCCAGCACAAACCGCGAAGTGCAACTGACAAATTCCAAGCCCGAAGCGCACGTTACAAGAAATGGGTCTCGCCACGTGGTACATGAAGCGAATCGGAAATGTATTTCACTTTGCCGGTTTCTCATTTGGCAGTCTGTAGAATGCATAGGAAATGTTTGAAATATGAATCGTTTCATGCATTTGCCATCCATGCCTTAAACTGATGAAATTCACTAAATATTATTTTGAGAGTAAAACGGAGAAAAAAGAAATTAAGGCAAATATGTAATACTTTTTGTATTCTGTAACAAGCGTAGTAAAAGAAAATAGTATTACTTCCTGTCAATAAGACACATCCCTTCATACTTATGTGATATATGTATGGGAAAACAATATGTGCCTATGTTTGGTTCTACCCACGCGAGGCTCATATTTCTGCGAACATGTTTTGTATATTTAGTATAAAAAATATTTGTTATATATTTGTTATATTTTGTATAAAAAATTACACATTTGCATAAAACAATATATTCGTTTCAGGGCGTAGCCAAGGGGGGGGGTTAGGGGGATCATAAACCCCCATGAGCAATTTTTTGCCATACAAAATGTATATTTTTCACTCACTTATCACACACATGTATGCATATATGCGAGTTGCAGTAGACGTAATGACGGTATGCTGCAATGAAATGAAAAATTTCTGGCTACGCCCCTGATCCGTTTCTAAAAAACCTGACGAAAATAGTGACACATACAAGTATTATTCAAAATTTGCATAATTGTAGAATCGATTTTACGCAGAGAAGCCACTTCCCTATTGCCGTTGTTTTTTTGGGGGGATGAGGGGGAATTTCCGATCGCAGTTTTTTTTTATTGACAGACAACTTTAACTTGGAACTAGGCCGAAAGTTTAATACAAAGAAAACCTGTTTAAAAATTGTGGTGAAAAATCTCCCGGAAAAAAGGGAGAGTTGGTAGCTCTGTTTTGCGTCAAGAAGCTGAGTAGAAATTAGTGCTTCTGGCATATTGAGGTACAAATTTGTTTCCTTACATAAAATAAAAAAATTCGAAAACTAGTTTCCAGAACATTCAACATAAATAATGAAATTATAATATTAAAATGTAAAATGTTCATTACGACAGTAACAGTGTAATCTGCAAATACTTTAATTCTTTCTTAGGAGAAATGTTGAATTCAAGTTGAGAAATTCCAGAAGTTGCCTTGTTACTGTTTAAATTTCATTCTAAAAATATATTTACATGCATGTCTTAAGAAGAGTTCTCTTTTTGACGCACAACGCGTAGAAGATTATATTCTAGCTGAAAACAGCTCTCCAAATATATCTAGATTGTTTTGGAAATCGTTCTGTCTTATTTTTCGAAATTAAAAAAAAAAATTGTTAGTAAACTTTAAAAAAATTTAATAAAGATATTACTGAGTATTTTAAGGAAATTAATATTTAATTACTGTGTTACGAAAACATGCAAAAATAATCATAAAATATTCGACTGCGTGGTCAATTAGTATTGTGGTCCTATTCTATCTGTGCGTTAAAGCCGCATCAGAGTTACTTGATACACGAAAGCAAAGTGCGATGAATAGTCCCAGCCGAACTTGCGGACAGTTTCCAGCTCCTCTGCCACCGATGTCAGACGCTGTAGCTAATGATGATTACTTTGAATTCCAGTTGAGGTACTTCGTAATTCTTGCTTCCTTTATTTTATGAAACCATTCACCGAACTTTTCGGAACACCTAGAACACGGATGAGTAAACTACCGCCTGCGGGCGAAATCCGGCCCGCCGGAAGGTTTTATCCGGCGCGCGGGTGGAATTTTAATTAGCCGGTCCGATGGAAATTGAAAGAATATATATTTATATATTATATATCCATTTTAAGAATTATGAAGATGGCTTGAAAAAAGTGCATATTGAGTTCGAACGCAGATTTCAAGATTTCCGTGCCAATCAAACAGAATTGGATATTTTTACCATGCCTTTTAACGTAAATTGGGGAGCAGTGAGGTCAGATTTGCAGCGTGAATTATTTGAATTGTAATCTAACAATTATCTCAAGCAGTTATTTCTAAATATGCCAGAGTTTTACAAATTATTATCGAAAGTAAGTTTCCCAAATTCAATATCTCACGGCCAGAAAATCAGTGCTATGTTTGCTTCATCTTATATATGAGAACAAGTGTTTTCAACTATGAACCTTAGAGAGAATTCTTTCAGAAGTAGACTGACAGATGAGCATTTAGCCTCGTTCCTTAGAATCAGTGCATCTCACTTCGAACCTCAATATAAGGAACTTTTAAAAATAATTCGCAATTTCATTCATCTCATTAACATATTTAAATTGTAATACTTGTATTTTGTTCTTGAAATTTTAGAAAAATTTATCTTGGCCCGGCAAACTTTTTTTTCTCGATTTTTGGCCCGCGACTGAAAAAGTTTGCCCATCCCTGACCTGGAATAACGCTTTTAGAATTAAAAAAATAGATACTAGGAAGAGTAGGAATTGAAATTTCTATCAATTATTATTAATATAAATATTTTTTTTTAAGAAAAGAAACAAGAATATAATGTGAAAGATTTAAAAGTTTACTTAATCTTTCAGCAATGAATATTGCAAACTATAGATAACAATGTGCCTTATTTAACATCTACTATAAAAAAAAATTAAGTTTTGTGACGACTGCAAAACGTTTTTTTTTATCTCTAACGTTGCTCACGAATAAAAAATAATAAAGGTTTTTTTTTTCCCTGATCGTCTGAGACAACTAACAACTTTATCACTTTTTCATTCGCAAATATCCTTTCTCCCAGGATTGCAATAAGTTACAATACCTGGTCCGGCGAAAATGGCAGATAGATGATCGAAGGAAATTCTCGTTCCATTGTGATTCCCTATAACTCTCTGCTAACTTGGACATGCAGACAAAGTAAGACAGATTTTTCTAATCTGTTTTTTGTTATAGTTAATAACCTTCAGTGATTACGCTTTGTCTGTAAGAAGCAAAAGTAGTAGGATTTCGAAGTAAAACATCTTATGTATTTTATTGTACATTTTATTGTATTAACGTTAATCCTCTCTGATCTTTTAAGTGGCATTATGTAGATAAGAAAAAAATCATTTCTGCTCATTTTAAGTACACAGTTTATTTAATTATTTATTTTATTTGACTTTATATTGGCATAGCCTATTTTTTAACTTGAATCTAAAATTAAATTTACATACATCCCTTACAAATAATTACTTTTGACTCAGCTTAAATGAAGATGGAAATAAATGTATGAGATCAAGATGCATCTATTTTCGTATAAGCACACATGCCCCTTAACTAAATCACAATTACTAGACTTTTTTTTTTAAAGGAATCGTACTAAAATTATACTAATAGAATATCAAGGAAGTTACTTAACCCTTTTCGAGCCGAATAAATAATTCTTATTCAAATTATTATTTTTTAATTTTTTAATTATTAAATTTAAGAAATTTAATTAATTAAATAATTTATTTTATTAATAAGTACTAATTAATTTCTAATAAAAAATTAAAAATCCTGACTGTTAAATTTTTGATGATTTTTTTTTCATGTGCGCAAATTAGGGTATCCATCCGGTACTATAGTACAAGTAATTTTTTTTTCCCTCAATTGTGGATGCAGGGTCTGAAAGAGTTAAGAAAAATAAGAAATTTAAAAGTAGATATCTACATTAATAAAATATATACTGTGCGCATCGAGAAGAATTGTCTGATTTATATTTTTGTTTTAAACCAGGCCGTCTCGTGGGGAACTTCGTAACTGAACATCCTCGATTTACTAGATATGGAAATGTCTTCCTTGGGTTTTTATTTAAATTTATGATAGAGTTTTTTGTCTGAAGAAAATGGCGACTGAAGAACGCCGCTGTAATAAAGAGTTTTAAAAGTTCCACGAATTTATTACGTAGATAGTACGAAATAGAAATGAAAATATATCCAGTATTTTAAAGCATGTATTATTCACTCCTTCCTCGTCAGCGTCACATCTCGGACGGTTTGGCTGACAAAAAATGCAGGCTGCGGTGTTAACAGTTTAGTCACACCCTTTTGCACTCAAAAAGTAATGGGACCAAGGGTGTGTGACCATATTAATTAGCGGTACTAAAATGGCCACACTCCCTAGGTCACATGACTATGCAAAGGGATGTGACCAAAATCATGTCAGCACCATACCCTGTATATCTCTTCAGCCACGTCAGATGGTTTGCGTCGTATGCCATGCGACGTAGAAAAAGTTACCAACATATACTGAATGCAATTAGGCACTTTTAATTAATAGCTATTTTTTTAAATAACCAAACTTAATAGGTCAGTGCTTGGGTGTGCAGCAAAACTGATAAAGGTGGCCTCACTTCTTAGTTTGCCTAATTGACGGTGAGAGGAATGGCTTAGTTGCTTTAGCATCGAGTGAACCCTCTGTAAGTTGGCCGCCTGTGTAACTTATGTGCTGTCCAGGTTAATTAGGTAGACTTTGTCCCAAAACATAGCACAAAACCTTTGACAGTTGACCACTTCCAGTTTTTTTCTGCGTCCATAATTAATGTTTAACACTAATAAGCTATATTATTCGTATTTTGTATCATTATGATTTCATGTTTTATATAATTTTGTAGTGTACTACATACATGTACGGTGTAATGTATAAATACGTAGGTGTTAAAATACGGAAATCAAAAAGTCAGTAATGCGCGCTTGATAGTTAACTACGAAAACTTGGAACAGCATGGTAGTCATGATAGCAGATTTTCGCTGTATTAATACTATTCTTTAAAAAAAAATAAAATACAATTTCCATGAAGTAGTTAATTAATAATTACATTCCTTCAAAATTTGCAGCTTTGATACTTTCAGCAATTTAAAAAATGGTGTTTTGGGGTAAAAGATTTTTTAAAAAAGATCTGAACAAGAAGGGGTTAAGAACAAATAGAAGTATTTGTTGCCCAATCCCAAGTTACGTTTTTGTAAATAAATTTAAATCACCTCTCACATTTCTGTTTTCAATATTGTCTATGACAAGACATATTTCATTTGGGAAAAACAACAAAACTTATTTATGAGATGTACCTCGGAACGCGTCTATTCATCTAAATTTAAAGCATTCCAAATTTTCTTATCTCACCACTGGATTGGAATAAAAATTTGATGTATGTAGAACAGCTATAAATTCTCATTTCATCGTGTTCTTCGCAGATAGGTTCACTAACCCTTGGGATATATTTCTTTTCATTTTCACGTGAGCTCTCTTTATGAAACTGAAACATTGAGCTTTAAAACCCGTCCAAAATTGCTTACAACTTATGTAATACTAGAAAAATGAAAGATTTTATAAAAACTCACATAAAGTTCAATGTACTAAAATGATAATAAAAAATTGAAAACTTTTAAATGCTGAAATCGTACCTTTCAAACAGGGTTAAATATATTTTGAACAAAAATTGCCCGTGTCAAACGATTAGTTTCAATATTATATACAGCTGTTTTCACAAACGTTTATAAGAAAATTACCTCATAAACAGCATTTTTTGGTTTCAGTATTTATCAACAGCCATCCTTGTATGTAACTCACTGATGTTGCATATAGGGTAATTTAAAAAAACAATTATATCTATGCATGAACCTCTAATAGCCTATCCACTCAACTGATCGAAAGATAATTTCAGATATTGTATATTGAAATTATATATTTGAGACCTGGATTATTTAAAATAATAGACCTTTTAAGGTCCGGGTTATATTTAAAAATATTGCGGCTTTCGCACACATTTTTTTCCGCACAAATTAATCAGTGCATTGTAAAACCATTTATGATGTCAGAACAATACGGGTATAGTGATATTATACGCGTATTTTATCATTTGCCTAAATATCAAAAAGTTATGACTGGCAGAATTCAAGATGCTACAGTTTTACAATCATTAATTTCCACCCAGGTTTGTCAGGAAACTCTGCCATACTTTACTCCCTGGTGGCTGGAGATAGTTTTTTAACAGGCAGGATATAGTTAAAAGACTGTATTCCAAAGCTGTATATAGAAAATAAAAGTCATTAGAAAATTGTAAGTTTTTGTAATGATTTCTCAGTAATGATTTAAGTATCTGCTGAACTGACAGAAAAAGCTCACTACATTATCATAGATTTGAGTTTTTCAAATCTAAAAACCTAAAAAGTGGCTCCAACATCATACCTGGGAAAGCAAACGAAAATATTATTTACAAGTATGTTGTGGTTGCCTATGTATTGTGTCGCATGCACAATTTATTAATTACACTCCTATCAAGTGGTAATGATTGAGTTTTACCACCAAACGTTTGCATTTTTTTACCGTTTCAATCACAAATAAGGAAAAGCATCTAGATGGACGTCTTTCACCGAGGCTGATGGTAATATAAATCTGATGCAGGGCGCACTTAGCGGCGGGAAAAACTTACTAAGCCTGACGTAATTTAATCCCTCTTCCTCCACTGTCACCTACTCGTAAACTACCTTTATTTCTTCCGCTATTTTTTTCTTCTTCTTTTTTCTGCACCTAATAATAATGCATTTCTTCAAAAAATGAGAGGCATAACCTTCTTAATTTAAACAATCAAAATTCAATCATGCATGGAGTAGGTAGAGCTAATAATGCAGTGCTAAGAGCTAGTTAATTCACAATTAATACAAGTATTAGAAATCAGAAAAAGAACGTAGCAGAAAAAAGAAAAATTGTTACAAATATTCACTGAACGGGAATAACTCTGCAAAAATACAGTGGGTATTGCAGAAAAGAAGAGGAAAGTTATTCTGTGATTAGTTGCTCTATCTTACCACTAAAAGTTGATTTGTGAAGACTTCACCGCCCTCTACCCCTGTAGCTAACTCTAGTCGCAGTTCCCCTTTAGATACTCAGATAGAGATATACAATAAAGTACAATATTTTAATTTTTTCTTAAACTAAAACCAGGAAAAGGTGCAGCGCATTTTTGTAAAAAACATAAAATAATATTCTTAGTGTTGCCTTTTTGCATATCCAGAACCCGTGCTCATTCTCATAGAGGCTGTTTCCAGCTTTTTAAATTTTGTCCCCCTCTTCCCTAAAAGTATAATTTACGATAAAATCCCCCTTCGCATTCCTGAGCATATATACTTTGGTGTGTGTGTAGCACACAAAGTTTGTTCGCAGGGCTGCAAAAATTAATTCTTAAGCAGTACGGCGTACGGGTGTAAATCATTTAAAGTGAGCTGATGTCTAAATGGGCCATTCGAAGTTCAAATCGAGTATGTATATTACAGATCACCGTCATGCAACCTGTATAGATTTTGGTATATGTAGGGCTTTTAGGTTTTGTACAGGGCTCGAAAAAATGAATTCCTATACATTACGGCTTATAGACGCAAATTGAAAGTGCGCTAGCGTCTATATGGTGCATTCGATTGAGATCAAGTTGGGTACGCATATAAGCGATCATTGTCTTACATGCTATGTAGATTTTGTTCTGTGCAGATCTTACTGTTTTTTTTTTTTACAAAACTACAAAAATTAGTCTTATACATTGCCCCCTATACTCTCGAATTATTTAAAGTGCACTAGCGAATACTACATCCCATTGAGTTGAATCAAATCTATTTAAGCGCTTAGTAAATATCAAGTGTTCAGAAATTCGAGTGGAGTTACTCCAAATTTTTTAATTTGATAACATTTAGACCAATTGCTTTCAGCTTTGACTCTGTCGCACATTTCCTTTGAGTCTTAACAGGGCTGTTATTGCACAAATAGCAGGCCTTGACGATCGATATACGTTCAGAAAAGCTGTGTTTTAACATCTTTATTTGAAAAATGAGCAAGAGCAATTAGAATTCGCATGATCAAAAGAATAATTAATTAAATTATAATTAAAAATTCTGAACTTGTGATGCATTTGAACGTAAAGCTTTAATTGATCCTCATCAATAATTAAAAAATTATCAAGTTATTTTTTTTTTTCATATATAGCTAAATAATTGTCACGCTGTAGTTTTAATTTTATTTTCCATTAAATTGCGTTAGGGCGATGTTGTTGACATTTTAACTTAATGAAAACGTTCGAAATTAATTTATATATTTGTTCCAATTATTAGTTCATCTATTATTGATCGAACGGGCATCTGTTGCATCTCTAGTGACTTTCAGGCTTGATTGCATGCAATATTAATCATACGCCAACTCAGTCAATTGAATTATTAGATTGCTCTGCAAATGGCTGATGTTGGAATCTCTTAGGTATATTCTGGATGATTATGGGAAATGCATCTTTGATTGATTTCTCCTGCAATCCTAGTGCATTGATGCGAAATGACATCTGTCTCAGTGATGGAAACCTCGTCTCATGATTTTCTCTCAAAATTTTCAATTTCAGCATATTTTCCCCCTCATTTTAAAAATCTATTGCGCTGCCCTCTATCATTCAGTATTATTACCAAGCTTAATTTATTTAACAGTTTGACATTAGACACCCCCCCTCTCCGTGGGTAAGGGGGTATCTATTAAATGTACTAATGAAAAAAAAAAGCAAATGTTCCTGATTATTTCGATTTTCTAATAAAATATTCATTAAAACTACAAACAAGTGCTGGTACTTATCTATTTTATAGTCGGTTTTTCTCGGCAACAACTTTTTCGCGAAAGGGTTGCAATGAACTATATTATAACAACGAATCTGACGTATTCCACACGCACACGAAATCGCTCTTTTCGGCGGAACGACTGTAAAATGAGGAAGTACCCAAGTGCCTTCCTACAAACAAATAACACCAGCTCATTAAAATATATAAATTTTTTCACTATAGCATAAATAAAAATTATAATTTAAATGAGAGTTAGAAATCAATTATTACTACAAAATGATTTTAATGCCACCAAACCAGCGTAGTAAACAAAACTAAAATTCAAAGAAAGCATTTGCTGATCAATAGAAACTCCAGAGAAGCAAGAATTCACGTTTGACCTAATTCAGTAGTTTCGTAACATGATACATCTATAAGGATTTTGTGCAGAAGAAAATGCATTGTAATGTTTTCCGTTTTGATTAGAGCTATGACCGGTGTATTTACTATTTGTCAATATTTAGTAAGCAATGAGCTTATCAGCATTTGTTATGACTACTCAGTTTCTCTGCCTTTTGAATTTTATTCCCGTTACTTTGAACAGTTAAATCCGAAAGAAAAACTTCGAAACTTGATATAAAAAAACTAGAAGCATCGAAGCATTCACTGACAAAAACAAAAAAACTTCAAATAAATGAGGGAGGGGACAAAGAAAAGAACGAGTTATGCAAAGCAAAATTCTCGAGAAATTTCACAATCAGCTACAGTCAGTTTCGAATAACCCAATATAATGAACCGTTCGTTGGTCGTAAAGAAGTCCATCTATGACTACGTCATAGAGTCTTGACGTCACAGTCCCAAGGCATTATTTCTAGAGTGGTGTTGCCACGAGGGGAGAGTACCTTGGTCGGAGGACATCTGAAGTAAATTTTCCATATATGCATAGTAATTTTAGTCAGAACTAAGCAGAGCTGACTACAAGGAAGTTAAATAAGTGAACGGGGAGACAAAATATGCTGTCAAAATTCCCCTCAATAAATTAAGTTTTCTAAGAATTCTTTTCCCCTCAAAACAGAGAGATTTCCCTCGAGTTACCACGACCGATTGACAATCCATGAATTAAAATTGGCCAAGAATGTTAAATATAACTAATCGTATGATTATGAAAATAAATATTTAAATAGCGGTGAAATAAATACACTGGACGCTCGTTTTTACGAACTCGTAGAACCTAACACAAATAGTTCCTAAATTCGTCTATGGTCGTGTATTCGGGTCCGCTAGCTTGTTCTTAAAATCGCAAGTGTTAGTAAAAACGAGCGTCGACTGTATTTATGCAGGAGCAAAATTTCGAGCATTCGATTTACAAATTAAAATAATTTTATAATTACCATCAGTCATGATTACAAACAAACAAAACGAAAGAGTTCTTTTTCCACAACGCAACACGGTTTTGTGTTTTCAAGCAGCAGTCATTGTCTAAATACAAATAGTAAAATATTTTGTACAACACAGGAATACTTGAACAAAATAATAACTACAAGTGTAAATGTTCACTTTTACGCCTTCGTCGTAAGATTTTTGTAGCTAGTATTTTCTATTTCGCATTCTGATGGTAATATAAATCTAAAAACTTGAAACTATTTAAAACTTTTGGTTAAAAGTCTTTACAAAAATAATAAAAGTTAGAAGCTATGCTAGCATATATAAAAATATCCCTTTTCAGTTCCGATTTTCATTTATTCGTTCGGGATGTTTTACTAGATTACTCAACAACTATTGAAACTATAACAACTGTCTAATCCAAATAAATTGTAGTATCTCTTCAGAAAAATATTCCAATACCTAATTTATGAAGATTATAAGGCTTCTTCCTAATTATTCTGTTCTTAAATGTAAACATTTATTTCACATCAACTTGATTGGCAACAAATTAAAAATTTCTTTTGCATTTAGAAACGAAAATATTTATGCAAAATTTACATAATACCCTTAAAATCATATAGAAACAAATCCAGTAAAATACAGTTTTGTCAATACAGTCATTAAGATTTATACGAATTATCTCATTCTAATATTAAAATAATAGCTTTCTAGCATTTTACATTTTAAAGAACAGCCTTTTAAAAGCTAACGCTCAATAGCATAGCTGCCAACATGTATGGAATATAAACAATCACTTTTTGCAAACAGTGATGTATTTTAATACTTTTTTCAAAATATTTTCTACTTATACATGCGATGCAAATGTTCCTTGTCTTTTGTTGTTAAATTAAAAAAATTCTATAAGGAAAAAATAGGCAATTACATTCCGTTCATATTGGCAGCTGGGTAGTATCTAACCGTATTGCATAAGAAGGTATACGTATCACAATATTTTGCTATACGCCTAATTAACGCTCCTTGCTATACGCCAAATAAAAAAAAATGTTCTTAACACACTCTCCTTGAAAATACAAAATAGGAAGAAAATAGTTTTCACGTTCAATTCATTTGATCCTTTATTTCTTCGCGCACCCAAATAAATATCGGATTATCTTGATCAAACTTAATGAAAACGTTCTTGATTAATTTATATATTTGCTCCAATAATCAATTCATCACTTATTCATCATAGGATAGGCCATTGTTTGAAGTGTTGCATCTCCAGTGACTTTCAGGGTTGATTGCGTGCAATATTAATCACAGATAAGCTCAGTCATTAGAATTATGAAATAACCTAGGAAACGGTTGACTGTGGAATTGCGGGCAATCGTTCGAGACGATAGCTGAAAGTTTCTGTTTTTTGATTGGTTTCCGTAGCCTCATGAATATCACTGAGCATTTATATGAAATTGTTCTGTTTATTGTCTGAGAGGGGAATATTGAAAATACGTCATTCAATCATATGCTTGTAAAACAAAGAAAATAAGAGGTGTAATAGATGAACGTGAAAGTTTGTTCCTTTGCCCGGTATACAAATCCACACCGTTGGATCGATAGGGTTGAAATTTTGTATAGACACGTAAAGCGGTATTGAAGAGGTCCTTCGATGCTTTAAAATCCTGAAAATGTGTCTGTTCAATGATTTTGATCTATTTTTGGACATTCTCAGTGTAGAAAATTATTCAAATATCCGATTCGGGTATATCAGTGAACATAGAGAGAAAGTCATATTTATTTATTTTTCTTCCTATAGTTAAAGTAACATTGACGTTATTTTGATGTTCCGAGTTTCAGTATTGAGAGTACAAAACATAGAAGTGGTAAGTGTGTGCAGAATATCGTTTACAAATACAGGGCCGTAACCAGAGAGGGGGCTACGGGGGCTGAGCCCGCCCTACCTAGCCGGCTTTCAGCCCCCCCCTAAGATTTTCAAAATTTTTTGTAAATTTACAGATAAATACGAAATTCTAGAAACGAATGATTTTTAACAAACGCTAAATTTTACATCATAAAAAATTCCCTTTTTTTGGGGGGGAGAATTTCTCATCACAATGGCCAGATTTCTTCTATACATACGGTTAATTATTTTGCTGCTCTTGGCTGCATGTAGCATCTGTTTTCGGATTTTTCCGAGTACACGAAACTGCCGGAAAGTTCCTTGCAATTTTATTCTTACAATTATATTTAAAATGAAAAATAAATGCACTTTTCAGTAAATTTTTATTCCAAAGTTTAATTGTTAACATTTTTTATTTCACAGAGTTTATTATTATTATTATTGGATAGCAATTAATGGATTGCAAAAGACACAATTAACTACGTCTTGTGAATTATTGTTGTACAAAAAATTACTCTAACCGATATCCAATACTGCATTCTCTCAAAATATCATTTGAATATTTTTAATGGAATCTCAATAAAAAAATTATTAACATAATGAATGTTAAATATTTTAAAAACACGGTGTTTTTTGAAGCAAATACTCTAGGGAAAAAATAAGTACAAATTGAACCCCCCCCCTTCCGCCTACTAATATTTGTTCCGCCCCCCAAACTATATTCATAGCCCTACCTAACATTTCATCCTAACGACATCCAATTACGGCCCTATTACAAAAATGTACAACTGTTGTAATAGAGGCTCAGTGGACAACGAGGGGTTCTAGTTAGGTTTTGCAAGAGAGATTGACCGTGAAATTTTCATGTCATGAGTTTTGGAAAAACTTGAAAACCACCATCAAGCTAGAGATAATGCATTCGGACTGCGTTCTGACGGCACAGAGGTTCGGCTGATGCACTGTTGGCAACTGGTCTAATTAACTAACGCCTCCCAGATATAGAAAGCCTTACAACTCATATATCGCCAAGCATTGACGCCATAACTATGCCTACTTTTAAAAGTTTCATTTTCATAAAATAAAATTATTAAAAAATTTCTAGTAGACTTATCCACGAATAGCAATATTTTAATAATTTGAGATATAAAATATAATTTTACGACAAATGGCAGTTCTTAACCATGATAAGGAAATCGATCATAATGAATAATTTTGTATGAGAAAGGTATTTCAATTTTAATGTTTAATTTAAGATATTTTCTAATATTTGTAACACCCACCAGAAATTTTAATAGTTTTATTTTGTAAAATTGAATTTTTTAAGTGTCGGCTTTATGCTAAGACAATGTCAAAACATAACGTAACAGTTATAAGACTTTCTATGCCTAAGAGGCATTGAATTAACCCTTGTAGCAAAAAGTGACCCTTAAGTAATAAATAAAGTTCTAACATTTACAGTAGATCTTCTTTAATACTGGCTGAATCATTCCCGGTGTGTTTGTTTCAAACCACGTGCTCTCAGACAGTGGCGGATTAATGCAAGTTGTCGGTGGGGGCGGTTAGAGGATTGACACATACATCTGTTTTATGGATGTAAAATAGGATCTATTCATTTCTTTTCTCGGGGGTAGGACGGTCGACCCCTCCGCCCACCCCTTTAATCCGCCCTTGTCGTCAGCTCTCGTCAAGATATATCGAAGGCCCGTATAAAACATTAGTGTGAAATAGTTACAGTGAATATACATATTGTGTTAAATTACTCTTTACGTACACGCATTCACGTAAAACACATATCCAGGTCCACGACACAGCCACACCCGTTTATTATTATTACTATTACTATTGTTATTATTACTATTGTTTTAAAGCAGTGGAGTGCTTTTTCATTCACTGTGGTATTTTGTGTTGACATTTAGTCGAAAAAAAAACCCTCTGCAGTAGCTGCTGTGCTGGCAAAAATATCGGCGAAATCAGTTTTTTCGCCATTTCAGACAATAACCGTGCCAAGTATTTGCATCCTCATGGTTTCGTTTCTCTGAAACGATGTGGATGGAAACAAAAAAAGCGGTAATAAGCCAGCTTTGTATATAGTAGCCTTAATCTACAGGACATCGGCCGAACCTCTGTGATCTCAGAACACAGTAGTGTTGAGAAAACCCGATTACATTAAAAATGTGGCTGACGAGAAAGACAAGCTGCGGTGCTGACATTTTGGTCACGCCCTTTGCCAACTAAAAGTCATGTGACCTAGGGGATGTGACCATCTTACTGTGGTTATCTCGGATTAAGATGGCCTCGACTCGCCCACATGGCTCTTAGTTGACAAAAGGATGTGACCAAAAAATCAGCACCCCAGCCTGTCTCTCTCACTAGCCACCCATTTAAAGACTTTGACGTAAGCATTAGGTAATATAATGTTAGAGTCGGATACTGATATTTCACGAGTTTAGTAAGTCCCTTTGAATATCAATTTAAATTAATCGTCTTAAAAATTACACCACCTGAAAAATAATATCGTATCTTTTTGGATTTACCTTGAAAAAATCTTTGAAGTTAACAAGATATTGCCATAGATCGTTATATCAGTAAGGTAGACAAATTCCTGTTTTGGGAGAGTAGGGCCATAATGCGCAGAGAATCGAAATCTGGGGGTTTGCGGAATTCTGTCGATACTGCCGCTAGATAAAGAAAAACACCGATAAATGCAAATTACAATTTGAAAAAGAATCCCTCCTGTCATGGCGTTTGCGGAATGCTACTGGTTTTCGGATTCCTACTATGTGACTCCGAATGATCTGTCAGCGTTACTCTAATGGACTTCGTAGAAATATTACCACAGATGCGAAAGAAATGAAATGCAAAATACCAATAACAACGTTAAAAACCAGAGTCCTTTTAAATCGCCATTACGTTAATGTCGCATGTATTTGCGTTTATTTATTTTCACTTTCGGAGTCTAAAAACTCTAGGGGTGGGTATTCCCAACAAATGCTCTTGACTCCTCGAAAACACAGCGACGTCTACTGTCTGAAAAATCAGAACCGTTTTGAGAGTTTCATTTCTTTCGTATGTGTGGTAATATTTCTACGAAGTCCATTAGAGTAACGCTGACAGATCTTTCGGAGACACATGCTCTTGACTCCTCGAAAACACAGCGACGTCTACTGTCTGAAATATCAGAACCGTTTTGATGGTTGTAGCTTTGTAGATGATGCCAGTCCTACAATGTCAGTCAATAATCAAAAACCTTTCAGTTTTAAATATAAAACAGGTATATTTTTTCGGGTGAAAACGCTTAATACTTTTAAGCTTAAAAAAATAAAGAGAGAGAGTTGGAAGCATCAAACGGAACAGAATTAAGTATATGAAACGATCTAGAATCGCAGCTACTACTTGATAGTCCGACAGCCACAGCAAATTTTGTTAATTAATGCTTTTTTAAAAATAAAACATATTTCTAGGTATTTGGATACGTTTTCATTGGGCAAGTCAGTAAAATGTTTTGTTAAAAATGGTATTTTTATGTGAATTATTTTAAACTCTAAAATCTACTTTTAACAATAACTTCTCAAAGTTTATAACTTAAAAAGAAGGATTAAAATATACACCCTCCAAGTTTTTTTTTTGTTTTTTGTTTTAATCATGAAAAGTAACAACCCTGTGGCCACAGGGAGGCTGCTGTCAAAATAGCTCAGACCGAAAAAACGTTAAACGTTTTTACGTATATAAAACATATTTGCGAATCCTCAAGGAATATAAATAACCACTTTTGGTGAGTTACGTATTTTATTATTATTTTTTTTTTTAATAACTTGTTGTTGCCGCAGTCCGCTATTACTGTATGCAAAAAGTGGTTGTGAATACATTCGTAAAGGCTGGCAAATCTGACAAAGGGAGTAATTCCAATAACTATACCAATTCATAGCGTGAGGGTATTCAGTCTGTGATGTTGTTTGAAGGCTGGATTTCGGAAACATCTTCTATTTGCGTGACATATTTAGCAAAACGCATTTGCGATTGAAACTAATTCAAAATTACGAATTTGCCTCCGTATGCTTAAATCTCAGTTCTGCAGTGAATCAGCTCATTTGGAATCCCCAGGGGGATCGATCAATTTCCATGCAGTGATTGGTTTTGGCCACTGTGTATGAACGTGGACGTAATTGCTGATATGACAAATAAAGATTACGTTGTTCCGACTGTCCATCTGAGGTGATGATGCAATTAATTGTACGTGTTTAAGTAAAGTTTAAAGACTTATTATAGTCTTGAAACTACTCTATAACAGAAGCATTTCTGAAAAGCAGGAAGTCCGTCATGCTCATTTCTTCATAGGTATTTCCCTAGAACATCTGAGAAAAGTAGATTTGCTCCAGAAGAAGAAGTAAAAAACGATTCTTATAGGAAGTAAGGAAAACACAGAGAAGTTTGAGATTCAAAATCTATTTTTTAAACAAAAAACATATTTTTAAATATATTTTTTTTAAATTCACAAAAATCTAATTTTAAGGAATCTGAAATCTATAGACTTTTCTCTAGCTTAATTACATGCCTGACAACATGCACGTGGTATAATCAACCACTTTTTGTAAACCGTAATTTTTTATTTAAAAAAAAATCTCCATTTTGTATAACTTTCGCAGGGAAGGTTCCACTCGTGCTCATTTTTCCAAGAGTCACAGATACCCATGAGTGAAGTGATGCTCTTCCTACAAATTTGATAATATTTACAAGAATGCTCATAATATTTCTCTTAACCCTTTTGAAGATGTCAGTTTCTCACAAAATTAATGAAAGAAATTTCCCTCATATTCGAATTTTTTTGAAAAAGTGTGCAAAGATTCCGAAGGCGTCGACCAATCAGATTGCGCAATTTCAATTTTTTCTTGCCACCATTTTGTAACTTTCGTATATAAAGTTGCTGGGGGGAAAAAAGCTCTCACGAATCGGAATTTAGACTTTTTTTCATGTTTTTTGAAAACTAATGCAACGCTACAATTCCGTTTTACTCGCAAACAATTTCCCTCCTCTGGAATTGGTTCAAAATTACGGGAACCCGAGCTAAGACGGACTTCCTCCCACTGGGGCTCATTGAAATGGTAGCCGCTCCTTCGGCCCATCGCCTGCCTATATAGGGGGATCTGTCACCGCAACGCGGTTGCCAGAGGGCATTAGCAACAACAACAACAACAACAATAAAGTATTCACTAACAGCATTCAACAAGCTACCAGAAACAAACAAAATATTGCTTCGATAAGCTCCAATAAGGGCCCCATGATTTCAAGAGAATGGACATCCGCTTGTCACGGCAGTCAACAGCTGAACTGAACTGCCCCTACCCTTCTGCCCCTTTATACCTTCCGCCGTACATTCGAGGAAAAATCAGGATCTCCGGAAAGACTCCGAAAAATCTCGTTTTGATTACGTCATAGAAATGTGAATGATTAATTCAAAGCTACGGCAAGAAAACAAACATTGCAGGCTCCATTGGAAAAATCGCGCCAAATGTTCCAAATGTCGTGAAGCTTGGCGACTTTTTGGCAAAATATTGCTAAATATGGCGTCAGAAATAAGTCCCAAAAGAGGTCAACTAAGGTCTATGACCGATAGAGAAAGAGTTTCCGCTATGTTAAGCAATAGGGGAAACAAAAAATTTCCTATCCTGCATTATAGTTAAACGAATTTGATGCAACAAAATGCAAATTTTAATTATTTGATGCGTAAAATACGAATTTCAAACTATATTTAACCGTTAATGTGCAGTAAGACCCAGAAATTCGTAACACATCAAACAGGTGGTATGTTAGTAAAAAATCCTTAAGAATTTGATGCCGAAGCCAAAAAGTTTTCGTTAAAAATTGCACCGCTAAAATGAAGCTATATATGCATTGTGATATGGCGATAAAACAATCGAGATTTTTATTTTTATTTACTTTTTAACAATTTGTTTCCAAAGAATCGAGAATGCTTGTTAAGAAAAATAAAATGTGATAAATATGGAACTAAGAGAATCCTCATCTGTTGCACAAAACCCATTGCTCAAAATTTTCCGTTTGAGCTGCAATCTATTACAAAGGCATTATTTGACCTGCATTCTTTTGAGAAACGACGACGACTGAAGGTATATTATGCTTTACAAACATTTATCGCCGCTTAACAACCTCTGAGTGATCGACCGTGGGTCTCTCTTTCTGGCATCCGTATTGCTGCTTATAGCGCCATTTATCGGCGCAATTTGTAACTAAAATATTATGGCTTCGAAGCTTCTGTACCAAATTCTTATGGTTTTTTTAAATGACATAGTTCTTCTTTCATGCTTCTATGTATCACGGTTTTTGAGTTATTCCTTTTGAAAGTTAGGAATTCTTCGTGAAACACATCCTGACATTATCAGGATGGATCATCAATAAAACTGTGTACATATTTCCTAACTGTGCATGCGCATTGAAATAAAATCCTTTCTTTTCCATTAATTCTTAGGAGATTACTTTAGCTCAGGGTTAGAAAGGAAAAAAATATAACCAAACTCAATTTTTAAGTGAGTTCCAACGACTTAGGGAGACTACGTCGGAGAAAAATACCGATCATGTGCAATCTCCTCAACGCAGAAAATAATACTCTGTAAAAATATCATTAAAGTGAGCTTTCCCCCAAAACTAACTTTATCCGATCCACTGAACAAAGCATATTATAAAAGCGATCATTTTAAAGACCGTGTTAGGAGTTATTGGAAAACAATCAGGATTTTTATTTTCATTTTTTTTTTTTAACAATTTGTTTCCAAAGAATCGAGTATGCTTGTTAAGAAAAAAAAGTTGCTTTTTTTATCTTTTATTATGCCGTTGTAAATTATCATTTGTTTAAAATTCAACTTACTAATGGAGAATTTTCCAGAAAAGCCTGGAATTCAGGGGATGGCTTTGTATAATAGATGGTGCGCATTTTAAAATGCATTTTTAAATTGAAAAATACTCGTGAGGTTCAGATCATACTGTCTAATGATATTGCTTGAGCAAATATTTGGCTCGATTTCATTCTAACGTTTATAAATGTTATGTGTGAGAAAATTAATTTTTCTTCCAGTTCAATAACATATGCTTTGTTGTAAACGTATACAAAATTTATGTTTGAGTAAACAGGGATGTTGGATGAAATGTGTATCATGAAATTTATTAATTCTTTAAGATGTTAATTTGGAACGCACTTTCGTTATTCTCATTTATTGTTATTTTTAAACAGTTGTATGGTGAATTAATTTTAAATCTTGCAATTTAAATTCTAGCTATTGTCATGATGTAATATATCAGCGATTGAAGAATAACTACAATAGGCAGAATATTTAATACTGCTTCTTTGCATTGCATCACACGTTCTAAATGCTTTACAATGTATGATTAGCACCGTAACTATTACCTTATTTTCAATACTTTATCATAAAGCGGGAAAACCATTCGCGTGTGATTCTGCTCATGTGCTTTGTATTGGACAATAATGAATCAACAATTCCTTTATATTTGTTAATGATAAAATGTACATAAAAATACAACAACAACAATAATAATAATAATAATAATAACTCATTATTCAGAAAAAGCTAAAAATGTTATAGAATACAGGACATTTCTATTAAAAACTAGCCGTTAAACGCGACTTCGTCCGCTTCGGCTTTAGAATTACGCCCAGAGAGAAATGAAGCATGTGTGAATAACAAGCATGTTTGGCAAATTTGACTGTATTTATAGTCCAGCCATTTGGTAGTTTTACCTGGAAAGTTTTCCGGGAGTTTTGAAAATGGGCAATTTTATAGATTTATGTGCTCTTTCCGAATTTCAACTTTGCCTCCTCGTACCTTTGCCTCTCGCGCCACCATATTCGAAAAATGGCGTCCAAAAGCAGTTTTTTGACAATATCTCCTTTCCGACTCATTTCACGAAAAAAAAACAATTACAAAAAAAGGAAACTAGAGAAAATTTCCTACAATTTATGTACTTACCTTTTTTTCGTAAAA
Organism: Cheiracanthium punctorium; assembly: GCA_038373885.1. Taxonomy (NCBI): domain Eukaryota; kingdom Metazoa; phylum Arthropoda; class Arachnida; order Araneae; family Cheiracanthiidae; genus Cheiracanthium; species Cheiracanthium punctorium. Next base: position 275,602 of record JAWZYV010020068.1, on the reverse strand, counting down.
TCAATAGTTTTGGCATACGAGCGCCGCAAAATGTAGTTCAGTATGCGTTTTGGCCAAACAAGGCATTTCCATACCACCTTGTAAGAGTAAGCGGCGTTTTTCTTTTTCTTTTTTTTTTTTTTTTTCGTGGTATCCCCAGTAGGCCCCATTAGTTGTTGGCGAAAATGTAGATCTTCTTATTCTTTTGACGGCTGTATCTACGCGTTAAATCATATGTATTCTCAAACCAGGAAAAGGAAAAATTTCGCAAAAAATATATTCAACAAAAAGTATCCTAGATGAACCAGCCGCAGATCATATTTTATTCTTGCATGCCTTCAGCGGCTGTAATACAACATCAGCATTATTTAATCAAGGAAAAATGAAATTTATTGATGTACTCCGAAAAAATCCAGATTTAAACGTGGTTATCCAGGTATTCAAAAATCCGAATGCTGATCCAGAGCGCATTGCTAAAGCTGAAGAACGCTTCCTTGTTGAATTATACAGCGACAGTAATGTGAAAAGTAAGAAAAGTATGTCTTTAAATAACTATAGATATGCATGCTTCACAATATCAGCATATAAAAGTAAATTTAGTATTGCGTCGCTACCACTAACAGAAGGAACAACAAGACAACATTCGCTCCGAACCTATCGTCAGGTTCAGCAGTGGTATGGGAATGAACAAAATGCAGAGCAATGGAGCTGTAAAAGAAACAAGGACGGGCTAATGCCTGTCACCACACTCGAGCCCCGAGCTCCTGAAACCTTGTTAAAACTTATTTCTTGTAAACGCAGAAAGAGATATCAGAAAGCTTGTGGATGCAGAAAGATTGGGTTAAAGTGCTCCGTTAGATCCACGCCTCTTACATATAGAAAGTCTAGCAACTGAAGCTTTGACGTTACCACTAGGCCTTCAAGAGTGACGTCATCACAGTTTTACTTTGATAAAGTAAAACTATTTAAATTTTCTGGTGAATGCTACAAATCTTAGAAAATAAGTTAAAGATAAAAAATAAAATACCTTTGTGATACAAAACAATTCATTATGATCTATTTCCTTATTACACTACATAATTAGTTACAGTTAAAAACTTGCCTCTTGCCGTAAAATTAAAATTGTCTATCTCAAATCAGTAAAATGCTGTTGTGCGTGAGTAAATTCACCAGAAATTTTAAATAGTTTTACTTTATGAGAGTGAATATTGAAATCTGCGTTCGAACACAAAATGCAGTATTTTCACTCCATCTTCATAATTCCTAAGCTTCTCTTCATTTATGGAGAGTATTGAATTTAACCTCGAGGAATGAGACAGGTCGTTCTTAGCTAGCTACCCAGCAAACAGAATAGGTTTTAGTTTAAAAGCTTTGAGATGGCCCAGATATCGTCGATAAATTGATTTTTCCCTTGCATCTTGACATTCAAGTTGCTCATATGACGAAGAAGATCTGTGAAAAATGCAAAGTCCGAAAGCCATTCTGTATCTTCTTACATTTCGCAGAACACTGTCTCTCATGGAAGAACGACACGTCTTTCAGCTGCCAACTCGCTCAAAAACACATCCTGCAAAATTCTATCTGCGGGCCGGATAAAACCTTCCGGCGGGCCGGATTTGGCCCGTGGGCCGTAGTTTGCCCATCCCTGAGTTAAATGCACGTAGATTAGGCCTACTGGAGATACCACGGGAAAAAAAAAAAAAAAAAACGCCGCTTACTCTACCTAACAAGGTGGTGTGGAAATACTTTTTTGGCCAAAACGCATATTGAACTACACTTTGCGGCGCTCGTACGCCAAAATTATTGATTTTACAAAAAAAGGTAAGTACATAAATTGTAGGAAATTTTCTCTAGTTTCCTTTTTTGTAATTGTTTTTTTTTTTTTTTCGTGAAATGAGTCGGAAAGGAGATATTGTCAAAAAACTGCTTTTGGACGCCATTTTTCGAACGTGGCGGCACGAGCGGCAAAGATACGAGGGGGCAAAGTTGAAATTCGGAAAGAGCATATCGAAATCTATAAAAATGCCCATTTTCAAAACTCCCGAAAAACTTTCTAGGTAACCCCCTTTTTTTTGACCAAATGACTGGACTATTAGATGTTATTTATTTTAATGAAGGTAGTATACTTCATTTAAAATTAGAGAGTATGGAGAGGTTCTGAATTAAGATTTTTTTTTTTTTTTACGCATTTGGAAAATAGGGGCAGTTACGACAATATTTGCGAATTGCTTTGAATGCTCTTGTAAAAGAAATATTTATGGTATATACATGAATTTTAGCCTATGTTAATCAGGAATAGCCCGCTTTCTAGTGGTGAAAAAGTTTTAGAATCGATTCTGTATTTACAGAGATACCCATACAGCTTAATGTAATTCTTATGAATATCCCTGAAAACGAATTAGTTGTGATATGTGCATAAAAGGTAGATTATAATACTCAGGGCCCCACCAGTGGCTCAGAGGTTTTGCACTCGACACTGGGAGGCGGGAGGTACCAGGTTCAAACCCCTGTCGCTCCTATCGTTCTAGCCGCTTGGAGTTTTCCTATGAAACCTTGCGTAAAACCTTGCTTAATGATTTATCATAGAAAATTAAATTTTACCACAAATGACAACTTTTAACGATCAATATTATATGATATGATGCAGAAATAGGTCATTATGAATTATTTTGTATCAGAAAAGTATTTCAATCGTTATCTTCAACTTAAGATATTCTCTAATATTCGTAGCATTCATCAATAATTTTAAATAATTTTACATTTAAAAATAAAACTATGATGACGTCTTTTTAGTGGACGTATTGATGACGTAAGAGCTTCTATTCTCAGGCTTACTGAATCTGGGAGAGTAAACGAGTCTTATGTATGTTCGACATCAATATGGAGGCCAGGAAAGCTGAACAACAAAATTAGTGAAACGATAATTAACGCTCAGAGGTACGTGGAAATTTTGAATTGAAACGCGTCATGAAGGCTTAGCCGCAGGAATTTTGAAGGGTAGCCTGATGATGCTCAATCACGTGTTACCAATGTTGTTTCGACAATGCTGCAGAAGGTTTGCTTTCTATTTCCATAGTTTTGGAGCCCTGAAGTAAGACATTCATGGACGTCAATTTGATCCATACGAAGAGGTGCACGCTTGGGTTCGATAAGGTTTCACATAGGCAACAATAGGCATTTTTTCATGAAGGCATTCACAGTTTTGTATCATAACGGGATAACCGTATTGACAGTTATGGCGATTAATTTTGAACTAATTTTGAACTCAGCATTTTTTATTATTATTATTCATTTTCATATGACAGCACCGTATATTTGAAAGCAGTACTTTTTTAAGTATCCAAATATAATCTTTTTTTCTTTATTGGCTAAGAAATAGAAATTTAAAAACTTAGTTTTATGCGTTCTTTAGTTCAGATACAGTTTGCTACTGCGGTGCAAAGCACAAGCAATAATTTAAACTTCTTTACCCTACATTTTCTAGAGAGGCAACAGAGATCGATGTGACTTCACGAAACGTCATTATTATTCAGTTGTGTTTTGTCGAGAACAAGGAATTATGGGAAAATATCGTTTCCACAAATTTCCATAAGCTTGAAACGAAAGTTATGGACCAGTTCAGGTTTTGTGGTGTGTCAAGGGCACTCTGCATACAGTGACAGTGCCTAACCTCAAAGGGAAAATTCTTATGAAATTTTGATTTTCGGTGGAACAGACTCAAATGCTACAATTATAAATAGTTCACAAGAAATAGAACATCTTGTAAACTGCCGAAAGTTAGCTTAATGCGTGACTGATGAGAAAGACAGGCTGCGGTGCTGACATTTTGGTCATACCCTTTTGCTAACCAACAATCCTGTGACCTGTGGGTGTGGCCATCTTAATCTGGGAGAGCCATAGTAAGATAGCTACACTTCCTTGGTTAAATGACTCTTAGTTGGCAAAAGGTGTGACTAAAATGTCACTTCAAAATGCTGACTTCTCGTCAGCAACGGTTTAATGCCAACAATTCCGGAGCCCTTTCTGACTGTACTTACCTCTTATATAGCAGTGATAATATCTATGATTTGACAATTTCGAATTCCATTTACTATGCTTCTTCTCAGGTGTTCCAAAATCTGTTCTACGTTACATTATGTTTCTGAGTTTCTAGGATGTCGGAGTCGGTTATTTAAAAAAGTAATTAAAAATTTTAAAGGTACCATAAAGTGGTTAACTATTCTTTGGAGTTGCTACGACTGCCTTTGAATGCAGCGAAATTCTTGAGTTCGTAGGAACACGCAGTTAACTGTCAGAAAGTAAATAAAAAGTTTAAAGGGTTACAAAGAGCGATTTATAATTTTTTAAGCCTACCTGTTCCTACTCCTACAGTAATATTTATTTTATTTATTATAAAAACTAGACATAAAATTCTGGTGTTTTTTTATGATACTAGAAACTTTCACATAATGTGTATTTCCAGTTTCGTGGTAATTTTCATGTTACGCTTAGAATCAAACTTACATTTATGTGACACTTCGTGTAATACCGTTCGCTCTGATCATACCCATACTTTATGGAAAATAGTCAGTCTTTGAAACTAGCAAATAAAATTGAATAAGTAATCGCAAAAAAACAATAAGCTTACAGATTAGCTTAAAATTTATTTTTTTAAGTATTTTAAAACAAGCATAAAAAAGTTCTAGAAATCAGATTACTTAAAATAAATTCACATGACATTATACAAAATTAAGCAGATTACTGTTACTGGGACTTTTTTTTAGATTAAACTGAAAATCTCTAGAACTAATATTTTCATTTTCACGGTAGATTTTTTTTAACTGCAGGTTAATAACCCGTGCAAGCTCATTTATACAAATTATTATTATTTTTTTTATGATACTGATTTTGAGGACACGTGAGCTAAGTCATAAAACCCAAGATGTCTCTCTAAAATCCATTAAAAGTCATTTGACTTCAATCACAGAAATGATGCTGTGTATAATCTTTTTCTGCTTAGTTAATCACCTAATTATGGTGATTGAAATTGGCATAGCTGTATATTAAAGATAAATAAAATAAATTAAATTATTTTTATAATTTCATTTGTTCACTACAATTTTAATTATAGTGAAAAGATAAATTTTGAAATTTGAATCCTTTTAAAGCGTCTTCAATATAATAAGCTTTACTGATGCGGGTAAAATTTAGGACAATAAATCAAAATCGTAGGTAAATATTTCATACATAGACAGAAGAAAGTTGCAGGCATTTGCTTTCGATCTAATTTGGAGTGTTTTCATGAATATTAATAAGACGTTGAAAGTGACAAACGTCCGGTGTGAGTACATAAGCAAAACATTGAGGCTATTTATAAACTAAAGAAGCATAAATGTTGGTGACTTGTTTTTTTGGGTGGTGGGGCAAAAAATAGCATGCAAAAAATATTAACTGTCATAAATGAAAAAATAAAAAGTAGCGCGATTCTAAATAAATTCTGATCAAAATCAAAGAATTATTTCAGATAGTGTTAGCCTATGACAGGGGTGGTGAACCAATGGCACGCGACACAATATTTTGGGCAAGCCAGCGAACAAAGTTTGCATTTTAATTAAAAATAACAAAGTTCACAATGAAGGATCACGATCGAACGGTCTCTAAGTCAAAATCACTAAGTCACAATTATTTGACGGCACGTCTATGGTCTCATTAACAGTTCCGGTCCCAGATATGTTTCTAAGTGGTGCGAAATACAAAAATGCGCCCCTCTCACCCCCCCCCCCCCCAAACATACACAGCTAGTAAAGTTCTCAAATGGGTTAAAACAAAAATTTCAACAATATATAGCCACTTAAATATACGTATACATTTAAAAAAAGTAAGGTATTTTGCTGCCCACATAAAGATGGCGCCCGGTGCGGTCGCACCATTCACTCCACCCTGGAACTGACTCGGGGTCGCCGCGACTGAAGAAGAGGAGAAAGCAAGAGGGGGTCTGGGTACTGGTTTTCGTGACGTCACAAGAAAGGATGGGATTTGGAACAGTTTGCATTGAGTTCAATGGAAGAAATGGAATTAATAATGCCAATAAATACGAGTAGCTTAATTTTTTATGACGCATTGAAATAGCATTTTCGTTTTACAACACTTTGTTCTTAAATAATAGTGAATCAACAATATTTTGTGTCAGAAATTAGTGAAATAAATTGGTACTGAATTTAAAGCAGTTTCAGCATTGTATGCAGTATGTTTCGCATTTCGGGCTAGCAAATACATTCTAAATAATATAATGGTTACTCAATGTTATCATTTATCTAAAATAGTATGTATATGGATTAAATTTATACGTTGTATAAGCGTAAAGTCATATTTTTAAGTAAGTAAAAGTAAATATATTTTTAAGTAAAAAAAATAATTTTTATTAATTTTACTTAAAAACTGAAATACATTATTTAGTTTTGCTTCGTTTTAATAAGCTTTTTGAAAGAATTGATGTTAAAAATATCCAGATTCATAAATAGTCATCTCAAGCCATTTCGTGACGTCACAAGAGAGGATGGGATTTCAAAGAGTTTGTATTGAATTCTATGGAAGAAATCTGATCAATAATGTCAATAAACACTAGAAGCACGAGGAATATAATCAGAAATTTCCACAATTAATATTTTAAAAACTTGTACAATACATTCTATATATAATTATGTTATACAGACTCCTAATGTCAAATTTTATTAGAAGCAATTAAAGCACAAAAAACAAGAAAATAAAAAGTAAAAGCTTTTATTACCCAAACCTTACAAATACTATAAAGTTTTTCATGAAAGCACTACAAGTTTTTGCTTTAGTTTTTTCTAGATAAGACTTTCAAATATCACATTGAGACATTTGAAATATACATAATTAAATATTTTTAAAAATTAGTGAGTATAAATCTTGAATATGTAAAACTGCCTAAATGCTCTCAGGGGTTTTCATGTAAAATATATTGCAGTAATACATATACTTTTTTGTTATTGTTGTTAGCATTGCAGTAATACATTTTCTTTTTTGAGTTAATTTCCAAATCTGTGTTCATACTTAATTTCAGAACTTTCAACAAATTCCGGTAAACCGTTTAATTGGAAATATTTCTTTAATAAATACCTTCTATATTTTTGTTTTTCTAAGTATCCAGCAAATACATTTCTCTCTCTCTCTCTCTTTTTTTTTTAAATAAATAAATCAACCATGAGATCCGCATTGGACCTTAAGCTACTTGGTATGTGCAGTGGAAGGGGATCTGCGTTTAATTTATAATTAATGGTGAAATTTTCTTAACATAGAATTGCCATGAAACTCTTGATACATTTCTTAATTTCAAAAGAATTTATATTTTCCTTTGCATTATTTTTTTCGGTTTCCTCAATATCTTTTTCCAAAACGTTTTCTCTTCTTTTAGTAGGATCAGTTATTTCTTGTTTTTTGGTAATATCGGATATATAGGCTGGTAAGCTCGAAAAAATGCACGGGATAGCATTCGGTTCTAATTTATAATGCTTTCTTTTTACAGTTAAAAGTGCCCCATCTGATTTTAAAATAGCATCGTCTTTTAAAAGATCTTCATCTCGGAAATGCTCAATACAAACATATATTTTTTCCTGGGGACCAATTTTTTCTTGGAATATTTTTAGTCCATTCGGCCCTCATTTCTTCGTTTTTTGGGAAAAGTGAAAACATTTACATTTTCTCCTCTTTTGTAATTAGCTTTACTTACAGCCTGGGACGCAGCAAACGGAAGCATAGTGATTGCTAGAACAAAAGAACAGAAATCAATAAAACTAACGCAAAATACGGCAATTTTATATTTTTATGTACTCTATAGCTTAATAACTATTATCAAGTATGTCGTATTAAGAATAGAGATTGCTGACTTACCATTAGTATCCAAAAAAGGCACAAAACATCTTAGTTTCTTCTACTTTTCCCTATGATTCTAATGCTTTTAACGGAGAAAAGTCCATCCTCTCTTGTGACGTCACAACACCTCCACGCGTTCAGTACCCAGGCCCTTGTAATTGTCTACTCTCCCCCTCCCTTCCCGGGGGCTCCGACTGACTCTGCTCAGCAAACATTTCTTTAGGAAAAAATGGCACGTTGATCTATAAAGGTTCCCCTGTATAGGGAAGTTTTCCCCAGGTTCACATCCCATATTTTTTATGAAGGCGAAACCCAGGCCGTGAAGAAAGAACAAGACTTTATAGTGGCAATAACATTTTATTTTAATATCAACACATAACGTTAAAATTATAAAGTCCTACGGTGGCTGAGCAGACCCCTCACAAAAAAAACCGCGGGTTCACATGACAACTGCAAAGGCGTGAATGATGACGAGAAACGCAAGCCAAGAGGTTAGTACAGAACCAAAACACGCCACAAGGGCATGCCAAACAAAATGCAAAATTAACTTGACGCCAGTAGACGTTAAGAACATTTCCATATAATTATTTTTGAATCCCAGTCTCGCCAATAGGATAAAACAAACAATCTAGCAGCTAAATTGTAACCAAAAATGAAAGCCAATGTTATTTATAGATTTGATACCATATATGGTCATAAACAAATCATGAGAACAGAAATGCTAGGCTTTACCAATGCAAAAGTGAAATAAAAAAGAAAAATAAATGAAAACGGAAGATTGCTTTTAAATACGGTAGGTGCAGAATTAAACCTTTACTGGCGAAGGGAAAAGAAATCCAAATCGAAACTGCAAAGAATAAATTTTGAACACAGATTAAATTCAGAAATAATTAACAATTAAGTAATTGATAATTAAAAATAAGATATGTGATTATCTGCATCATACCCTGGCATCTGCATCATAATTTTATTTTAAAGTGTTCTTTAAAAAGAAATTTTTTTCGAATATAAGAACATAACTAAAACTAAACATTGGTGCAACCTCCCAGGCAGTGGCATAGCCTGAAATTTTTCATGGGGGGGGGTTACGTCTACTGCAACTCACATACATGTATATGTGTGTGTAATAAGGGAGTGAAGAATATACATTTTGTATGACACAAAATTCCTCATTGCGGGGGGGGGGGGAGTGACCCCCCTCTATCCGCCCCTTGGCTACGCCACTGCTCCGAGGAGATGCCAAGACTTGCGCTGCTCACCTACGCAATCGCAACCGTAAACTCTGAGGGCTGGAAGTATCTAGTGCGCGAGATACTCGGAAACTGCTAGTGTTTAGCTCCCAAGCATTCTGTGCTGATATTTCGGTCATAACCTTTTACCAACTAATAGTCATGTGACCTAGGGGGAGTGGCCATCTTAATAAAAGATAGGCACAGTAAGATGTCTACACTCCCTAGGTCACATGACTCTTAGTCGGCAAAAGGGTGTGACCAAAATGTCAGCACCTCAGTCTGTCTTTCTCGTCAGGCACGGGCTGAATCAAACTTGCGCAGGCTAGTAATTAAACCCCAGATCTGCAGCTCTGCAGCACAAAGCGCTATCCGGTGTACCACGGGATTCTCCAAACGTAGCTCATTAAATTAAAAAAAAAGCTTTTTTTTTAAACTTAAATAAATATATATCTAATACTTTCGTAGATAAAAACCGCGACAATTATTTTTTTTTTCCACAGAAATTTCATACTGTAGTAAATATCTGGTACAGTTAAATTAAAAATTTAATATGCATACTTTAAGTACGAACAGTTTCTACCTAAAAAGTAATACATAAAATATAAAGTTAATAATTTCTTTCTTACAAATTATTCCATGTGTAATTTCACAATAAAACATGGTTATTAGAATCTTATTTTCTAGCTTTAAAGCTTTGCTTCTGTCTCACTTGTAGTTGAAAGCGAAGGCTACTTCAATAAACACTTCAAACCTCTTTGTTGATCCAAATGCCGGCACAGCATTATAAAAATGAGGTCCTACGTCTTTTCTGTATTATGCACTTATGGTTTTGTGTTATTTTCTTGTATTTGTCGAGTTTTGGTTCCTTGCCTTTGCTTGTTTTAACATAATTGAGCTATAATTAAATAAAAAAATATGATCCATATTTCGAAATTAACGCTAAGAAAGACATTAAAATAGCGTTCTAAACAAAAATAAAATTACACAAAGTAAAAATTCATACGATGGTCTAATTGAATTTCCGTAATTCTTAACTTGAAAGAAAACGGAACATTCGATTTTTCTTTTCAGACCCAAGAAAAACTGTTATCTGTATAACGCGAACAGCTTTACAGTAAAAGTGAATAGTGATTCCACTCTAGACAAGCAACATTGTAAACATTTAGCTTGGTGGTGTGGCTAGCTGTTGTTGTTGTTGTTGTAACACATATTCGGATTTGTGTGCTTGCTCACGAGGAACCGCTTATAAATCCACGTCAAAGAAAGGACAAACACAAGGGGGGGTCAAAATGCCTTGGGGGAGGACTTTTCTGGGTATCTAGCGCGTATTCACGTTACATCTGGAGAAAACCGCCCAAAACTCCAGACCGCTAGACCGACGGCCCCGCGAGAGGACAGAACCCTGTTCCTCCACTTGAGCCATCTCCCAATGTCAGTGGGTTTAACCACTGTGCTACACATTGGTGTGTGACTAGCTTCTCCAAGCAAAACCGTAAATAGAGGCTCTGATAATTTTGCAGGTGCTAAGGATGCATTTGCAGATCCAGAAATAGCTGAGATATTAAAGAAATTGATACGCAATATATAATAAAATTAGATTTTCATAGATTAAATTATGTAGCTGCTAACCTGTGTGAAAAATAATCAACAACTGTTTTAAACAAAAAATTTTGTTTTACAAAAAAGAAAAGTATTCATAATGAAGAAGTAGAGCAATGCTTAATGAAAACAACCATAAAGAAAACCTGTTTACATAAATGGTTAATCATATTAAATTCATATTGGCAGCTGTGAAATCAGAGCCAAGATCTCATATACTTTTTTACTAGTCTAATACACAGGGTGATCCAAAAGTCAGGACAAATTTTAAAAATTAATAATTCGAAAACGAATCAAGATACAAAGATACGGTTTGCACCAAACGGAAGGAAAATAAACCGGGTTTTGTGTGGCAACGAATCTAGTGTGGCTAGTTCTATTGGCGAACAACAGATGGCGCTATAGTGTTTTATTTCACTAAAAGATGATTTACAAATGAAAAAAATGTTGACAACTTACAAGTCAGCTTAATTACAGTTAATTGGTACTACAGTAAATTTTCAATGTGCTGCCCATCATTCAGAAGTACAGTTGTGAGACGAGTCACCACACCGTTAACAGCATTTAGTAGCATTTCTTGCGTTACGACAGACACATTTTGACGGATGCTATCTTTTAGTGCTGCTAGTGATGCCGGTTGGTCGCGGTACACTTTTGACTTTAAGAATCCCCACAGACAAAAGTCATAGGGTGTAAGATCGGGATATCTTGGAGACCATGAATGATTAAAGCAGCGACTGATAATGCGCTTCTCCCCAAATGTTGAGCGTAGCAGATGATGCACAGGCAATGTGGTGCAGGCTATGGCACTTTCCGCACAATATGAGGTGCTGATCCATCTTGCATAAAGGTGACTGTTTGAAGTGCCTGTCGCGCTTGCAGTTCAGGCATAATGTTGTTCTGTAACAGTGCTGCATATCGCTGACCAGTGACAGAAACTGTTTTGAAACCCGTCTGTGTGACTTCCTCGAAAAAAAATGGACCAATTATGAAATCAGCAGTGAGGCCACACCAGACTGTCACTTTAGGCTGTTGTAAGGGTACCTCAACAAATGCATGTGGATTTTCTGTGGTCCACACTCGACAATTGTGGGTATTAAGAGCGCCTGAAAGTGTGAAATGCGCCTCATCTGTCCAAAGCACAGTGTAAAGCCAATCGTGCTGCTCTTCCATTTTATTGAATTGCTATTTGGCAAAATCTCGACGAGAGTCGAAGTTAGGTTTCAGTTCTTGGTTATGTTGCTACTTATAGGGATACCGTTTAAGTGTTATTCGTAGTGCTCTCCACACACTTCCGTACGACACTCCTGTCTGCCTCGAAACTTCTCGGGCACTGCTCTCCCCATGTGCAGAAATTGCCGACATGGATTACACCGTCTGCTCCACTGTCGTGACGACAGCAGCGGCTGTTGAGGGACGACCACTTCTTGCACGTGACGCCAAAGATCCGGCAGATTCAAATTTCTTCATCATTTTGATCAATGCAGAAGGCGTTATTGGTCCTTTACTGCCTCGCATGCCCTTCATGTAGCGATATGCTCGCAATGCCGCTATGGCACTTTCCGCATTCTTATAATAAAGTTTGACTAAGAGGGCTTTCTCAACTATGGACAGTTTTTCCATGCGTATAAGCTTCGTCTACCATTACCTGTTCCAGTTGTTTCCTTTTAGATCGCTTGTCGCTTTGCATAATCCTATATCAGAAATCCGACAGCGCCATGTGTTGGACAGCAAGAGAACTATTTTCGTTTCGTTGCCACACAAAACGCGGTTTCTTTTCCATCCGTTTGGTTCAACCGTATCTTTGTATCTTGATTCGTTTTCGAATTATTATTTTTTAAAGTTTGTGCTTACTTTTGGATCACCCGGCACATTATAACAATTAAATTATGAACAGAAAATAAATTAATTATCATATTTGGTATCAATTTTAGGTTTATCGATTCAAGTTATTTCAGTCTTCACAGCATGTGTTATAGACTCTTACAAATAATGAACACAAGTCTCTTCTATGAACATGTAGCATTTTCTAAAATTTTTTGAAATGAAAAGCGCATTTTGATATGTGATTTTTCTGAAAAGAGTTTTCATGAAAACAGCGTCAGGCACAAAATACATTATTCACGAATAAGTAATACTGTTTAAGATAAAGTATTCTAGAAGTTTTTTGTAGAATCCGAACGAATTTATTTGATTCTTAAAACTAGTCAGAAGATATGTCATTAATTTCAGTCTTAAAGTCGCCATTGAAAGAGATTAGAACATAGATTTAATTTTTATACTCGGCATGAAACTGTATTTTGACAATATCTTTTCTGTGCAAAAATAATGTAAATGGCACTTATAGAATTTTTCCTTTAAACCTGAATAGGGATGGACACGAGACGAAAAATAGGAGTCTCACTTCTCGCAAAATAGCCTAAAACTTTTGTCTCGTCTCGCAAAAATCCCTATATCGTAATGTTAAAAATGTGTGTCTCGTCTTGCAATAAGCTGTAAATAGAACGTAAACAGCGTTTTGCAGACAAATCTCTTCGCTTTCAAAGTGCTTCTGCAGGATAATTTCTTCTTTTTGGTTTAGTTCTAAAATAACGTCGAATGCTGCGGACCACAGCTTTATTTTTTCTTCTAATTCCTAAAGCTTGAGCGATGTGCAATCTCAGTCATTCTGCAGAACATCCTGATAAAACTCTATGATATAAAAAGTCAAAATATTGTTGACATCACAGACATATAGAAATATCTACATGAAACATGCATTGTTTCGTGAATATTTTGACTCTCGTAAAAGTAAACCTTGGTAAAGTAATTTTTCCGCAAAGCGCGTTATTCTCTTTAAGATTTGATGCAATTTTAAATTCGTGATATGAAAATGATGCCAAATTAACTTAGGATTAGAATTTAACATAAAAATCTATTTTCATATTTATAATAATTGTTACCATAATAACATAATCCATCACCAAGTACATCTTAACGGAAAGGGAGGTTCCGGTCTTCCTTCCCCCTCCCGAAATTTCTATTTTTTAAACAAAATGAAGTCTTTTTGTGAAAAATATAATTGTGAAAAATTTCCAATATTTGGATCCACTGCCCCACCCCAATTTTTTTTTCTGACTACGGTTCTGTCCATTACTGCCACTTAAGCTACCAAATTAAACAATGACATGAAAGGAAAGCTAATTTTTAGAGGTCTTAGTTTAAGAAAATAAAAATACATATTATGAAAAAATGAACATTATTTTACAGGAGTTTTTAAAATTCTTAAATTCTTAATGCTACTGCAGCTATTTTTAAGTTTTCCTTCGTATGTCTGGCAACAGACTTTTCAATTTACCCGAAGCTGCACATGCGCACTATGCTGTTACCCACAGCAAATGCAACGAACTTTTGACCTCCTACATGATAGTCGTCCTTTAATTTTAATTCATGCTTTCTTTTGCAGCAAAATATTTCACTCCTGCGGTTGCTATAGAAACCGGGGAGCATTAAATCCAAAATGTTCTTTAAAAATTGTAGAAAGGTCTCCTAATTTATATTTTTAAGCTGTTTATCTTTGAATGAAGGCCTTAATGGGTAATTTATTACTTGACAGAATTTAAGAAAAAGATTTTGATTAATAGATTTCGGAATGCGAGAGTGAAAATCCGAAAATGATAGGCTATCTTAAATTTGATTAAATGGCTATACTCCGTAATTAATCTGAAATAAGAGAATTCGCGGAATGGACACTATCGTTCTGACGTCATTTTACAACCAACACGTGACCCTCAACCAATGAACTTCAACAATAGATTCTTCCATTAATCTGATATGCACATATTTATATTTTCCATCGACATGTGATTGAAATAGCCTCATATCGATATCGTCCAATACAGAGGGTGTTTACACATTTTTAGAACGATTTCGGGGCCGTTTAATTAATATTTAAAATGTAAAGACTATTTTTTTAAATGTTCGATCTGATAGTATTTTTTCTGGACTATAAGTCTGCATTGTGATTTCCATGATAGAAGAAGAGCTTTTCGTAAAATTTTCAGTGGTATTGCTTTCCATTCCTCTTCCAATACATTCCAGAGTCCATCTATGGTGGTGGGTTTGCGTTTAGAAAGAGCTCTGTTTAACAGACCAAAGGCACAATAGTCCATAGGTGAAACTTCAGGGGACTTCGCAGGAATATGTTGAAAAGGTATATATGCAATATCTGTATCAGTCTTCATTTTTTCAAGGAATGCAGTGGTAGTTTTCGAATTGTGACTTGATTGAGCCACATGTCTCGGTAAAAGCTGGTGAACGCTGTATTTTTTAGCTTTTTTTAAGTTGTAAATCTTGGTTTATTATTTTATTTATTGTTGCTACAGATGTATCTAAAGACTTTGCAATTGACATCTGTGTTGGCAGATTTTCCCTTGTTACCAGCGATTTCACTTTAGAAACATTTGAAACAGTACATACCTTTTTCGGATATTCGTTTGGAGTCTTCTTTCCATGTAGAAATAATGATTGACGGTTTTTACCTTTCCGATTAATAATGTTGCTTATTTTGCACTTAGAAATTTTAATACTATGCATTTCACAACGTTTTTGAATCATGGAATAAGAATATTTCTCTTCGGAAAGCGCAAAAACATATCCTTCAAACCACAGCTTGTTTACATATGGCATTTTGAAAGAAGAATAAATTTAAAAGTAGCAGATGATATTTCTCATTTCAAATAATAAGCTGTTGCCAAAAATATTTATTCTGAAACACTTACTTTTTTTTAATTCTTTATCGAAATCGTTCTAAAAATGTGTAAACACCCTCTGTATTTCGTGTGTGGCGTATTTTTTGCTTGGGATAGTCTGTTATTCTGATTGAGTTCTGAAAGTTGTTTGAAATTCGTTACATCAAAATGACGTACACTTATCTCAAATATGAAAACTTGGGGGTTTTGTTTAATTGTAGTTTTATTTTTTTTATACGGGCAATTCTATTCATTGTTACTGTTTCCAAGACAACCAAACAGCAAGATATGATAGCGAAACTTTTAAGCACCTGCTATTGAATTCAAAATCCTTCTTTACTTAAAAATGCTTTTAAAAATTTCCTAATTTATATTTTCCCCCGTTTTCCTTTTAAAAGAGGGCGAAAAGCATGCTCCATCATTTGATAAAATATCAAAAAGCTATAATCGATAGAAATCAAGATGCAATAGTTTTTAAATTATTTTACGAAAATTATCGTGAAAAGTTTTTAATTTAATTCCCAAACAAATTATTTTACGCAGTCAGAACAAATATACTGTATTTAAAGGAAAGTTTCTCCTCTATCCGATGATGCAAATATCGTTTTATTGCGAGAGTAATTACCGGCTTTATATATTGCGTATTATGCGAGAAAAAATGCCAAAAATCGTAAAAAATACTTTTTGACTCGAATTTCGGAAATGTCGTTGCGAGATAGAGCTGAAGCAAACCGCATGTATTCGGTACTAAGATACGGATAATCACTCAGACTCGAAGTAACGAATTGTTACTTTTCGGTTGATATCGTTACTACTCGATCCGAAGATGTTTCGGATCGAGCAGCTTCGAACTTCGAATACAGACTGCCAGGGGAGGCGAACTAGAGGGGAAACGGGTTCCAGTAATCGAGTACTAATATCTTCTGTTATTTGTTACTGGGGTTAGTGGATATCGGATCGCGGTTTCAAGGGGGAAAATGACTTTCGAGTTTGCATTTCGGATCGACCAGGTTCGAACTTCGAATACAAGACTGCGGGAGGGAGAAAATGAATTTCGGTATTTGAGTAATAGTATGTTCCTTTCCGTTACTAGATACCGGAAGTATTATGGATTCTCGCTGTTGGGAGGGAAAAATCAGTTTCGGTATTTGAGTAGTAGTATGTTCTGGTTGCAATTCGTTTGTGCCGCGCCGAATGGTATCGTTTTGATGAGGTTTGGAAGAATCCGTATGTTTCGTTACAGTTATGGAGATGGAATAGTATCTGCTGCTCTATTGATATGGGTCGTACAATGGGGGGATACGATCCGGTGTATAGTATGTTATTATGCGCAGTTGAACTCTTTTTTTCCGGGTGGGGGGTTAGGGGGTGTTCTTATAATTGTAGAGGAGCAATACATATAAGAGAAGCATGTTAGTAAGGGGTGATAATTTCGGGCTTTCTAACATTTTAGTACTGAATAGTGGTGCAATCAGAATTCTTTCTTTCAGGGTGGTTCCGAAGCAGGATTGCGAACTTAACTTTTTCTTTTTTTTTTTAGCTAGAATCGAAATGAGTAATAAATAACAAATTATTTAAATACACCTTTTAAAAAAATATTTTTATAAAGTAAACGAATTCACACATTTTTATTATTTAAAATATTATTTGGAACTAAAAAAAATATTTAGCATGGAAACCTAAACACATTTTTTAAGTAATTGTTTAAAAAATATATAAAAAATTGGGAGCAACCCGGGATTTCTATGCCCACTCCTGCGTAAGCCACTGGTATTAAAATATTTCAATAAAGTTCAGTATGTTTCTAAAATGTCGGTGTTTATGGGGCCATCTGCCCTATTTTATGGTACATTTTATTCCATGAACTCATGGAATACGCATAATCCGGTGCAACCATTCTTTCTGTATGAAAGGAGTGATAATTTTTGTTTAAAGAATGCTCTCATATATGCACCCACAGAAGGGGCTAACCCCTTTCATCCCAAAAGTGCAGAAATAGAACTGGAAATATCTTAAAAATAGATAATTCTCACTGAATTAAACAATTTTAAATTAAAATATGGTAATTTTTAATTTACTTCGAAAAATGATCCAGCAAAAGAAGTTTTTGATATGAAATAAGAACTCACAAATAATAAAGATATTATGCTTGTAGAAACGCAAAGTAGTTGATATCATACTGAGATCCCCTGCCCTGTGAATTTTATATATGTGGCCCAATCCCTGGATCTCAGTATTCGAGAACCCGCAACCCAGAAAAAACACGAGTCACAAGCTTTCCTTTACACTTTTTATGATAAGAATGAACAGGTTAAACCAGCGTTCAGAATTAAAAAAAGGGGGGGGTTGAGAAAAGAAAAGAATGGCATATGTCTTTGGAAGATTTCTATGTGCACTCAGTAATTCGGATAATTTAGCATTGTATAAAACCATAAATGTGTATAAAAACAATCTGTAAATCAGAGAAAATAAGCTCTAAATACAACTTTGTACAACTTCGCTACAAAAAATTCTTTTTGGTTAGGTTTTGCTATGGGTTTATGTATGGGCGGCATATACCCATAACAACACTGTCCCGGATGTGTTGTTATGGGGCACTATATAACACCCTATTACCGATTCTATTAGTAGTAACGAAAGTAACGAGTAACGAATACTTAGTAACGAATAGCGAACATCTAAGTAACAAATACATACGGATACTCATTTTGTCGTTACTTTTACAGCACTATTGCGAGGTGTGCTAGTACATGCCGTAGTGAAGCATAAACAAAAATTTGGTAGGTCTGCGACCACCCATCTTGACGTTATGCGATCAAAGGAAACACGCATAACATGATCGGAGGCCCCAAACCTACCCACACGGCCATCCAGCAATATACTTTGTTTTCTCGCAGATTTTATTAGATATAATTGATTTCGGAAATTTGAGCAACTTTGCTGTTAAAAATTACTAGAAAATACTACTTACGAAATGTGGTTAATTGTTTTTCGCACATATTTGCAGCTATAGATAGGGTCTTTCTGACACCTTTTTGGGAATTTAGACACGCCCAGAGGGCTCGGAAAATCGAATCAAGACAGCAATCCGGCTTAGCATATATATCAACGGCTAGAAGTGAGTGACTGTGACAGAACATTTTGCCTATGTTTTGGAAGTCTTTCTTGAAAGCGCTGTTAATGAAGTTCTAGCTTTAGAGTGTAACCCGTACAATTCCAGTATTTGGGCACAGCTTCTTTGTAAATAAAAATTTAAATGTTTGATTTAAGTGTAAAACTGGAAAGATTTATCATGATCAATACATCGATTAAAGTTCACTTCTGAACGCAAAAATCTTTTCGCATCAAATTAGGTTGTTCATTCTGGTCATACTGCAAGATTTTGGAAGCAACATCTAAAAAGCTATAGATGACTAATAACGTCACGTTGTGAGGCCCAGCAAAAGAACTATAAGTTTCATTTCCATCATTTAAATGATCTTTCATGAGCGCTTATGTACTTTCTTCCCGGTATGAAACTTTTTCCCAGGTTGTATTTTTTTTTAAATCCTGCATGACTCAGCTTTTAGAGTTTTTCATAGTTTTCCTACTCTGATGAAAGTAACTTCAATTAATAATTTTAATACAACCATAATTTTAAATAAGTAAATTTTATATAAAATTTTTAAATAAAACACATATCGAAGGCAGAAACCTAAAAATCCTTAAGTTTTTCTTCCGAACAATTAAAAAAATCGTTTCAACGCGACTGCGCGAGCATTTTGGCACAATTTGTTTATGGAATGTTAAGCTTCGCGGGCAATATTGAAATTTGTTCCGAAGACTAGAAAAGCTGCAAAATAATTTTCTTTTCTGAAAATTTGAGGAAACATTCTTGGAGCGGATGTAATATGATAAAAGAGTTCATTTTAAAAATTTAATTTTTCTTTACAGAACGACTAATTTTTCAGAGAACTATTATTCAAAATATATTCCTCGTTAAATTCTGCACAGAATCAATTTGTCTAACGGAAATTTTGAAAAAGATGAACCGTTTGCCATATTGAAATTGCTCTGTTGTACGATTTACAGGGGAGTGGGAAAATAACAAATGTTTTTTCTTTCTTGGTTCATTTCAATATATACATAGTACGCTTAGTATACCTTATATATTAATGACTATGTCATTTTATCTCTCACCCCCTTTATTGAAATTGTCCCAAAAAAGCGACATAATAAAGTATGCGACATAAAAGTTTCTGAGTATTTTATATATGTTTAAATACTATTAGTTCACAACAGCTTTAATCTATTGTTACAATATTTCGTAAGCTGTAGACTATGCGTCACATGTATTCTTCTATAAATAGGTTACAATCATAAAAATTGCAAAATAGGGTTACCAGGCGAAATACACGAAATATGAGAGATAAAATCACATAGTCAATTAATATGGTTTTAATATGACAATAATGAAACTAAAAAATTAGAGGGGTCAGGGGGGGGGTCTACCCCTAGCGTGGCTCGAACAGCCGAGTTATACACTGTCTACGAATAAGTATTTGGACACCTGTGATAGAAAAGAAAAACTATATTCAAAATCAATAGTTGGTAGAGCCTCCTCGAGAGGCAATTACAGCGTGAACCCTCCGGGGCATACTTTACACAAGTCTTTGTATTACAGCTAGTGGTATTGTCTTCCACTCAGCTTGGAGTAGACATAGAAGTTCCTTCACCGATTTTAGACGGGTAGTGCACCGTTTAATTCGGCGATCGAACTCGTCCCAGAGGTTCTCGATAGGGTTCAGGTCTGGGCTCTGGGTAGGCCAGTCCATTCAATGAACTCCATTGGCACCATACCAAGCCTTGGTTAACCTCGAAACATGGCAACTGGTATTGTCGCCCTGAAAGTAACAGGGGTCCAACCCGTACAACTGCTACAACGTAGGAAGCACATTCTCATCCAAAATAGTGCAGTAGGCATCGGCATTGAGCTTACCATGAATGGGGACGAAGGGTGCCATTCCATACCAGGAGAAACACCCCCAGACCATAATTCCATCTCCGCCGAACTTGACTATTGGCACAATGCATTCTGGCAGGAGACGTTCTCCAGGCAGACGCCAGACCAAGACCCAGCCATCCGAACGGTAAAAGGTGAATCTTGATTCGTCTCTCCAAAGAAACCGTTTCCATTGATCTACGGTCCAATTTCGATGTGCTATGCACCTGTAACCGAGCAGCGCAGTTGGACTTTGTGATCAAAAGTTTATGGGCAGCAGAATGACAATGAAAACCAAGCAGATGTGCTTCCTTACGGATGGTATTCATTGAAACACTACTCCCGGATGGCTGTTGAAACTCCTCGCGGATGAGGGCCATCGGTTGGGTGCGGTTCTTTCGAATTTCTCTGGACAGCACTCGTCGGTCTCTATCTGCCAGTTTCGTAGGTCTGCCGACTCGGGGCCCATTCCGACAATCACCGCTCGCCCTCCACTTCTTAATCATATAGGCCACTGTCGATTTTGGGGTACTTCAGATCGCTAGATATGTCCCTTAAGGATCGGCCACATTTGTGACCCGATAATTATACCTTTCTCGAAATCAGAGAGCTCCGAACTGCGCGGCATCTTGCATGCGACTAATGCCGATGCTGTTTCCTACACGATATATACCGGCGGAGGCCGTGACGTACCTCAGGACCTCAGATATCGTCATTTGCATAGGTGCCCAAATACTTATTGGTAGACAGTGTATATATATATATATATACGAGCGGACCCAGGGGCGTAGCCAGGAAATTTTCATAGGGGGGGTTACGACGACTACAACTCATATATTTGCATACGTGTGTGCGATGATGTAGTGAAGAATACACATTTTGCATGGCAAAAATTTCTCATGGGGGGTTATGACCCCCCTGACCCCCCCCCCTTGGCTACGCCCCTGAGCGGACCCAACAGACGTTGTCCTGTTGAAACGTTGTAATTACAAAAATTATTTTAAAAAATTATGAATTGTTTGGGGGGGGACCGTTTTGATACAGAAATATGTAAAAAATTAATTGCAATAATACCTGACGCCACTATACGCATAGTTATCGTAACTCGACCTATGAATTGCGCGTGAGTGTATCTGTATACATAAATTTAAATCTGTTGAGTGTCATCGTAGATTAAATGTGTTGAAACTTTAAGCTCTTAAATAATAGTAAAGAAAAGGTGCGTACCCGTTCTTCGCACGGTAAGAAATGAACATTTTTCTTACTCCTATAAATCGAATTAATTCCAGTAATGCGGAATCTAAAAAAAAAATGTAAACGGTTTTGAATAATTATGTAAAATTTCCATGGCAGATACTAATGTAAGATGAAATATCTCGGAACTGCAAAATGATGACTCAAAAAATTTGTCAGTGTCCTTCGTGATAAAAAGAGAACTCCGCGATTTACAGGGAAGTCTCTTACTTTTTCAAAATATGCATCATAAAATATTGTTTTCTTTTTACTCACAACTTTTAGAATTGGTGCCTCAGATATAACATCACATGATGTAGATAGCTGTTTATGCATTATTTATTTATTCATTTATTGTGCGTATTTCGTAAAATCCAAGTAATGTAAAAGTGCAGTCATGCTAAGCAAACCACTAAGTTTTACCAAACAATTGAGTCATAAAATATTTTTCATTCTTTAATTATAGGAATAGTTCCATGGAACATTTGGTTATCTGTGTAAGTTTTGATTCTAATAATAAAAATTCGTTTTTCTGAACTATTATTGCACTATTGTAAATGGATACGATCATGGCGTAGCTTTTAATTAATTGTATGTTACCCTTATTAAGTCCTAATGAAATTTCAAATTCGTAACATAAAACTGACGTGTAATTCACTTGCAATTTGTCATTTAAATAACTAACTAAAATATAATATTATATTTTAACACAATAGTTGCCATAGTAACAGAATCTATTGTTACCGGTTAAGTTGTCAAATTAAATTTTCAAACTTCAAATGAAATCATTTGTAGGGTTATTAGAATGTGAAAATGAAAATACATGAATACGAAACAAATAGAACTTCAACTGAAGTAATTTGTAGGGGTTTAATTTCAGCAGATCGGAATGCATATTTCTGAAAGATTCAGAAAATATCATGATAGGGGCATTTTTTCGATATTGTATATTGTATTATTTGCAAGTGCACTTGTTTTGCAGATAATCTCAATACCGACAGAATCCTGCCACTTTTTAGATTGCGATTTGGTAGGAATACTGAGTTCTTAGGCTGGGATGCAGACACTACTCACCGTCATCATAAACCAGTTTTAAAGACCGATTGGTGGTGACCGACCAATTAGTATACATCGATTTGTGGCTATAAACCAGTTTTATAGCCAGTTATATAGACTGTTAGGTCTGTATCCCAGACCTAGTCTCGAAAAAAGAAAATACGCAAATACTAAGAAAATAGAATATTAATTCACAAGCTCTTTAAAAATTCTTTAGAATATTAATGCTACTCTAATTGTAGTAGCTGTAATTTTAGCCTTAAACATGATACAGATCCTTAAATTTTAAAACCAGGGTTTCTCTTAAAGCAGAATTATTCAATGACTTCTTTGCCAACACAACGCAAACTATACACTCGTATATAATTGTACTTCATATGTTTTTTTTTTTTTTTTTTTTTGTTGTTGAAATTGGTTAAAAGCTATGAAACAGCTTGGATATTCAATGGCGTTCTCAATGGCGACTTTTCATTATTTGACGACTTACGCATGCGCTAATCTAAACTCATTTCCCATTAAGGTCACCGATAGAATAACTTTCCATGTATTCTTATGCAAATTCTTGGCAGATTGGCGCATTTATCCCCACAAAATATTTCATTTCGTCTATTATGTAAGGGATCTTATTTGCAGTTTGAAAATAGTGAATTTTAAGTAACACGCTTTGACTGCGTAAAACTGGCCAAGGCTGAACTTGATCAAGCACTCTTCATGTTATAACTGAACGATAAAATAGAAGCGTGATATCTTGTTTGGCCTTGAACTGGCGTAATGTCCAATTTATGATTTTCAAATGCACAGGCACTTGAAAATCGTAAAATGGGTATTTTTAGGTAGCTTTTCTGCTCTTATTGAAAGGCATAAATCATTTTATGCTGACTAAAATCGCCAAACATCGCAGCCATTAAGCTCATTTTTAAAGTTTTTTATTTATTTCTTCTACAAATAATTCTAATTTCATAATTTAAATTAGTTTATGTGTTAATCCAAGGTATAAAATATTTTAAAGTTAGTTTACGTGTTAATCCAGACTATAAGATATTTTTAAGTTAATTTACGGGTTAATCCAGGTTATAAAACATTTTTATTCCAAATTTCATCCAAATCCGCCCAGGCGTTTCATCATAGGACAGCAGGATCTCTTTCGTTTATTGGAAAATTGAAAATGTGCCAAATTGCTTCATTGTGTCTAATGTATCGGCCCATTTCATAACGTTGTTTCGTCGTAAAGCGATCGCAGCGCTACCTACCGGATCCAATCGTGAATCGAAACCATTATCGAATCAACTTAGTCTCTCAGACAAAATTTCATATAAGTTTGAATTCAACACATGAATTTTAGTGCTGAAGGTCTAATGGTACATAAAAAACCAAAACGTGAAAAGCCTTTGAAACTGATGTTTATCGACTTATTAGTATTCTTCAAAATTTATTTGTTCAATGTTACAAATCTAAACATTGATAGTAGAAACAAAAATCAGTCATCCTCAAAATATTAATCATTATTGAGCTATTGAGAAAATATTGATATGACAGTCACAATTTTAAAAAGAAACTTTACCATAAAGTGGAGGCCCCATTTATTTAATGTTTGAACAAAAAAGGATTGTAACTAAGAATCTGGAAATGTAGCCTTCAATGCCCTAGGTGTTCCATGTAATAAAATTTTGTCATGTCATGTCATATCTTGACCATCAAATCAGCGGAAGGTCGTAATTTGTCGCATGCAACTTTGACCTTGACTGCTTTTACATGTCGAGACACTCCATACATTAAAAACATGTATAAAGGACTTTAACATAAATTTGGAGCAAACACAATCATTGACTTCTGACCTGTTTAAAACTCTCCAACTTTTTATAAAATGTACACTTTCTACACGATAAGCGCCATATATCAATCGAAATTTAAACTTTTTTAAAGATTTATTTTCCCACGTTCCAGGAAACATTTATTAGATTTCCACAAAAAACGTTTATCTGAATTGAATCTACGTTAGTCTAAAGAAGGAAACTTTCATAACTTTCCAATCGCCTTTTTTTTTTTTTTCTAATGATGTGGGCACTTGCCGTTTAAAAGTACTGCTCACTACCAAGACCGGAATTTCCGCTTTATTATGAAGGCACATAGCAAGTGGACCAGCATTACCTCATATGAAGGGACGAACGAAATGACACCCAAGAATAGTACCGAGAATCGAGCACGGACCCGTGGTGTGGTAGAATGGCTCTCTGACCACTACACAATCCAGGCGGCAATACACAATCACAGATTTGCAACCTCGCCTCGACCTGTGATTCCTAATAGGGTTGGATACCAGACGAAAAATAGTTTTCTCTCGTCTCGCAGAATTCTATATTGTAATGTTAAATGTTTTGTCTCATCTCGCAAACCTTCTGTTTCGCCTCGGATCGATCTCTAATCCCTCACAAGGTATCCTCAAAAGGATTTTATATAACGTACGAAAGCAAACCTGTCGACTTTTATAGAACGTAACCAACCATTCATTCCAAAGACTACAATCTTCAAGACTTTCTTGAAGTTATATTTACATTACAATGTTGCAATGCGCACTACTTTTGCTATTTTCTAAAATAAAAATTGCAATTTACAAAAAATGGTTAGTTATATTATGCTAAAGTTGGCAGCTGTGCTAGTGTTATGAAAACAGACTCGCGCACTGATTATATCCCACAGTATCATTCCTCGCCCCACCAAAATCTAAACTCAATTTTATTGCTTTCGTATAGTAAACTTAAAATTCACTAAAAAATTAATTATTATGTATTGTACCAGGCGTCCCAAAAGTAACCGACGATTTTACTTAATTGGATTAGTTTGGGAGGTTCTTTTTCAAAAGAAGTTTGTAGAAACTATTGCATGAAAGGTTCATAGTAAAGTTTAACTAAAAAGAAATTCACTGGTTTTAAGATTATAAATCGCGTTCTGAAAGTAAATTATACAAAAAATAATAAATAAATATCGTGATCTTCTATTTGTAACTATTTTATTGTACTCAAAAGTTTTTCTACATAGCAGTGCGTGCATGCTTTTATAAATAAAAATATTCATTGTGAGATAAAATAAATTTAGATTCATTTTGCTAACAATATAACAGGATGTTTTTTTGTAATGCTTGTAGTGATAAAATTCCAATAAAAAATGAGAGTAAAAACATCATACAGGGTATTTTGAAACTCTTTCAAGAACATGAAAGGAATGGTAGATGAAACAAAGACTGTCCAGAATCACATTGAAAAGGTGAAATCGGAAACGTCGTCTACATGTGTCCGTTGTTAATCACTTTGGAATTAATAGTGAAGTTTCCGCTTAGGGTTCATAAAGAACCTGCGAAAACCAATGGATTTTTCGCAGAATGAGTTTGACTAAGATTGATTATTAGCAGGACTGATTATTAAAGTAGCGACAGTATATTATTTACTGGATTTATAATTAAGCTAATTATTAACAGTCAAATGGAAACTTCGTTTCTGATACCACATAGCCATGTGATTCTAAATCGTATTTGTTCGCTCTACCGTACTTTACAGTTTTTAAAAAAAGTTTTTTAATTCACCTTGTGTGTTTTTAAAGTGCTTGCTGGGCCGATTAAAATATCTCGCGCCACTGCATGAGCTTTTTCTCCCGGTTTGAGTCAATATGATCAGAATTGTATGAGAAATAACACAAACAGTAATACCTCGACTTACGCGATTTTCAGATATTGTCAATTCATCCTTTGTTTACTTCGAAATTATCTTTGGTTGACGATTTTAATAGTAAAATTTGTTATACATATGTCTAGCTGCCCACAATCACCGAATATAATTAACTGCTTTTTGCTAGTAATAATTCTAAAGACTTTACATTAGAACAGCAAAATTTCTCTGAACGTCATAACAACATGAAAATAAACACTCAAAAAATTGGTGTGTTATAAGATAAAATACATAAAAACTTTGTGAAAAAAACTCACATAAAAAGTTACTTCAAGGCCTTGAAGTAACTTTTTATGTGTGTTTTTTTACAAGGTTTTTATTTATTTTGTCATCACAACATATTTAAAAATCTATAAAAATGTACTGTTTAGAAAATGTGGTTAGTTATATTCCTGAATTGTTGGCAACTAAGCACATACATCATTTAAATTTTATTAAAAACTTTTTTTTTAATTTTATTTTTTTTTAGTCTCTGCCCCAATTAAAAATAATTTGTACGTACATAGTTATATGGGAAATTATACCCCGACTTACGCAGTTATCTACTGTATTAAAAAAAAAAAAGCTGTATTAAGTTTTAAAGACAGGGAGACCTCTTCTCGAATCCTCCCAATGACATTTGTCAATTCGCCCCGTTCACCTGAAGATCCCCCCAAAAACAATGACCTTGCAACGGGGGGCGGAGGGAGTGAGGATGTAGAGCACTGAGGGATGATGTCAGACGATCCGAAGGGGGGCGCTCCAGAGCAGAGCTATTTGGTCGATATGACTAGAGTCCCGACATATTGCTCTATCGCCTCTGTTGGATTCAGTCGCATCTCGATTTGAGCTCGAATAAACGTATTTCTCTTTTGCGAATCTGATTATCGCCGAGGAAAAATCGTCCGCTGCAGAACTGGACATTCGGTGCGGATCGTCTGCCTGCGCTCGTGCTGCATTTGAAAAAAAAAAAAAGGATGTAACACTAACAATAAAATTATTATTATTGTTGTTACTAAAAGCGTTTCCAAGACATTTTAGTGAAGTTTTCGGAAAGCAAGGAGAAAACGTGCTTCAAATTATTTGCATGTTCTTTTCTTAAAAAAGGATTTTTTTGAAAAGGAAGTTTTCGTTGACAGCTGGTGATTGGAAAGGAAATATATTATTGAGGTGGGTAAGTGCATATATTTATGATTGTTGTGATTTTTATACGTTTTAAAAATTATATCTTTGAGTACTAGCAATTAACTAAAAACGCAAAAGATAAAACGCACAAACTGTTATGTGGGGTTACATATATGTTCACACATAAAAGTATTAGGCGCACCAGAAAGTAACGTCATTTTTACGTTTTTCAATATTTTGAGCGGAATCTTTCCGATATATTACTTTTATTTAATTGTTAAAGTATCATAAATTATTATGTGCTTATTAATGTATCATCATGGTATTAAAATTTGATTTGTTATAATTCGTAAATGCATTGTGATGATGCAGAATATTTTTTAGTTACTTTAATTAATGATTGCGACTTTTCAATAAAATATTTGAGATAAAAATGCTATCAAGTGATGAAATAAATCAATAATAAGTACTATTGAAAACATATTTAGTTGCATTTGCCAATTGCTTGTCAGATTTTAAAGAAGTAAAACATTAATTTAACAGCAGTTGATGAAATTATTTTCTGAGCGTTAATTCCTATTGCAATCGTTACACAGCTGTGAGATTGATGTTGTCAAAATTACGCACTTTTTGACATTATGCGAATACGGTAGTTGTCATTATTTTCCAAATTCTTCACAAGAAAATTTTGCTAGGTTTAAATATAAAAAATTCCTGTTTAGAAAAAATTAGTTGCTTATATTCCGAGATAGTTGGCAGCAATGGGATACTTATATAATTTTTACAAAATTTCTCTGCAGCCATTTAGTTATTATGTTCATTAAACAAAGCAGATTTTAAGTACGATTATGAGTCTGGAAAAAATATTGGAATTTCTAATTAACTTATACAATACTTTGAAAATGTTGGTGGTTAATCTCCATAAGAACACCCCTTAAAGTTGGTAGTCATGTATTTATCTTGATTAGTTTGAAATACGTTGTAGTAATTTTTACGCGTGAGATTTCGTCCTTGGCTAGCAAACTGCTTTACTAAAATTTGTCAAAAGCGAGAAATTAAACCGGTATCTTTACGACCAAGCTCAATCGTATAACTGAAGGAAAATTGCTGCTAAAAATTAAAATATGGGGTCTACGATGTTAAGGAAGGAACATGACAATACAAATATTATTATATGAGACTTCCAGACCATAGGCTGCATTAACGACTTTATATTTTACAATATTTTTAAAAATTATTTTATACAAGGGTCTCTCGGCATGGTCAAATCAGATCAAGAAAAGCATATATATATATATATATATATACATATATAGAGGGTGGTAATAATTAAACTTCCCCTATGATCAGTGCTGTGTATAGCTGAAAACGGATTGCAACCAAAATTGGTATATTGGCTATATATGAAATGCTCTCAAGGAATTTGGGGAAAAAAATTAGTTCAAAAAATGTCCACTAGGTGGCGTTTTGCACAAAAACGGCAAATTTAACGATAGGAATGGCTAATTCGAAATATACAAATAATTTTAACGTTTATTCAATAGTTTTTGGGCATTTATTCATTAATTTGGGTAATATTTTTTAGTTCCGCTGGCAGGCGACTCGGTCGTGTCGCTGGCTTTCATTGGGAGATGACTGGCATCCCGCCTTTGGTACTTCGTAGCCAAAGGTCGGAATTGAAGACGGAGCGACGGCAGAAAAAAGGAAGGTCCTTGGGGTGTAGGGCTTAAATTATACCACACTTCGGGTTCAGAACATATTTTTATTTCAATAGCTCTTCTTACATATTCAGAGATGCCAAGTCTCCCGCTTTTTTCGTGAGATTTCCTACTACAATTTTAGAGTTACTACTACAATTTAGTTCTATTTTTAGTTAAATATGTGGACTTATTCTAAATAAAAGTTTATTAGTAGAAATTAGTGGTGGGGAATCTCCCAAAAAAAGCGGGAGACTTGGTATCTCTGCATATTTATACGGCAGCAGAGATCAGGAAGAAGTCGCTCCGTTAAGCGTGTTGCGGATTTACGGATTTATATAAGTGCAGATCATCGTGGACTGTGCAGTCATCACATGTTCCAAAAAAGTTACATTTTTTGGCTATTAAAATGCCCTCTTCTCATAGTCCTAGGAAATTCTTGCGAGGCTTAGTGCCAAACGACCGTGTAAATGAGGGGAGTGTATTAATTGTGTTTTTATTATAAATTTAATATATTTTTTTATTATAAATGTGTAATTTAGATCCCGATACAAATCCTTTGTGGTTTAGGAACTGCGCCGCTATCTAGTTTTGAAGGAAGCTAATAGAAATGTTGAATTTTGAGAGTATATTTAATTTTATATGTTGTGTATATATAAACAACTCGAGAAAGAAAAGACTAATTAGTAGTATATACAGTAAAACCCGTTTAAGAAGTTTTCCCGCTTAAAAAGTTCTTATTTAAGGTTCCCAATTTTTTTCTATTCTTACAACGTTAAAATAACCCGTTTAAAAATTTTCGTTTCAAACCCTTAACACAAACGTTAAACCCGCTTAAAAAGTTTTTTTTTTCACTTCTAAGTTCACTTTCAGAGCGTGTTTACACGAGCCTTCCGTTTTTTTTTATTTTTATTTTTTTATTTTTTTATTTCTTATTACTGTTTGTAAAATCTATCTTTAGGACTGAAAACGATTGTATTGGCCAGTGAAATGCTAACAGAGGATGAAATTCGTTCGGTTACAGAAAATTAAGAAATGAATGAAACTAAATAAGAGGTTGTGGAAATGCTGTAATAGGAATAGTTTTATTAAAGGCGTTAAAGATATGAAAGAATTTTTTTAAACTAAAGATCAATTAAAGATTGCCGATAAAAAAACAAAAAATTAATGGATTTTTTTAAAATTGATTCCAATAATGCTTAAAGCGACTTTTTAAGATTTGATATATAATTATTACCGTATTAGCCCGAATATAACGCGACCTCGAAGTTTTTCATCAAGATAATTAGAAAAATCCTATATTTAGGCCTCGAATTTAGCGCGAGTCAGGCTTTTAATTGGTAAGAATCAGTCAAAAACCGGATCAACTATATTCGGGCTCTAATACGATAATTATATTGTTTTACTTTATTAACTAATTTTTTGAGTGTGTGAAACAATTTATATAAGGAATTATAAACTTCATATTATTTGTACAGTATTCTAATTGTGTCAAAAGATATTTCTTCAACATTTCTTCTGAAATTAATTTATTTGTTTTTCAAAAAATTAGTATCCCGTTTAAGAAGTTTTCCCGCTTAAGAAGTTTTTGCCCTTCATCCCCTTGGAAAACTTCTTAAGCGGGTTTTACTGTACATAAAATGGGAAAACAATATTTAAAAATCTTATTATCTCATTGGTAACATATATTATAAAATAGCCGAGTGTACAACAACTGAAGGAGAGCAGTTAGTCATTATCAAAAAGTAAGACCGATTTGGACCTTTTAAGTTTTTGGTTCTTCTCGTCATAGTAGGGCAATTTGGCAACGAGTTCTTTTTGAACAGTATACAGATATTCAAAAATAACTTCACCAATATTGCGGACAGTGGTCCTGCATGCAGTAACACAGAGATCACACCGGATTATGATATTTCTTAGGTTATGTGTTACTTTTTGTTTACAAGAATTTTTACAGTGTCAGTTACAAGGAAAAAGCATCTGCCATGTAAATTTTTATTAAAAAGTATTACTGTGTGCAAGAAGTGGTTGATTGCATTTTGTAAATGCTGAGAACTATGCCAAAGCATGATTTTTCTGACGTCCATTTCTGTGATATTTTCAGTTCAGTAACTTATTCGAGAAAAAGGATAAGTAAAAATAAGCTTTTAACATTTTCCTGCAAGTATGAAAATGCTTATGATTTCGGTTTGTCTGCATGTCCGTCCAAGATCTAACTTAATAAATGCGCATCGATTAATGCGAAATTTACTATTTCCATATTAGATATCGCGTACCTTATCGGTGCTAGTGTATGGAGCATTTAGTATATTGTTTTGCATGTTCCTATAGAAGTTTAGAGACATTTAATGGATTTCAATCACAATACAATAATTATACAAACGTTTGTAACGGTTCACTCTTCATTTAAAGGATAGAAATAACATTTAAAATTTTTTTACAGGGTCTCGCAAAATTAAAATATGAGTAGATGTTTTTAAAGGTTATCAGCAAAACATATGGCCAAGTTTGGCGTCGACATATATCAACAAATTTAGAAAAAAAAGAAAGACTGTTGTGTTGAAAAAGTTTTCTAATTGATATATTTGTCATAATTTATTTTGCTTTTAATTTTTATTTTTCATACTTAAAAACTAGTGTAAATCAATACACATTACAATCTTGATAATGTGACATATATGGGACCAGGCAATCGTGGTATTATCGAAAAATTCTGTATTATTAACATCTCTTGCTTTTGACAGAATCTTAAAATCATGTGTTTTCGTTTTGTCGGCATTGTAGCGCATTAGATACAGAACACTACGAACTACGTCAGGTAAACTAGAACACAATGAAGAAAGAGGGAAGGAAGCCCTAGACTGAGCATGCTCTCTTAAATCGGCGGTAGTCGGCGGATTGGAAGGCATTATGACGGGTTTCTCAGACCACCGGATTATTTAACGTGCCGGACAAACCAACCGCCGGATTATCAAGAACGTGCACAACAATTTCTAGGTATAGAAAGCGTAGCAACTGAAACTTTGACGCATCACAAGAACTTAAGAATTGACATTACAGTATTAGTTTTGACACCCCCGGATTTGTCGGATTTGGCAATTTTCGTCAGCATAAAATCATTCATGCCTTTGCAACAAAGCAATACTGAGATTGAAGTATGTACAATCTCAGCTGTACATACTTCAGATTGTACATCTGAAGTATGTACAATCCCGTGAAATTGATAAACATGAAGTAGAATTACAACAATTTTACGTCTAATTAAAAAGTATGTAGAATAAATAAGTGTGTTACACAAAGCTGACAATTTTCAAATAGTAATTTCTCTTAGATAACAGAAGTTTGGAATTACCGATTATTCGTTTTCCAAAACAGAATAACTAATTGTAACTGATTTAAATGCGCCATTTTGGCATGAGATACGATCTGGCAAAAGGCTATCTCTTCAAGCAGGGTAACTCTAAATCGCTTGTTCTAAATTGTTAGAACCCAGTATCTTGAAAAATAATTTAAGTGCACTTTATATTAAAGCCGGTTAGATTCAGCTTGTATATTTGCTACCAGTAGAAATATTTGGCGGCGTTAGCTATCCCGTTATAGCAGTTGTTGTACAGGTTGGATATTTGCCAGCGCGGCGGGATGATATATTTTGCGGTGCGAAATACGCCAACATGAGCAGTAATTATCGATTATGAGCATGTGTAATTCGCCGGATAATGAAAAGGCTAACACATCGGTGAAAGGATCGGTGGCGAACTAACCTACCTGTTCTTTAGTTTTTATCAAAGTAAACATGTGAAGTACTGTTTTCTTAGAATTAATTATTAACTGTATTATACGTAAGTCGCCAAATTATGAAAAATCGCCATGAGTGGCAAATACACAAGGGGTTTCACAGGTTTTAGATAATTAAAAATAGTGTAAAGTTTAAATTTTTATGTTCCAAGGAACATAAGCCAAGTGTAGATCGGTAAAATTCTATCTGATGAAATCTTTGTCAGTTAAAATTATGCCTTTTTTACGAATAAGCCTTATTGGGGGCAGAATGAATCATACGAAAAGGGAGCGTAGCTAGTCTAATGGCCTTGATCCTTAGTTGAATAAGAAATTATTCATCAATTCTGTTTTCGTTCGCAGTGTGGCAAGAAAACAAGAGTATTAAGAGGTTACTGTATTTGCCTCTGGCAAAGTAAAATAACTCCTGTAATTTAGATTTGGGATTGTCTTATCGCCCTAGTACTACAGTCTGACGAAACCTAAATCGAATAAAATGCATTCGCAATCGTTCTATATAAAGAAATCCAGCAGAATTTTGACGAACTATATCAGATAATACAAATGCATTGAAATATTAGTCCTGAAGAATCATTAATTTCTTTGAAATACAAGCGGTGTGAACTCTTTTTTCCAAAATATATAATGAAATATTGCAAACACTCATGAATTTCCTTACAACATAGTTATTGATTCGCATATATTATTTATAACCTGTTGCGTGTAGAATTTGTTGAAAGATTACGAAAATCATTTGTGAATATTACACAAATAGTACATATTTCTAAGAAGATATTTTTATATCACTGTGATATATTGTCTTTCATGGATGATACCTAGTGTAAGGTAGTCTAGAAAACGTCTTTACTTCATACGTAAATACTGCAAATATGTTCTATTTCTTGTACTCAGAATAGAAATATGTTTGTTCAGTAATACTTCTTTTGTAGTTCAATGTTAATATTTTATGATAAGTGCATATTTTTCAAGAGCTCTTACGTTAACAATACTTAATAATGCTCAGTTTATTTCAGAATTAAGTAAAATACATTAATTTTAAAGACATTGATCTTATCTAAACACTCATGCCACGTAAATTAAAGTAAAAATGCTAAGTATTCACATCGTTTCATAATTATTTTCTTAATTCATCATCTTATGCATATAATTACAATGGCATAACAAATTTAGAATGTAACTCAGCATAAATTTTCAAACGAAATCTGTCTTCTGTAAAGCGCACACTGAGCGAACTTTATTTTACAAATATTATTTTAATGAAATCTAAAAATTTATAAAATAGCTTTAGAATATAAATTAAACATATTTGGAACAATGTTCTCTTAGAGCTAATTATTAACTATACATATACGCAAGTCGCCAAATTATGAAAATTCGCCATATTTGGCAAATACGCAAGGTGTTCCATAGGTTTCACATAATTAAAAATAGTGCGACATTTAAATTTTTATGTTCCAAGTAACATGCAAGACCCAAGCAATGTGTAGCTCGAATACATTCTATCTGATCCTACCTTTGCGTTTTGTTTGTTGAAATTATGCCTTTTTTACGAATAAGCCTTATTAGAGGCCGAATGCCTCATACGAAAAGCGAGCGTAGCGAGGCTAGAGGTCTTAGCCCCTAGTAGTATATATAAATAAACAAATATACGGAAATATTTAACAAATTTTGGTCTAGTAAAGAATTTATATCTTCACTTCTGATTGCATATGTTACGTTCTTAAATTTACATAAAATGTTTTTGGTCACGATGCAATTTTTATCGATGAAGCTTGTTAGCATTTAACTTATTAATGCACTTTTGAAGGCATAATGTAAAACCGTAGTCAAAGAGGAATCAATTTCATTTTCATTTTAACATTACTATTTAGTAACAGCACCAATATCGAGTTTTACTGCTTCAGTTGTTAAATGTTACATTCAAACAAAAAATTAATAAATTTTCAAGTTATTAAAATTCGGAAAATTAACATACACGAATATGAAACAAGCAAAAAAATAACTTTTAAAAACACTCCGATTTAAGATTATTTTATCTATTTCGCACTTAATTTCCTTCACATATGTGGCAACAAATCATCCACAGTAGCATATGCGCACATTCGTTTTCCTCTTATTAGATAAAGCAACATCTGGTGCTTTCGACAGAATCCACAACGTTCTAACAATTTTCGACTCGAAAATGACGTACATTACTCACTTTTTACCATGCATAGATAATTACTTCAGGATCAGTACTTCAGGATGGGAATCACCATCGTAAAATATATTCCCAAAAAATTCGACACCATAAACTCTGATTAACGCGGAGGACTAACACAAGTGCACTTGTGCAGCTGTATTTTAAGATTTGAATATCTAAAAAACAATGTTCTGGATGCAAACTGCGAAGTGATTAGAACACTCTGAATAAAAGTTGGACGACGGATATTTTTATATGAATGCGTCTTTAAATTTGCTTTCAAGGTAAGAGGCAATTTAGGAAACTGATAACAAAATCGGGGGATACAGTTTGATGTTGCAGCTACATAGCTATCAGCTCCATCCAAAATTTAATGACACCAATCGGTCGCTGAAAGATCAAAGAATTCGTAACGTTGATTGAGGACTGTGACGTATCGCTAGCGACGGAGGGGGAAACGCCACCATTTTGAGGTTGTTTCGCTGCCTATAATGTCTGTTTAGTACAAGTTTTGACTCTGAGAATCTAGAATGTTTGTTTGCATTTCAGTCGTCAGAATCTATCGATTGCGTATGTAAAACTTTGCGAAATAGTTATTGTAAATATGTATAGTGTTAAAGTAAAAAGTTAAAATTTTGTGTCACACACCTATCATTAATAAAGTTATAACACGGTAATTATTTGTTTACATGATTTCTTTCCTGAACCCGGAGAAACTCAACTATTACTCGTTACGCACACGTATTCACGTAAAACACACGGCAGTGTCCATGACACAGCAACTTCCCGTTTTTTTCAAGGCTCGAAGGATTAAAAAAAATCTGCCCAGACCTATGTATTCAGCAAAGTAACTTCTGCTAGCAATTACGTACTGTTTCATTTCACAGTTTTCCGAAAAAACTGCTATGGGAAGTACTTTGTGAAGCACCATTTTAATTTACAACGCAAATGCACCTTTTTTAAATTACAATATTAAAGTAACTTTATTAAAATTATAGTGGTATTTTTAATTTAAACTTTTAATTTTTTTTTCATAGGTTGACCGGATTGCATGGTGGATAAAGCACTGTAAAGCGGTTTCGGGTTCAAGTCCCGGATGTCGGGGTTTGATCCTGACTGGGCGTAGTTGTCATTTGTCCGTTCCTTTATAGGGGTCCACCTACTACGTGCCCCCATAATAAAGTGGCCAACAATTCCGTCCCGTTGTGGCCAAAGCCTTCCAAGGCAGCGGTCGGCCTTTGGAAAAAAAAATCATAAAATGGTTGATTAGCATATAAAAATAAATAGTCTGTGTACTTTATCTCTGTACTCTGCGCTATTATATATTATGTCCATATATGTTTCATAAGATATTACTTCGTATTTATTTCACCATTTCACTATATTGTGGTCATCAGAATACTTTATTGAATATTACTACAAAGAGCTATAGAAATTATTATTATTCTCACTTACTGTTTTGATAAATAACGTTTATTCATTTACTACTTCTTTGCTCTGTACAGCAATAGAAATTATTGTTAGGTTTTTCCTATATCTAATCTGCCTCACCATGGCACAGTGGTTATGCCACTGAAAATGGTAGATGGCAAAGTGTGAAGGTCCCGGGTTCGGGTCCCATCGCGCGGCTGTCGATCTAACGGTCTGGAGTTTTGGTAGGTTTTTTCCAGATGTAACATGAATACGCGTTAGAACCCCTTAGAAAGTCCTCCTACCAAGGCAACCCCCCCTTGGAAGATCGCCCTAGTGTAGCGTTGCCGTAATCACACATAACACACCAATAGCCTATATCTAATCTGATCTCTGTAAATCACAAAAAACCCAGATAAAGAAACTGTACATTTTTAGAGGTATTAATATAATTTATGAAAGTGAGAGTTCATTCGTTTATTTGTTGATAAACAATAAATATTATCTTTTTAAAACTAATAGCTAGTTTAACATCTGAAATCGATTACAGTAGAACCTCGATTCATTGTTTTTCATGGGGTGCTTAGGAAAATACGATGAATACGGGAAAACGACAAATGCGGGTTTTAGTCAAAATACGAAGAAAGCAATCTTTATGCATATACATAATGACTGTATACCAACCAATACTAATTTGTTACAAACTTGTGAAACAAATAAATCGAAGATGAAAAGTAAGTGATACTTTCTTTAAAAAATCCATAATTTTACATGGGGTTTTTCATTATTTTTGAAATTCCGGAAATTAAATAATAAATTTTCAAGATTTACAATATTTTTCTGGTCCTCTTATGTGATTTTATGTTTGTATAAAAAGTTCATGCAGGTTCAAATACCGTTATTACTGCAGACAAACTAGTGCAGGCTTAGCCTCATCGGAATGAACATAATCCGCTACTTCACAATTATTTTCATTTTTTGCATCGCACGTTTCTTCCATGTTTAGGATACCGCATGCCTCACCATCTTGATTAATGGAAATATAATCATTAAATTTCAGTCTATACACATCTTCAACTCGCAAACACTGCTCATCTGATCATCAATAAACCAAAACATATTACCAGGAAGCAATTACGTTTGTATGAAATATGGATCCCCTTAACGTTCATTTTCATTTTGGTCAGGAGAAAAATTTTACAACGATGAACGCGGGAAGTCATTTTTTGGCGAACGATAGATGCGGGTTTCTTTAACGTTATCCAAATACAATTTGTGCAGGACCATAGAAATAAAGCGATCAATGCGGGAAAACGAGGAATGCGGGAACGATAGATCGAGGTTTCACTGTATAAATGATTTTTCGAAATTTTCAAGTTTGAAAGAAAGTGTTGATATATGTTTCTAAAATGTGTTGTGCATTTGCTTGTTTGCTGCACAAATGCCTATCGTTGTTTCAATGGTCATCTTGAAACCGTGTCCAAAGAAAATGTTTAAAAAATCTTACTGACTCAAAAATTATGAAAGTTTCAACATCCCTCTTAGTGCTTTTTGAGCTTTTAACACCCCCGAACCTCCTTCTAAAATAAAAAAAAATAAAAAGTGTAAGAGCAACTGGCTTGTAATGCGTCACACACACGGAAGGTAAATCAATAAATAATATTTAATTTTTAACTGCTTTAAAAATCGAACAATGCGACCCCTCTAAAATGTTTATGCTTTAAACCAATTTTTAACTTTAACAGAAATTTCTTTGACATTATACGAACAATTTCTTCCACATTTTGCATAAATATCTAAAAAAACATACTATAAGATATTCATTAAAATACTAAAAATCTGCACACTTTCTACGAAAGTTTTTGAAATTTTTAATTCAGAAAGAAAATGTTTTCGGTTTGAGATCTCGATACCACAAGAGATACCAACCTGAAATATTGCACGTACACGGGAATAAAAATTATACCAAGAAATAATACTTAACAGCTTCAAAAATAGGACAATACGCCCGTTTTCAAATCTTTATCGATTACGCAAAATTTTTAACTCCTAAAGAGAGTGCCATCGGCACCGAGGAAGTAATCGCTTCAAAACAAAATTGAAATCTTATTTTACCAAACTGAAAAATTTGAATATTGTCTTAACAACTTTTCTAAGTTTTTATCACCGAGAAAAAGTGTCCGAGACACAAAAAACAATTAATTTGAAATTTAGCACAAATATTACAAAAGATATATTATGAAATCACACCAGTTTTAAAAGTCTGAAAAACTACAAGTCTTAGCGAATATTTATTTATTTTTAGTCTTCTGTTCAAGACATAGTTTCTTAAGCATATAGTCATCTTGAATCTGTCTTAACCAAAAAGAAAAATAATGCGATATTTAGAAATTTTTAATTCCGAAAGACAACGGCTTTGGTTTGAAATGCTACATACACGCAGATGTTAAAAAATATGCAGACTTTCATAATTGCTTTAAAAATAGGAGAGTATGTTCGCAAAACGTGTGTAATAAAATTTCACACAATAATTAAGTCCGAGTCTGTTCTTGTTATTTATTTATGGAAATGTGAAAATCCACTGTGACTTTTCATGCATTTTCAATTAGCAGAGTGTTTAAAATGCTATTAAATTAATTCACTTGCAGTTTCCCCGAATATTTATGAAAGTATTAGAGTGAAATAAGAGCTTTATAATGTATTGCTAAGCTTTAGTAATTCTTCAAACCTATCGTTACAACTCCCAACACATAGTAGTTAAATCAACCACTTTTTACAAACAGTACTTTTTCTGATGAACAAATTAACTAGCTGGTTGTTATTGCACCTGAAAAATAATTAAAAATTTTTCTTTGCAAAAGTGGTTAGCTATATAACTAGGATATTGGCAGCCATACTAATGGCAATGATGGGCATCTATTTCAATAATTTACACAACCCAAGCCTACAGTTTTTAATAATAAAATAATACTTATTATTATTCCGTTTTGTAATATTGCAAACTACAAAATTTCTAAACTCACAGGCATTTACCAGTCTGGATAAAATTAAAAATACATAGAATGAAAGGCCTCGCTTAAAAGAGTTTTCACATTCCTCGTGTTATTTATTATTATAAAAATTTCGTGTCGTTAGGTAGGATTACCGAGAAAAAATAATATTATGTATCTATTCTGTAACATGAATAATGGTGTTTTATCATTTCTATTTCATCTATGCACAAAAAACATACTTCATGAAATTAATCAATTTAAAATAAGTGAAAGCAGAGTAATCCTTGAGGAGATTTAAAACATCGTAACGAATATTAGTTTTTAATTTTTAATGCAAAATAATTTAATCTTCAGTATTTCTATGGCGTGTTGTGAGCTGTGTAAAAAATGACAGATTAGAATTTATTATGCAATATATATGGAAATTTACAAAACAGATACTTTTACTTTTTTTTTCAGAGATAAATTATACATACTCCTTTTTTTAATGATGTGCGAAATATGTTCTTTGAAAAATACAGATATACGACCGCATTATTTATTGAATTAAACTTTCGTCCATAACTTGGAGAGTATCATATTTAAACATTTTTTAATGGAATAAAAACCCTTCTCCATAAGTAAATAATTCTTAAACTTTGTATTATGTAAAATTTTAGCAATTTAAACGCTTCTTTCGTAAACAAGTAATAGAAATAAAACTATTATTACATAAAAAGAACTTGTTTTAACAGTAACGATCTTTTAACCTTTTCTGCAATGCTCTCAGTCGGGAACTTCAAATTAAAAATTTATTCAAAAATGAAATTTTATCAATATTGACTTAAAAAAATAGCAGATAAAGTTAAAATATGACTTGATATTTTGAAATAGAAGTTGTATTTCTATCATTAATGGGAAACTAGATAAAAAATCAATCATGAAAATAGCTATTTTCATTTTTACAGAGTTACCTTGATACACCCTCACCCCCTTCAAACTTTATTCATATTTTTACTTAAATTTAAAACTAAATCTTTCATTAATTCTTAATATTTTACTTATCATTTAAACTACGCATCACTTTACTCCGTTATTTTATGAAAATAAGCTCTTATACGTAAGCCTAATGGTGTACTCAAAGTTTGGTAACGCAGGAGTTAGGCTTTCTTTTTCTAGGAGGTATTGACCAAAAAGACCCACAAAGTGCTTCACCACTGAAAAAGCTTGAGAAATCCTGCTCTAAATTTTGAAAAATATTTAAGTAGGTAGGAGAGGGCATAGGGCTATACAGATCTTACGTGCATGCTGGTAGCGTAAACACAACAGCTTTTATTCAACCTAAATTGGAAATTTCATCTTTTTGTACCAATGTTAGACTTGATCTGATAACTCATCCTTGAACTTTACTATGGGTTTGTGAATATCACAAGTCGAAACGTAGAAGGAATAATATTAACGTGGCTAACGAGAAAGACAGGCTGCGGTGCTGACATCTGGTCACACACCTTTTGCCCTCACAGAGTCATGTGACTTAGGAGGTGTGGCCATCTTGGTCCGAGATAGCCACAGTAGGATGGCCACACCCCCTAGGTCCCGTGACTCTTCGAGGGCAAAAGGGGTGTGACCAAATGTCAGCACCGCAGCCTGTGTTTCCCATCAGCAACGAATATTAACTACTTCCGTCAAAACTTATGACGAGTTAAGCTTTCATTGATTTTTCATGCCATACAGTAAGTACAATGACGAGTATACTCCTCATGCAGCCACAAAAATTTACGGTATAGTACTAGCCACTTTTTGTAAACAGTAACTTTTGTATTAGAATATATAAAAGTAGAACTATTCGTGCCAGAACCAGTTGCTGTCGCAGTGAAAAGGAAAAGCTGTTAACTAAAAGTTTCCGTAATTTCGTAAAGCATGTATGGGCAACCTTTCAAAAGTTATAGCTCAAACTTTAGGATGTTAGTGAAATCGCGGGCCGTATAATTAGGACTTATATAGGATTTTTAATGGTTTATGTATGTTTTATGTGGAGTTTTGATGTGTTCTGCCGGCCGGTTCAAAAGCCGTGGCGGGCGACTTTCGGCCCACGGGCTGGAGGTTGCTCATGTGTGGCGTAAAGGTTCGAGGAGCTCATAATGCGACTGATGTTGCTATTGAATATAGTAATAAATTAGGCTTAAAAATGCTTGACCACTGAATCCGGCGGCACTTTCATTACTTAGGTTGATATCATAAATCCCTAACGGATACTTTTTACCTTTAGAATTTCTCGGAACAAGTCGTGGCGAAATTTTCAGCTAGTAGTATTTTATTACGATTATATTTATAGCAGTATTATAATTCTAATGACCAATATATAAGAATTACAAAATGAAACGTTTTTAAAAGAAAATTAGTGATTTCAGGAACAATTTTTCATTATTAAATTTCATCGGAATGGGTTACTGAAGCGCTACTCCACCAGCGAATGCGCTGCGTCATCATACTTACTTCCCCTTGTTCGATTAAAGAAACAAGAATAATGAATAACCTAAGCATTTCATAGTTATTTTGTTTGCCCATGTAAATAATACTTCAAATGCAACATTCACTCTTTCAAGCAAACACAATTTTATACGCTTTACCAACGCAAATTCAACTCGTTTTGCTCAAAATGCAGCAAAAGATAAGTTTCTGAGAGACAGTTCAACATTCATAGGTACCAACACATACTTTTATCGAAAACATACCTGCTAAGTTCTATGCTTTGTGCCAATTTTGGATAGTCCAAATTATCAATAAAAAATAAAACTGTCGGAAGGAAAATAGTTGACAGGCATGGAATTTTCACCTGCTTCTCGCAGACCTTATTATATTGAACTGTATTAACATGCTTTTGTGTTTCTGTAATAATAATAATGGGCCTACAGGTCATTCATACGTCTATAGACAACAGTTACAGACCGACAGACAGATACCCAAATCGAAAGCATAAGGAGTTTGAATATTTTTGAACAGTCCAGAAAAAAATTATTTAGACACTAACATATCCTCTATAAAGTATTGCCATAAACTCTCCTTCCAAACTCTCTTTTTTTAACTCAACCCAATTCATATCAGTCACAGTAAAAAAAGAAAACCAGCTTTTGCCTTCATCTCTTATTCAATAAACTTGCAAGCGGCGGTTTGTTCATAGCAATCCCGGCGAAGCAAAAAAAAAAAAAACTCTTTTCAGAAAATGCTTTTGGGCGAAAAGGACTCGGCGCATCATTAAGTTTACTGGAGTTCCACGACTATGCCTGGGGGAGAACTGTGAACAAGCATATGCAA
This sequence comes from Cheiracanthium punctorium, assembly GCA_038373885.1. Classification (NCBI taxonomy): domain Eukaryota; kingdom Metazoa; phylum Arthropoda; class Arachnida; order Araneae; family Cheiracanthiidae; genus Cheiracanthium; species Cheiracanthium punctorium. Next base: position 232,723 of record JAWZYV010020068.1, on the reverse strand, counting down.
TCAACCGTGTGATGCTGGTAATCAATTGATAAGTTGCTCTGGAATAAGATAGTAAAAAGGACTGCATAAAGTAAGAATATAATTATTCAAATTTGCAGTTTTTTTTTCTCTGTAACAAAATAGTGGTGTTACTAAAATGACTGACAAGAAAATAATTTTATAACTTATTTTTATGTGAGTTTTTTTCTTTCTCGATGAAAAACAAAGAGCCATATTTGGAATTTAAATAAATTGGATTTTGAGTTGTTTCAATAAACAACTTCCTGAAAAATTAGGTTAACGTGCTTTTTCTGTCAACGAGAATTATCGTACTTCAGAATCTCAGTTTCCTTGGCGACTACGAGATGACTCGTTTTTGTTCTGTCTGTGTGTCTAAGTCACCGGCAACGATTACTGTCGTCGAGAATACATATAATGTATTCATAGATTCTGGAAACTGAAAAAGACTATATTATGGTAATCTGAGGATATTTGCTCTTCTCTTACAGGGGTATGGGGGATTCGAGCCCCCTGAGCCCCACCCTTTCCTACCCCACTGTTTCAAGGGTTTTGATTGGTTGATTTCGCATTGCTCGTCCAACTATTCTGAAGAACAACTTATAAAAAAAATTGGGTTACTGGTGCAATATTATCATAAGGGAATTTTGTCTATTTTCAAGGTAAGTCTGTGGTAAAAAAGTGACTCACGTGCCATAACACTGCAGTGCATAACTCTGTGTTGTAATATGGATTTTAGAGTAAGACATTAGGACCTCATAAGTACCCTTTATTATAACTAACCTCATTAGTACCCATTTCTCAGCATTACACTCATTTAAAGGGGCTTAGGAAGATTGAGAAGCAAATATACACGTATTTTAGACCCTTGCGATTTTACATTTAATGTTCAAAATAATTGTCGCAGTAAAATGAATTTTTTTTTTAATAATACAGTGTAGCACATAAAAAAAACTTCAGACAAAACTCCATTATCTTTCATAGATGTTTCAATTTTCTTTTTTTAATTTTTACTATATACATTTTTTTTCAACAGTACGTGTCGCTATCCGTAAGATAAGTCAATTTAAAACACACATATAAACAAAAATTTTTGTTTCAAAATAAAGTACAATATATATTTTATAGAACGAATTAATATTTAGGGGAAAAATTTAAATTTAGAAATTTAGAAATTTTATTTTAAATTGATATTTGAAAAAACAAATCTTACTTTTCCCTTTATATTTCTGTTAAAAATTTCAGAAGTTTTTCTCTCTCGCTTTTAATATTAATTCATTCCATAGATACTGATACCAGTTATAACTGTACAAAGTTTCACGAATATATGAATCATAGATATTTTGTTATCTTACGGAAAGTTCATTAAAAATGCGTTTTGAGAAAACGCAGTTTAAAGCCACCTTATCGTTTTCAAATATAAGACATTCATGAAACGTTTTTATGTGTATCTCCGGTTCTAACTTGAATAACTACATAAACTGAGATCAAGATGTTCAGAAATAAGTAAGGTTTCAAATAAAATTAAAAAATTAATTTTTTGAAACCTTAATCCTCCTATGAACCCTTACGAAGAAAATAATTTCGACTCTTTCTAAGAAACTGTTGATGATTATAAGAGACTATCTGACAAGACACACAAATCATTTTTAGGGGACTCGACGGCTTCTGATCAATTATCTTTATTTAAAATGTTGTTACTAAAGAAAATAATTTTCACATGAACAATAAGCCTTAACGAAAAGATGCCACCTTCCCAATTTCTTCCGGAGATTTTTTATGTCTGATTTTTACCTACCGAGCGATGCCAAGTAGAAAGCCAAAAATTTAATATAAAATAAATCAGTTTAAAAATTGTGGTAAAATATCTCCCGAAGAAATCGGAACCGTTGGCGGGTATGTTAATGTAACAAAACTTTTGAAATTCAACTATTTAATAAAAATTAAGGATTAAAAAAGTGTCAGCACTGCAGTCTGTCTTTCTCGTCAGCTTAAATACTGCTGTAAAGTATTCACTGAAATGAATAAAGAGCCTGTGCACGTCGATGTCCAGTTGTTAGAGGTCGAAGGAATTGGAGGAAAACATTTAGAGGAAGGGAGTGCATCGCTTATTATTAGCAGTACCAGAAAGCAGCGTGCATGCGATAGAGATTTTCAACACCAGGTCATTAGTGCACAAAAATTACGTTCCAAGCTGAATTACAGCCCAAAAGATGCATTAAGCTTTTTACGGTTAAAAATAGAATTTTATTTTCTTTCAATAAATCTTATATTAATATTATGCTACAAAACAAGATTAAATTTTATGCAATATTTACTCTTAATTCCAATGCCACGTGCTTTGTTTCATTATTGTGTTGTAATACTGTAACAGTTTATTTTTTATATTGCATTTTTGTTCTTGTTGTTTCAAGTTATCATTTTAATGCTTTGACTAATACCGGTATTCCGATACAGCCTTTAAAAAAATACCGAATACCGGTATTGTAATTTTGGGTTCGGCATTGCAATACTAATCAGAAGAAACCTCACTCGAATATTTCACAGGTCTCCAATTACCTATTTTATGTTTTTATTCTAGACGTAACATATCATAACCCAAATGGTAAAAGCAATATGAAACTTAAAATAGTCTTTTAAATTCCAGATACGTGAAATTAACGTATGTACCTGCGTATTCTTTCGACATGCATGCCATCCACAAAAGAAAATTCTGCCACTAATGATATACATTTGCGTCTTTCACAATGAATAATGGAGCACTAGGAAAAGATCCAGCCGTCTAGGGAAATTTTTCAGAATTAATGAAAATATGCAGACGTCATCTCATGGATCATAATGAAGAAGAATAATCATTGTTGCCGCTAGATGAGTCAGTAATACACTTTTGTGTTTCATCTTTTTGAAAAAAAATGGAAGGCCATTAAAATGGGTTTTTATTTACAAAATGAGTTTGCTTTTGGTTTATGAAGTATTTTGTTAACCTTAAATAACATGCCGTTGGATATTGTCAAGTCTCCATATTTTTATATCCCAGTTTGAATGCGGTATAGTGTTCGGAAAAAAAAAAGAAAATTAATAGGTAAATGTTTTTAAAATTGCATTGTCTGAAAATATTTTTTGCTTTTCTCGGATCACAGTTTTACTGCACTCTACTATAGGGTGGCACAAATAAAAATGGCCCGTTAAACAGAGTTCCAGATTACAAAGTAACACAACAAAGGAAAAACTACATAGTTTGCTAACTTACCTATAGCAGATGTTGAAAATGACCACTACTAATCTCTCGGTACTTTTGGGCCTTTGTCAGTATGTGCATATGATGTGCGCGTCAAATATTCACGTCCAATTGTACCCCCTAGTGTGGGCCTCTTTTACTTGTTCCACCCTGTATTTGAAAGAGAGACATATCACAGCTGCCAGCATTTGTGCAACGTAACTAACCACTTTTTCTAAATAGTTATTTTTATTTTAAAATATCACAAACTTTAGATGTATGGGCGCGGGTAAGACCTCTAAAAAAATCTTTTGCAATTACAGTAGAACCTCGAAAACCCGAGCCTCGATTAACCGAAACTCTCCGTTAACCGAAGTCGGTTTCCTCTTCACTTTTTTTTTTCATCAGAAAATTACTTTTCTAAGAGATTCTGAAACTGGTGCAGTTTCAATAATTGAGCTTTGGTAAACTGCCAATGTCAAAGACTGTATTTATATGATCAGTGACGCGTGGGAATCTATGCCGCAATCGACACTAAGACGAAATTGGCGAAAAGTTTTGCCGTATTTTTAAACTAGCGCAGATGAAAATGCTACAGACATTGTGAAAGATGGTGTTACTGAGTTTTCGATCCTTTTTAGCACAATGAAAGGTTTTGAAAATTGTGGATATAAAGAAATCACAGATTAGTTGAATTGTGACGTGGATGATACGGGCATCCAGTTGCTCAATGATGAGGAATTAATAGCAGAAGTCCGAAAGTCTCCAAAAGAAGAAGATGAGAATGATTTTGGATTAATTAAGATCTGTAACAATGATGCTTTTGAATGTTTCTTAAAAGGTTTTTTTGGTTGGAACAACAGGGACAGTGTGATTCCTCTGAAATCGTGCTTTTAAGAAAACTTCGGGGTAGAGCTGCACGGCAAAGAATGGCCAATTTACACCAGATGAAGCTGCCATTTAAATCATTATAAGCTTTTGTTTCAGAAATAAATTTATTTTCATTTATAATTTTAATTTACTTAGCAGTTAAAATAGTCATAATAGCAGTTCAATGACAATACTACATACTAAACTAGATGATTTTTGATGAATTCTCGATTATCCGAAGTAGGTCGGTCCCAATTACTTCGGATAATCGAGGTTCTACTGTATCTGTATAATGTAACAGTCGCAAACAGGGTTACAGAGTTTACAGGGTTACAGGGTTTGTAGGTCCAAATGACTCAATAAACACTTCAGACAAGCATATTTCAGCAGCACAAGCACTTAGAAGTTAACGCCAGGGAATAATTTATTTTTTCTCAGCTTGAAAACATTGTTAGCCACTTTTAACTTTGATTTCAGACACTTTTCCTACGGTAGAGTTGGCAACACTGATCGGAAACAGTTTTCAAAACCTCTTTTTTATATTTTTCTTCATACATAGCAACTTGGGAAAAAAATTTGGCTCATCTCAAAAAATCAAGTTACGCGAAAAGCCACTGAAGAATTTCATGAGCTTCTAAGTAAAAATTTAACATGTGTAGTTCATATGCCAAAATTTACGGCAATCTGTTCACCCGTTTTTCCTACAGAATGCTTAATATAAGAGATCTTTAGTTATAACCATATTTATTTATATATTTATTTAATAAGTTGATTTCCTCTAAATTGAATCGCTAATAATTGTTTTGACAAGCCGTAGCGAAAAGTGGTCACGACATAATCAATGTAGAATTTTTAAATTTTCCTAAATGTATAAATTTATCAAATCTTAAAGTGCACAGTGTCCATAATCAGAGCTAATGTTAATTTAAAGTTCACATGCTACAGGCTGCTCACACTGCACAGAGCCGTACGATTCCCGCCGTAAATTATCCGAACCGCGCATGAGGAAAGACTATGCGGCAATTACTAATTAGTTGTAATTAAAGTTTGTAAGTCGAATTTTATTCTACTTGAACCCACGGAAAATAGGAATAGTGGTGAGTGATCTTCCGATAAAGGCGTGGCAATTAAAAGTTATAGTTACTCACTGTTTGAAATAAAATGTGTCTGAAAATTATTCCAGTGGGCATTTGTATTTACGGTAACAATTCCGTTAACGATTTCACATATTGTTTATACAAAACATAAAATTAGAAGTTTCTTTACTTTTATTGTAATAAGATAAAAAAACAAAGCCTTATCCTAGAGCATAGGTAGAAAATGAAGATTTTTTGTAAGTTGTACAAAAGATATAGTTAATAAAGTCTGAAAAATAAGAACTTTACGATGATTAAAGAAAAGTAACACTCTCCAAAAATGAGACAAACAAACAAACAAAATAGCATTTTAACGGTATTTTTTATACTTTTTTCTTTATTTTTTAAAATCAATTACATATATTGGGCTTTATAGTAACAGTTCTTAAGTAACTGGGAATAGCTTTAGATCAAGTAACTGACAATAACAGAAAAAGAGAAATGCGACTCTGAGGTCAATGTGGGAGATCTCCCAATCGGTTGTGCATCGACTTGCTTTAAAATTTATTGTCAAGAAAATACTGATATAAAGAATAATTTTAGCGAAAACAGTAAACAAATCGACCAGATTTTCCGTTTTTTTTTTTAAAAATAATCATTTGTAATTTTGGATCCCAAACTTTAATGGCTCCTATCTTCGGAAAGCGTTTGGGACATTTAGTTTCCTGTTTAATATTGTTTGCCTTCTCGATTACCGAAACTACCAGTTTGTACCGGATACAGGGGCGTAGCCAGAAATTTTTCATGGGGGGGGTTACGACTACTACAACTCATACATATGTATACGTGTGTGTGATAATGTAGTGAAGAATATACATTTTGTATGCCAAAAAATTCCTCATGGGGGGTTATGACCCCCATAACCCCCCCCCCCCCCTTGGCTACGCCCCTGACCTGATATATATATATATATATATATATCCGGTACGAAAAAATATCTGGTATTTGCAGTGCATGGAGCCTTTGCTCCCTTCAATTACAATTGCATGTTTCGAAAAATTTGAAGATTAAAATAAGGGATAATGAAGGGAAGTTGCTCATGGGCGTGAAAAAATGTTAAATCTAATAAAAAATGGAAAACTAAAATTAAAACAAAAAACATTTGTAAAAGTTAAGTAAAAAATTTAAAATAATTACAAAACACCTTTACTCTTTACATCAACAATGATTTTTCCCTGATAACAAACTTGTGCTTCTTCTTCTTTCAAACCGTAATTTCATTCAGTTTACTAAAATGACATCCAGTATTCAAATTAGTCTCAAAGGACTGTTGAATATCCGAACGTTCTTTGATCTTTCATTCATCTCGCTTTTCAAAATAGATGAAAGCGAAAGCTCTCTGATGAGATGAATAAAGTTATAATCTCAAACTTATTTATTGAGTCTTCATGTCTCGTCGCTGTTCAGTGAATTTGTTCTTTTATGAAATGGCGTGTAACGTACATGAACTCAGGTCTTTTTGTGAAATCCACATCTCAAACATTGTATAATACAACCGAGAATTTAGTCAAACCGTCAAATAGTTCACCTACTTTGTTGCTCTTCTGTTGCTTAAATCTGCAGGTATATTTTGGAAAACTAGTGAAAAAATTGCTCTCACTTCGTATCAAAAATTATTAAAATTAAGTATAAATGAAATTAAATGCAGGTAAGGTTTGGAATAAATGGTACAGGTTTTTAAAATGAAACTGAGAGTACTCAAAGACGCTTGCATTAATTGAGTGGATTTGAATAAAGTTTACTATATCTAACACTTTTAACTTAACCCCTTGTTGGTCAGCGTCGCATATTAAACATTCGGCGTTTTTGCAGTCGTACTGTCGACGATAAAGGGAAAAACGCATCAAAAATTGAATTTATTGCTATTCACACCTTCCAGAGGTAAGTACCAGAGTGAAAGAAACAGTTTTTTTATTTCTATTTGAAATTGAGAATAATTTGATCATTATGGTCAAATTATTCCCCATTATGCCCCCCCCCCCCCAATTATGGAAGGGGGCCCTTCAGATCTCCGAACCCTTGGCCCAAGTTTTTTCGCTAATGATAAGGTTAGAAATCTATTTTCCAAAGTATTGTTTAACATAAAGTAAATAAAAAACTTTGTAAAAAATACACATAAGATTTTATAGGTAAGTAGATATGTACCTTTCGACCAAAAATTGTTTTAGTCTTCCTCAGTCAAGGCCCTTCGTCACAAGGAGCACAGGGAACTCTGTTCCTGTTCGCTGTGCTCCTTGTGACGAAGGGCTTTGACTGAGGAAGACCAAAACAATTTTTGGTCGAAACGTACGTATCTACTTACCTATAACATCTTATGTGTGTTTTTTACAAAGTTTTTATTTACTTTATCGTTTAACACCAGTATTTTGAGTGTTTTTTTCTATTTTTTAATATAATTTTCGCTGTTATTTTTATATTGATAATTTTTTAATATTAGTCTATACTATTAAACTCAAAGTAATAGCATAAAAAACAGTATAAGAATGGTGAATTTTAAAGCTAGGATGCGTTACGAGGGAAAACTGAAGATCAATGGCCTTCAAGTCTTCGTGCGCGTTCCTTAACTAACTGAATCAAGTACCGAACGGCAACGGGATTTTAACAGAGGACGTACCACAAAAATTATGTCATATTTTGAGCACAACTACTTTGGATATCGCATTAAATATGGTGGTTCGCACTTCATATCCCATTTTTAGACGTGAATCTTCGCCTCTCCTTTTTGCTGTGTATTGCTACTATGCGGAGTACCCGCCAATGGCTGCTTTTATTTATTGATCTATTTTGCATATATTTAGGCATATTTTTTTAAATTATATTATTTATCTTTTTATAAAAACTAATAAATTACAATTTTGTTTAGAAACAAGCTCAGCTTTGTTTATAGAAAGTGAGCCTGATTATATCTAAACATTTGACCACAGCGCAATTCTTTCTTGATATTTAAACATTCTTTGTATAAAATAGAACCTATTCATAAGTAACGTGAAGAAAGAAAAAATTCTTAAACCTCCAGTTATCTTAAAAATAAATAAATAATGGCACATGCGTGCTTGTACTTTTCTGCCGTTGGCATTCTCATAGACTCAACTCTGTTTCTAATGACACATTTATTCTTTCCTCTTTGAATAATAAAGCACCAAGGAAAGATTTTGGTGTGGGAAAGTTACCAGGAGTGTGGTGCCGAGATGCTCATGCAAGCGACACCCTCTGAAGAACGATTACGCAAATACTGGTAGTTAATAGCTTCAGTATAACTCTTTTCTGTAATTTAGTTGAAAAAGACGAAAAAAGATGCATCATTTAATCATCATTTTCCTCATCAGAGAAGGGAAGGAAAAGATATTTCTCATTTCTAGATGCTAAAATGTCTTCACCCGCGTTTTTAGCAGTGAAAATCTTGACTCTGCATTCGGGTAGATTTGAAAGTAAGATTACAATTTTAAAAGATGCCTTCAGACTTATCTATAGTGCGATCCCTTACTGTATATAGATAACATCTTTTTCTAAGCAATTTTCGGATTAAAGTGCGGCAAAATATTAGAGTCAAGTACGTGAATTGATTAAACATTTTAAATATATTTAAAAACTTAGTGTTCACGAAAAAAGCTTAATTAAATTCCGTAGGGGTAGGAAGCTGTAAATATCTATATTAGGGGTCGACTGATACCAGATTTCAACCGATACCCGATACTTTTTTATAAGGGACTGTATACATATTATAATAAAAAATTTAACATATCGCAGCTACCAAAGGTTTTTCACCACTAATTTTTACAAAGCAATTTATTTTTAATATAAAGCCAAAAAAACTATCGAAAATTTCGGGGAGGGGAGAAGATTGGCAGTAATGGTATATAGACAACGTTTCTCATCACTTGCTTTTGGAGAAATTTTTTTCTGTGTCTACATTTTTCCGAATGTAAGTGACAGGAAATTGGGTTCCATGAAACATTGAATTTTGTATGTCGATATGTATACAGCCCCTTGTAAAAAAAGTATCGGATATCGGTTGAAATATGGTATCGGTCGATCCCTAATATATATTCTTCGGAGAGTAATCGTTGATGTATCCTGTTAGAACGGGCTTGACGACTGCTAATAGAATCGTACTAGGGATTTCGACTTCCTTAAATCTAAACTAATGAATAATGCCTACAGCGATCTTGGTAAAAGGGAAGAATTTTATTCATGAGAAGAAGGGTTTAAATACTTGCTTTAAAAATAGCACACAATGGTAAAATCTTGTGATCTTAGTGACTAAACGCATCAGAGGCTGGACAGAAAGTATCTAAATTCCACAAGTGAGTGAAATTTTTAATTAACATTTTCCTAGTATATCGAATACACTCCGATGCTAGGCTGTTTCCGCCCGCCACTTATAATTGTTACGTTTGCTCAATCCGACGCTTGCTTGCACATCACTACAGTTTTAATAGTAGGCTACCTTTTTTATGTCGGACACAATCATTGACAAAAATTATAGCATGGGTGGAGGTATACCCGTCATTCCGTTTTAAAAGTGCCAAAATGGCAAGAAGGTAATAACTTACGTTGGCAAAGTATCGCTATATTTAAATATCGAAATTTGCGCCGGCCCATACATTTAAAACTAAAATTTCTAAGACTAATGAATAAGTCTCCTAGTCCATAAAAAACACATATTCGGAGAGCACAAAATGCATTCTTTTACTATTGTGTGTTAAATGGAGGAAAAGTATTGAAATGACATTCTTTATTTTTGATCCCGTACGTGCAACACAACTCACATTTGACACGCATGAAAAATTAAATTCTTTTTAGAACTTTTTTGGAAAAGAGTTAGCATAAAAACGTAGTGACATGATTTCAAAATTTCAACTCGCATAAAGCTTTGGAATGGGGAAAAAACATTAAAACTCAGCAATCTCCATGTTAACGTTCATTTCTTGCCAAAAGAAACTAAAGTATTTCTTCTCAAAAGAACACGCGTTTGATTACTGCCAGCCTTTACGCTGGTTGACACACACATACACACAAAATATATGCATATATAAGTATCGTGTGAGACGTTTAACACAAAATATATATGAAATATGGCATATAAAAAACATGGCATATTTCAGAAGGAGTTTCATTATTTTACTGATCAAAGTTATCAACTTAGCCACTTTGTGGCTAGATCTGGCCAATTTAACTAGCCTCAAAATTTCGAAAAACGCTACTAGTAGCTATTTTATCCATATCTTTTTTTGTTCTAAGTAATTTCTGTATATTTCTAGCCATTTTAAACCTTCTTTGATTATACAGTCCGTTCTGCTAGCTCGCATCTGTAGTTTTCCATTTACATTATTAAATATAATTAAAATTTGTTTTATAATGCGCATCCGAAAATTTGAAGGTAAAAAATTTCACCATTGGGGTCTTTTTAGACGTAGACGGTATGCGGCAGCAAAATAAAATTTCGCAGACGACTGTCTGGATGTCAGCAACAAAATAGGGCAGTTTCATTTGGCATAACAATTTATTTCTTCTAGGACAGACATTCCACGAAAACGAAGACAAAACAAAATTTTTATTGTTACTGGAATCAGTTATGAGTAATTTATTTTTCTCTCAGATCTATATAATTTTTAACCATTCTAGGTATCTGTTCTTCGGCAGAGTTGGCAACACTGTTACTGATCCATTTTTACTCTCTGGAGAGACTTTCTTATTTTACTCTTATTTTATATATCATTTGTAAATGTTATTAACGGGTGATACAAAACATCTAAATAACAATTTTCGCCAAACAAAGCATTGCAAGTTGAAATGTAAGCAATTTAATAAATTTCGAGATATGCTGATCTATTTTTATTAATGTTGATATCTTATTATATATTTAAAGAGTATGCTTTCTTTGTGAGCATATTTAAACAGTTTTTCTTCAAATGCTAGTGATTATCTTTAAAATAGACACACCTCATTATACGGCTCTGAAACATAATCTCAAAATTCGCAAGTACTTTAAAACACAATTAGAGTTTAAACGCGGTTAGAATTCCATGAAAAATTACGAAGCATTTCTCGGATGTCTGCTTATCTTCTCAACTTGGACAGATATTTTGGAACTGCAACACAAATAAGCTATTTAGAATATGCAAACCCTTGCTTACATGCGGAAAGAGAGAATTAATATAAATTAGCGACTAGCTGCAAGTGTAGTATCGTTCATTAAGGGCATGTTACAGAATGTTAATTAGTATAGAAGCTGAAACTGACTGCGATGAATTACTAACGTTTTAGAAATCGTTTGAGGTGGTAGTCTTTTAAAAGTATACTGAAGATTTGTGATATGCCCTACTGGGTTACTGTTTTGCTCGAAGGAATCTTACTTACATTCCTTTTATTCGTTTCTTTTTTTTATTCTTGTACAAGAAAAGAAAGTATAATTTAAAATATATTGAAAAAAAAAGGAAAAAAAAGATTGAGATTAAATCGTCTCCTTAAGGAAAAGCACATTGGGGTTAGGTGCCAAAGGGAATAATTCTTTGGACGGAGGATTTTTAAGGGGCTCATCAGATTATTCAAGTTAGATATGAAGAAAACTGCACAAAACATTTAAACTGCACCTCAGCCAACTGCTGATGTTCAGTGTCTTAGGCATTCCTCCATTAGTTGTCTAAATCGAGGCAGAGTTTTTTTTTTTTTCCTCAAAGGACTTAGAAAGCATGTTTCTATTACCTGAAGCCAAATAGCAAAATATTTTAAAGAATATTGGAAATCTTTGATTCTTAATAGAGTACATAATTATGAAAAGAATTAATTAAATATGACCCAATTTGCCATTATACTAAGTAAATTAGCCCTTTTACAGTGTACATCAATTGCAAATGTTAAATTATTATTATTATCATAGGGAAAGCCCATTTCAAGACCGCTGAAGGAAATCTTTTTCTAATAAATAGAAACTGTGCAAAACTTTCTGGTGGTGTAATGATATAACTTGATAACTTTTTAAAAAAGATTATTTTACTATGAAAGAATTAATTAATTGTTTTCTGGAATTCTAAATTGGCTGGATTTAAAAGCATGGATAATCTCTTTCAGTAAAAGAAAGAAAAGAAAAAAAGTGAAAGTAATGTATCTCAATATAACCAGCTGGTTATTTTATACGCTATTTTAATTTGAATATCACTCGTACAGCTGAAATTTGGATTACAAATGTTAGCATAATGCTCAACTATTATAGGTTACATGTTTTGTAACGTCGACCATACTGAATAATAATTAATGGCAAGGGAGACTTCATTCTCTGTATTCGCAATTCGGAATCCGAAATTGGTGCTAGGTTTATTTATGCATTATTTATTTGAACCAACTTTCACGAACATAATTAATTCATGTGTATCAATTCGTTCCGCTAACCAACTCGGTAATGAGAATCCACAATGTGAACTATTGGTGGGAATTAAAGTTATGCAACGTGATGCATAATACACTCTTGTCGAAAAGAGTATGTGCTTAAAAAATATCCTATCATGCTCTTTCATACCTGACATTTTCTAGAGATTGATATAACGTGAAGCTCACTTATACATATTGCAAACAACTTGATGGGAGTAATTAATTAATTTTTCGTTCTTTCCACTTTAAATGGATGACCGAAATAACATGTGAATAATCTGCAAATAGATGTTATAGCAAATAAATTATATGAAGTGGATGATACAGAAACGTCAATACAATATTGCAGAAAATTCTGCTTATTTTTCGGGTTCGTTGCTTAAAGGTCAATGTATATGGATACTTTTAGTAAACATTCCAGCTGATTAGAAAGGAACACAAATTTTATGGATTCTAGAAATTCGACGAGCAGCAATCTTCAGGACATAATTCACAGACATTAAAAAGTAGCTCGCCTTTAAACAGTCAACTCAACACTCTTTCTCAGATACAGCATTTCGCATGAAATGAAATCCTTCCACAGTCGAAACACTCAGCGGAAATTTTCGGACAGAACTCTTAACTGCTCCTCAGCATACAGTAATGAAGAATTCACAAGAAGTTTTCAAAGGTAAGGTTCGAGAAACAAACGTAAGTTTCCCAGCAAAATAGCACAGAGCAATAGAGCTCTCAATGCACCGTACTCTATGAGCGATCTCTGAAAACTGAACCGACTGAGTGAGGCGAGCTGCTCTTTTATACTTTTTTTCAAACGTGCTTGCGAACGTTTTTCTGATTGCGACAGCATTCCAAATCAGCAACACTTCCTGTTGGTCACGCATAATGATTACACAATAGTAATGCTACAATGCAATAATAATAATGCAGAAGCAAACATTACAGACCCCTTTAAACGTCTCTAAGCTTAGTGACTTTTTAGGCGAAATATCGCCAAATCTGGTGTCTAAAAGAAGTTCCCCAATTTAAAATAATTTCTCAACAATGGAGGAACCCAAAACCCTTATCTCGTGTTCTAGCTAACCAATTTTCGCTCAACAAAATTCAAAATTTTAGTATTCGAACTTGGAACTAAGGAACTTCTTCTATACTGTGTGCGAAATACTGCCTAAGAAGGTTGAAAATTTTTCGGACGAAACGCGTGTCCTGTCTGATAAGCATCTGTCGTGTGTGTTATTTTACAATTTTATTCCAACGCTTTTGATAGCTACCAACAATTCCGATTCTACCGACAGAAATTCCACCACAATTTTAAAACAGCTGTGCCTTTTAATAAAATTTGGCCATTAATAGGTCTAAGTTAGAGTCCCTAAATTAAAACTTTTTTTAAGGTCAATAAAATTTTTCCGATACACTTTCTTTTAATATTACGTGAAATGTGTTATCGAATTTGATATCAATTAAAGGTTATCTGGTAACCCTGCTTTGACGCCTTACAACTGTAGCGTATTTCATGTAAGATTAAACTAATAAACATCGGACAAATTTCATTTGACCTTCAAAATATGCCGCTTTGGCAACCCTAGTCAAAATTAGTAGTGGAAAATTTTTCGTTAAAATCGGAAGAGTTGGCAGCTATGCATACTAGAACGCTGTTCTTAATTTTCCTAAGTACCATACTTCCCCTATAAGTTTTTCGTTATGTTTTTGGGACATCCTTTATAACGTCATCCAAATGCGGCCATTGACGCTTTGAGATCTAAGCCCGAGACAGGGCTGGCCCAAGGGGGTGCGAATGTAGGCGATCGCCTAAGGCCCCGCTCCTGGGCTATTTTATTGCTATCTCATAAGACATGATAAAGAAGAGGCCCCGCTCTAGCGCTTCGCCTCGGGCCCCGCACGTCCCTCGGGCCGTCTCTGCCCGAGAGTCATTCGGGTTGCTATTTTATGGAAAACAAAGCCCGAGAGGCTCTCGTTGTCAACTTTTAACTCTCTGAGCTATAAAAGTAGGGACTACATACGTTTGCTGTCTTTTCAGATATTATCTACGACGAAGCTTTCAAGTATTGAAAAAAATGTAGGAAGTTAGCAGAACCAAACAGAATTTAATATTGGAAACGATCTGATTTAAGTTACTTTTTGAATTTTGGCATCTATATTTCGGTAACCGAAGCAAATTTCTTAAATAATACAGCTGCCAACAATTCCGGAGAATAACAAAATACGTTTTGTAAAATCATCTTATAAATCTTTTTGCAATGGCGATATGGGGAATAAATTTATTTTTAACAGAAGGTCATGATGCCATATTTTAATTTAAAAATTACAAATTTTAAAAAGTGGGTATCTGTATTTCGGAATTGTTAGAAGCTTTTAAAATAATGTCAATTTATAACTGAAGCATACGAGTATTTTCAGATATTTGAACAACATTCAAATTTTTATTGTCTGTTAAATTTTGTGTTAGAAATGTTTTCATATGTGGTATAACGATTTTTTATTTAAAACATGCGTTGTCCAATAATTTCTCTTTGAGTATTGATTCTTAGTACATTTAAATGGTTCCATCATTATAAATAAGGACTGTTTGAAGTTTATAATTTAAAAAAATTCAAAATATGTATCGTCCAAGTATTTCTTAAAACATCGTTAAACGTGCCAAAACCTCCCAATCAACAAAGATATAGCGGTCGAGCTCATTCCTCAAAGTGTTAATATATTGGAATAGTATTGAAATTACCAAACTATAGCAAAGGTTTATTTATGCATTATTTATTTGAGCTACTCTGATGCATGTAGTTAATTCATTTGCTTAAATGCGTTCCGCTCACAAACGCAGTAATGAGAGTCTGAACTATAGACTAATGCAGGAAATCAAAGTTGCCTGTGTACTGTGATTTACAAGCTACCGACGAGACATTAATGTTGGAATAGGAAAATATTCATCCCGGCTCCGCTGTCTCACGCCTGACAGCTCCCAAAGACAAATATAACTGGAAGTTGACTTACATGTATTACAAACCGTTGACGGGCGGAGGCAATTAATTTCTCGAACTTTCCACTTGAAATGTACGGCGAAGTTAATATCGCTTGATCTGAAATATATGTTACGGAAAGTAAATTGCAGTTGGTGATAGAATCGCGCTGCTGATATTACAGAAGTGATTGAGTGGTTGCAAATATCATCAGGCACAGCTTCGCAAACAGAATGAAAATGGCACATGGTTGTAGATAAAGCATTGTAATTTTTCTTTCAGTATAATTAAAGGAATTCCAGTGCAAGACTTTTCAAAGTAGTCTTAAGTGTAAAATCGCAAATGTTCGTTCTTCTGAAAGATATGCTTTTTTCAGAACACTGTTTACCACTATTAATGTAAACTAGCTGCTTACCCGTGATTTTCGCGCGGTAGGAAGTTAATATATTTTTTTGGACATACAATTCGAATTACTTCCAATAATTTGGAATCTTTAAAAAAAGTAAAATGTTTTGACTCATTATGCAAAGTTGCACTGAATGATTTGATTGCGATCTTAAAAAAAATAGATAGAAAAAGTAAGAAAATCTGGAACACTTTCAGATTTTATATATGCACTAAAGTGCGACTCCCCTATTATGTTTTCTTATTCCATTAAGTTGGAAAGTGTATCATTATTGATGAGTGTGCCGTATTTGTCTCCCCTTTTCAATAAAACATACCTTTCGAATCGAAATCTATATTAAAATTGCCTCCAAAAACTGTTACTACTGATTTGGAACACAACATGTAAGTACAGCATTCCATTACTCATTTATTAATTTCGGGTTGTTAATTAATGTAGTTTTAATAACTAGGTGTCTTCAAATTCTTTAGCTGGTGCGTTTATCGCTGATTTGTTCACTTTAGCTTTCATCTAGTTCTTTTGGGAGCGTTAAAACTTGTATATAACTCCTAGAGACCCATGACTGCAAAGTGAGGCGATTTTTTAGGTGCAGAGCAGTGGGATCATTGAAATAGGAATCAACTCTTTCTTGTTCCATAAAACACATATTTGGAATTGAAATCTATCTTAAAATCGCCTACTGAAACTCTTTTACAATCTTCGACAAGCACATTCCAACTATACTTCATCATTTTAAATACTGGCAACATAATCCATGAGAGTGCCGTGTTTGTATTTCTTGTTCCATAAAACATATATTTGGGATTAAAATGTATATTAAAATCTAACACTATTTTACAATTATCCCCAGGCATATTCTACCTATATTTTTCTAGTTTCTAATCAAATTTAGAAGATATCGCCAAGCTTGGTTCGGTTTTAAAGTTATTTTTTGGCAGCAAACTTGGCGACCAATTATCAAAAATTACAAACTGCATGCGCGACTTTCAAGATTTTAATCCCCACCCCTCCAATCTTCGTATAATCTGGCACCACAAAGATCTTCACGGTGACAGTCCATGTCTACAAAACCTGTCTACAAATCATGTCTACAATGTTGCGTAGACAACAATCCGGAACTGAACGAAATATCACGTTAGTGTTAAAAATGTACTGCTTACAAAAGAGTAATTAATGATATGCCCGCAATTGTTGCAGCTGTGTTGTATGTTAAGTCAGGGTATTGGCTACCCTTGTACAAATTTTCATGCAAATCCTTCGAGTCGTCTCATCGTGAAAGAGTAACAAACAAACTTTCATACTTTTTATATGACTAGTGATCGCCCAGTGGTCGAAATTCGACCGTAATATATTAAATTTTTAACTTTTAACGTTACTGAAGTTCTTTTGTCAAAGAGTATACCTCTATTATCATTGCTTATAACTTTTTATTTTGTTCTATTACGTCAGCTGCGAGAGTATACAAATACGTCGTTATTCATTAATTTTCCAGTTATTTGAAAAATGTGAATGATAGGAAAATTTAGGTATAACTTGGCTAAGCCATGTTTAAAAAACAGTAATGCGTTTTTTGATATTTCCTTGTTTATTTCACTTTGTTATTTTTTTATTCCTATACTGGCCATATTTCGTCTGCATGTTTCAAAATATGTAAAATTTAATGAAAAAATTAATATAAAATCTCAAATCCTGGAATGATCGAATATTACTGGCTGCGACTGGCTGCTTCAATAACATTCTAATTTTTCGAAAGTGTGTCCTTGAGACTTATTTATTGTCAACGAAAATGCAGGTATAATTGTATATTGGTTACTTTTGAAAATTAAATGAAATAAAATAGCTCCGGAATATGTTGTACATGGGACACATTCGGAATTATCCGTTCATTTGGATTTAAAATTTCCCTACTGCACGATTCCAATTAAAACTTCACAATCAATAGCATTATGATGTATAAACTTGGTGCGTACTCTTATTTCATTGATTAATGCTTCCTTTGTATTTAAGTTTCTGTATGCAATTAACTTTTAACACTAGCATATGTGCTGGCAAAACATACTACTTTTTGGTTAGCGGGCTTAAATCCCGGCAGCAATTTTTTTCTTTTGACGACGTTAAAAGACTATACTTCTAAAACATCGCTGTTCCACAAAACCCCTTAGAAAGACCCCCACGGAGGGCACCCCCCTTGTGTTGTCCTTCTGACATTGATTTATAAGCGGGCATCGGGGCAAGTACACAAATCTGAAATACATGCTGACAAACAAACAAACATTTGCCATGGTGTCACGTTATGTCATGTCATGCCAAAAGTACAACCTATTGTGTGCATGCAACCAGTCTAAATTTAAACGGTCTTCAAATGATGTCATAACGCTAAAGAGAATGCTAGCTTTTTCTTCAAGGTAGTGTTGCTGAATTCCGTATCACTTCTCATGGAGGTAGAATTGGTCTTTCATATTAAGTACTAATTTAAAGAAATGAAATGCTATCAATCTTCTGCTTGAGAGACAGTTTTGCAGAGTTGCCAACTTTCACACTTCTTTTTTTTTGGAGGAATTATCATATAATTTCGCAGTTGCTTTATTTTATATTAAAAATTTGAATATGCACTAGGGAGAGCATACATCAGAAGTTCGGAAATCTATGACAGGCGCAAATAAATAAAATTGGAATACAAATCACATGCGGCTAAATTGTTATAAATTCAGATGTTTTAAAAAATAAGTTTTTTAAATATACTTATGGAAATGTCATTTGTGCAGCTGAAATTCTAATAAGAAGTACCGGTATCATTCGTATTTTCATACTTTCCGAAGAGTTTCTCAAAATCTCTAGCATATTTCGAATAAACTCGATTTCTCAAGAAATTATATTTAACTGTTATATTTATTTACGAAGATTTAATCTCAGTCACAAAGGTGAGTCTCTGTTCTAATTTCAGGAATTCAAGTACGCAGAAGGGATCAAATAGTGAAGGATTTGGAGACTTAGTAAGGGATTTGGAGATTTAGCCATTCTGAATATTTTAACTAACAACTTAAAATTACTTTGGGAGTTTCTTATAGTTAAGATTCTAGAGACTGGGTATTTAGTGCGTAACAATTATAATGTTTGATTTACAACATTTGTGCAAGTAGATATTGTTTGTATAAAGCAAATAACTGCAATAATAAACGAACGCTGAACGCCTTATGATATGAGCACAATGTATAAGAGGAAAGTCGTACGCAAGCATTTGCACATAGCGTTGCCAGGCGTCCGGATAAAGCCGGACAAAGTTAGGTTTTTTGATTGCATGTCCGGCCAAACTTAACGGTGTCTGGCTTTTGTTAGGCTTTTTACTAGTGACTTTGGCTGATTAGTAATAAAGTACTTGAACTGATTTGATATGACATGAAGTTCGATTTTACAGGAGCACCTAACGTATGGTACGCTTATCTCCAGTGTGTAATGATAAATGAGAGTTTTCCGAAATCATGAAATAAGCCCAAAAGACAGGCCATAAGCATGTCAATGTCATTAAAGAACAGTCTGTCAAACCTACAAATGAGTCGTGGCAAGGCAAGGGTGCGGAAAACAATGAAAGGGACAAGAAAGTTGGAAGATGAGGGGGACTGACCCACTCTCCCCCCGTGTATAAACACGACTTCATAGGGTGGGTTGCTCAGTAAGACCACGAGTTTCATGAAATGGAGTACAGTGTGAGGATCTAAAATGAAAGCAGTGAGACAAATTAGAACCATGAAAACAGTGTAAAAATCAATATATACAATATGTACAAAAACACAGGTGAATATAGTGAGAAAATGCATAAGATGTACAAGATGCAACAGTGAGAGTAAGTACTAGATGAATGAAATTCAAATCAAAAATATCTATGTTCAAATATGTACAGGGACAATGTTCGAGCAAGGTTAAGTGAGAATCTAGGTGATGTCCGGGGACGCCAAGGCAGTCCGAGGGCGTTTGCGATGTTGTGGATCGCGGTAATCATAGTCGGGGATTTCAGCCAGGATTTCATTTGGCAGTTTGTGTAAGTTGTCAAAGAAGTACGTCGTAAGGTCCATGAGATGTTTTCTCATAGTTGGTATTTTCAGGTCATTTCTAATGTTGATGTTGGAGAGGAAATGATGTCCATGTCTGATCTTCCTGAGTATAGAGCTTT
This sequence comes from Cheiracanthium punctorium, assembly GCA_038373885.1. Classification (NCBI taxonomy): domain Eukaryota; kingdom Metazoa; phylum Arthropoda; class Arachnida; order Araneae; family Cheiracanthiidae; genus Cheiracanthium; species Cheiracanthium punctorium. The sequence goes on along the minus strand of JAWZYV010020068.1, from coordinate 212,589 downwards.
GTTTTGACTCTAATGCGTTTATATTAGACTTGGCTGCATACGCCCATACAGGCGCTGCATATGTAGCTGAAGGTCGGACAAATGTTTTGTATAGTAGTGTTTTATTATGTATCCCAATCTTGGAGTTAAAGAAGAAGGGAGAAAGTTTCGAAAAAGTGGCTACCATCTTGTATGTAGCATTTTTGATGTGGTGCCGCCAGCACAGCGATTTATCAATGGTAACACCAAGATACACTACTTTGAAACTCCATTCAATTGGAGTGCCACAAACAAATAGGCGTGAAGGAGGGCGGCAATGTGTAAAACTCAGTGCTTGGCACTTATTCGGGTTGATGTTAATGCGCCATTTTCGCATCCAGTCGACAATTTTGTCTATATGGGTCTGCATAGAATAGGCAAGCACAGTGTTGTAGGGTGAGTGGCCAATAATAGCAGTGTCGTCTGCAAATAAAGCGAGAGTATTATCAAGAGATCTTGGGATGTCATTGACATATAAATTGAATAATGTGGGCCCCAGTATCGAGCCCTGAGGGACACCACTAGAAATGGGATATGTATCAGAAGTTGTCTCGTTAACACGGACAACAAAGCTTCTGTTAAGTAGGTAGCTTTTAATGACATGCATATAAGCGTCAGGGATGTTAAGCTGTGTTAGTTTGAATAGAAGTCCGTTATGGCATACTTTGTCGAATGCTTTTTGCAAGTCGAGTTACTTGAACTGATTTGGCATTCCATGTTATTTATATTTCATTAGAATTTAACAATATTTATGGTAATAATCAAAAAAGCTTGATTTTACAAACAATTTTTTTGTCGTACATTTAATCCTGAGAAAAAATCCTCAATATTGTAGGCTGTACGGCCTTTTTACACAAATGTCCGGCCAAACTGGCTGATCTGTCCGGCTATTTGGTTTGGCGACCTGGCAACCCTATTTGCACAGCTGCTATATCAATGCTGTATTAGAAACGGTTATAATATAACAAATGTTATTTGAATATAAAAAATTGCAAAACGTTAGAAAATTCCAGTGACAGTATAAAGCTATCTTATTTTAAAACACAACTTCATGTATTTTTCCAAATAAAATTAATATTAACCCGGGATTAGTCGGGCATTAAAAACGAACGCAATGACTCGCGCAGGTTATCTCATACCCAAGAGTGTTTTTGTTTTTTACCGTACAATCGGTACACGAGAATTCAAAAATGAAAAATAAATTATTAAATGTAATTGTAACTATACATTTATGAATACTACTCGAAAAAAATTTTAAAAGCGTGTTTAAATACTCGGAGCTACAGCCTCTCTCAGAATAAAAGCAGCAATACTCACGTAGGGTGCGACTAACACCGTCTAGATGGGCAAACTTTTTTGGTCTCGGGCCAAAAATCGAAAAAAAAAAGTTTGGTGGGCCAAGATAAATTTTTCTAAAGTTTTAAGAACAATATACAAGTATTACAATTTAAATATTTTAATGAGATGTATCAAATTGCGATTTCATTTTTAAAAGCTCCTTATATTGCGGTTCGAAGTGATATGCTCTGATTCTAAGGAACGAGGCTAAATGCACATGTGTCAGTCTACGTCTGAAAGAATTCTCTCTAAGGTTCATAGTTGAAAACACTTGTTCACATATATAAGATGAAGCAAAGATAGCACTGATTTTCTGGGCTGGAGATATTAAATTTGGGAAATTTACTTCCGATAATGTCTTTGTTACTTTCGATTTTCGAATTGTAAAACTCTGGCATACTTAGAAACAACTGCTTGAGATGTTTGTTAGATATCAATTCAATTAACTGAAGCTACAAATCTGACCTCACTGCTTCACAATTTACGTTGAAAGGCATGGGGAAAAATACAATTTTGTTTCAATGGCACTGAAATCTTGAAATCTGCGTTCGAACTCAAAATGCACTTTTTTCGAGCCGTCTTCGTAATTCTTAATATGGATATATGATATATAAATATATATATTCTTTCAATTTCCGTCGGATCGGCTAATTAAAATTCCACCCGCGGGCCGGATAAAACGTTCCGGCGGGCCGGATTTGGCCCGCGTTCCGTAGTTTGCCGATCCCTGGTCTAGATGTAGAAAGCTTTACAATTGAAGCTTTGACGTCATCACTATTCCTTATTTGATAGTTTTATCCTCCAAAAGTAAAACCATTTTAATATTCCTGGTGAATTTTCTCACTCATAAAACTTTTTAATGTTTTGAGATAGAAAAATTAATTTTACGGCGAATGAGAATCTTTGACCATCACTAATTGCATTATATGATTCAGAAGTAAATCACAATGAATTATTTTGTATCAGAAAAAAGTATTTTAATTTTTCTCTATGATTTGAAATATTTTCTAATATTTGTAGCACTCACCAGAAATTTTAAATAGTTTTACTATTTGAATATAAACTGTGATGATGTTATATGAGAAGATCTAGAGATGATGTCAAAGCTTCAGTTGCAAGGCCTTCTTCACCTAGAAGGTGGTCGTGTGACACATCCAACGTGGTGATATCCGAAAACATATTAGAGGAATTTTAATACAAATTTTTCCTTTTCGAGATTATGACCTTAGAGCCAGCTGCACGAGATTTAATCCATTTTCAAAAAAAAGTTAGGAAGACATACCGAAAACAAAAGCGCGTAGCGGGTATGTTATACCCCGAGCGAATACTGCCTGGTTAGTAAATGTTAGTTTGTGGGTGCGACTGACTTGTACCAGAAAAAAATCTAGCATAATTTCAGTATATCTGTGTATTTAATGTGCAAGATATTTAATTTTGTGAATATTGGGATGGTCTACTTTTATTCATGCTCTCTGAGTGTTTTCAATAGAATACAATGACGTGAAAATAAAAAGTTGGCAGCAAATGTGGCAATATAAATGTTGATAGTTAAATTGCGCACCAAACATCCTCTTGTATGTTTTTATAAAAATGAAGGTGGGTATAATGAATATGCAATTAGTTCGGGAAACGGAAGGTTCTAAAGCGTGTATAGGGTTGTCATTCGTCAATTAAAACCTGGAAATATTTAGATGGACTGGGGATTTCTTAAGTCAGAGAGAATTGGAAATTTTGGAAAAAAATAAAACCTGGAATATCTTGATGTGGGACCTGAAAAATTATCAAACGTCTGAATTCAAAAATTATTTTTACAGTTGCTGAAAACCTGGAGTGATTTAAATATGACTTGACACAGATGTGCAACAAAGACATATTTCGGGTCATTTTTTTTTTCGGAATAGCCTAGTAAAAAAAAGGGGGGGATGCTTTAGGATCATATTTTGCTTTATTGAAATAATTAAAACTTTGTGAAATAACACACACAAATTGTACCTATCAGTCTATACAGCACTGATAAGTGCATTTTATGTATGTTATTTTACAGACTGATATGCTCATTTTATGTGTGCTGTTTTACAAAGCTTTAATTATTTCATCTTTTGAACAACAATTTCCTTTTGAGTGCTTTTTGTATTTTGCTTTATTATACATTTTGTGTGGTTAAAGAAGCATATCGTCTTTCTTTATTTCATATAAAAAAAAAAACTAGGCCTTCCCTCATTCCTCCAAAATTTATCGTATTAGTTACTGGTGCACATTTATGTCAAGTCATATTTAAAAAATCCCATACATTCGGCAAATGTAAAGTTACTTTATAAATGCTGACTTAAATAAATTACCGGGTCAAATTAAAAAAAATTCCAAGTTTTATTAAAAATTTGCAATTTCCAAGATTTTTCAGCTTTTTCTAGACCACTGGCAACCTTAGAACAATAGAAAAATTCCTCCCAGCATCCCGAAATAATCGCACGATCTTACCCACTCTCGAATATCCGTAGCTGCCATCTTTAACGGAATATAATCAACCACTTTTCGTAAGTAGTGATTTACTGATTAAAATATACCAAATTTACAAATACACTCTCAAATAACAATTATAATACAATGGAATACATTTTAAGCGAAGTCTTTGTTAATCTCCACTTCAAATCCAATAACAATACGGAGTATTGCGGTATCGGCATAAGAACAATTTGATAGAGCGATGGGAAATCTCCGGTCTTCGTTCGTCTTGGACTTCTTTGAACCGGGATTTGACTAAAAAATATATTGTTGACAGGTGTGTATTTCCATGTAAACATGCAATAAATTTTATGGCGCACAATTAAACTGTCAACACTTCATTACCGCGAAATTAAACTCTCAGGTTCTTTTTCTCCAGCACTGCAATGTGATAAGTTCAATAGTCTAGTCCAAAGTGACCAATTTTGTTTTTATCATATGCCGCATTCCTTGCAAACAATTATTTCACTTAAAAAAAATGTTTTCAATACAAAGCATTTTTAAAAAAGACTAAAAAGTGTAATATAATTTCTCCTAATTCCTTTACAGATTTATAACCGCATACGGATAGTCCTAAAAATTTGTGATACTAAATGTTTAATGACAGTGAAAGCACTTGTACGATTTAAAATGAAAACGTGGTGCGCATGCAATAGATAATCAATGGATGAATAGTTGACGTTTATTACTAACAGGTTCTTGCACTGCAAATGACACAGTTTTGAGAGTTTTCTTAAATACAGCTGCTGTTTAAGCTCTTCACTATTATGTATTGCAAACCGCCTCCGTTTTTCTTTTTAAGTCTTATAAGCATTTTTCTAGTTATTAAGATTCCACTATTAGAAACATTTCTTTCTTTTTTACGTTTGAAGGCAGAAACTTGTTTTGATCCCGCGAATTCCGAGTGGTAGATTGCGGAGTTATCCGACCGGGCAAAAGTTACTCCTTGCTCGGCCTCCAGTTGAAGAGGTAATGCTTGCGCTGAGACGATCTCGTGCAACCATACATTTCTTTTATTCAAATACACTAAATGTTGACTCACGCGGTGGGATGCGCTTCTTGAATCCTAGCATAAGTGAAAGGCTCTCGTTTTGAGATAAGGTATGTATACGATTATTCAAAATATACAAGCAATAATTTTAGACGCTTATAAACACCACGCTTTTAATTTGTTTCTTAACTGGGTATTAACATTTCCCTACAAAGTTAATGCATGAATGAATGTTTGCGCTTCTTACAGTCGGCGAAAAACCTACAGTTGCGGGCGAGGAGTAATATGAACACCTCCTAGATATAGAAAGCCTTCCAACTCCTACTTCACCAAGCTTTGACGTCATCATTAGGCCTACAATTAAAAGTTTGTCTTCACAAATTAAAACTATTAAAAACTTCTGGTGGATGCAAGGAATATTTGAAAATATCTTAAATTAAACATTAAAATTAAAATACCTTTTTAAAACAAAATTTTTCAGTATGATCTATTTCCTTATCATATTATCTAATTAGTCATAATTAAAAAGTGACATTTGTCGTAAAATTATATACTTTATCTCAAATTATTAAAATATGGCTATTCATGTGTAAATTGACCAGAAATTTTTAATAGTTTTAATAATAGTGTTTTTGTTAATAATTTTATACGAAAATAAAACTTTAACATGTAGGCCAAATGATGACGTCAAAGCTTGTTGACGTAGGATTTGTAAGGCCTGTCTGTAACTAGGAGGTGCTGGTAATATTCATTCTTGTATGACAGCGGTATAGTGGAAGTCCGATGTGTTTTCTGTTTTATAGTCTTGTGTCTATGAAATTTTACAATCAATTTTAACCATCTTGATTAAGTAAAATTTGCCAATCCTATTACAGAGGCAGCGCAAAATTTGGATTTTTCAGCGGGAGATAATGCTGCTCATTTGTGTTCGGGAAATATATTTTGAATTGTTTGCTTGTTTATTATGGCAAGCCTACACTAGGGTCGTTTGCCTACGGGGCGGGGTAGCCTTGGTCGAAGGACTTTTGAAAGTGGATCTTACGAGCATTCACGTTACATTTGGAGGAAACCAACGAAAACAGCAGATCGCTAAATCGAAAGGACCCGAACGCACGCATAACCTCCACACTTTAGCCATCTACCATGTTAAGTTGCTTATCTATCGGCCATGGTGGTTTCTTATGTTTTGTAAATTATATTCTCAAAGAGATTTTGAATGCAAAAGTGGAATACGGATAACTCTGAGAAATTTAAAGGAAAATTGATTCTCTTTTTTTTCTGTTGAATAAAATATGGAAATGTGGCTATACCCCTGACTCTGGAATTCGTTGAGAAATGTTTCGCTTCAAATTTTTTTCGAATGGCAAAATACGGTTTTATCGTTAGAACAAAACATAAAATTTTTAAATTGTTTTTAAAATGCAACGAATTATCCACATTTTATCTTCAGATCTTTAATACATTCGTAGTCAAAGCTATTTCCCATTCAGTTTTGTGAATAACTAATTAATTTTTCGAAAAAAGCAAAGTTTGAAAGAAGTATCTGGAAAATTTTTATTATTCATGCCAATCATTATTGAACACTATGCACGTGAAACTGACACAAGAAACTTGGCTCGTACTCTATTACTTTTTGGTCTGACCGTGTAATCTTTGCCAAGATTACAATTTGTCTAAAGTGTATTAGAAATTGTTGTTAATTATTTCTTAAACAACCCCTGAAAACATTATTTAATATTTAAAAATAGTTTTTACAATTTAGATTTAAGATTTCCTTTGTTTTTTACTTAAGATACGCTAAGTCTAATTCAAGTAAAACAACATAATATGTTTCCCCTTGATCTAAAAAAACCCCAAAGATATACTGAGTACAAAATATAGAGATATTTCTAATAATTTAGCTTTCTGAGAGATATTTTCGCATTTGCTTACAAGTATAGCTTCCTTGTACAGTTTCAGTAATGTACCACCATTGTAGTTGTGAGCATTTACATTTCTGAGAACACCTAGAATACAATTGTCCTTTAGCAAAATTGTGTATAGTTTAATGAAACGCATTATAGACGGAAGCCGAAGCAGCCCACTAGAATAATAGCCATGCATGCCGAAGCTTATTACCTTTAACGAATTGTATACCTCCCGCACCTATTCGAGGTGACTTCACTAATCATTTCGGAAAACCATTTCACAGGAATCCTCGTCATCAGTGCCATCCTTTGTGGCCTCACAAACCGTCAAACTGATGCACGTAGCATATATAACAATAACTCTGATGCTACAGCTGTAATGGGATTAATATTAATTCCCAATCATATATATATAATTTGCTGTGTTAGCGTGAAACTTGCAAACTTCTAGTTCAGCGATTATTAACTGCTGTTAGCATTTAATGTTTTATAAATACCAGAAATTATTTAAAGAAACTTCTTTTAAAATATTGAAATGTGCAATTGTGCGTTACCAATTGCAAAAATTGTTAAAATGGTAGCGCTAGAAAGGAAAAAAAGGTCACGGGAAAGCATTGCCCCAGTTTTCTCGCTTTCTTCAGATTTCTTACCGCTTTCTTCGTACAATTCGTCAATATTAACATAATCATCCAATTGTGAGTGAACAGATGTTTAAAAGCTGTGATGGAAAATCCCCCCCCCCAAAAAAAAAGCGGAAAAATTGGTATCTACGTATTCTACCTGGGTTATTGATATCCAAAGATTGCACTCAAAATAAGTATGTGAAAAAAATTGGAAAGAATGGACTTCTTAATTAACTGTTTTTAAAAAACATCTTCTTTATATCCATACATGGATACGATTACTATTATATAGTATTCCGGCCGTAATTAAAAAAAAACAGCAAACCAACAGTGCATTTTTTTTCGAAATGTAAATTCTGCGCATAGCTGCCAAACTTTCCGAATTTTTCGGAAGATTTTCCACCACAATTTTTAGGCAGCTTTACCTTTAGCCAAAATTTTGTCATTATTTTTACAACAAATTGATAAATAAAATTTAGTGGTAGTAAATGTACCAAAAAATCGGGAAAGTTGGCAGCTATGATTCTGTGACACAAATGCATATTGAATGCCTCCTAGGATTTAATTTTTTTAAACATCTATTTATATATTTTCTTTACGCTCAGGAAGTACTGCAATAAGAAATGTAGTGAATGTTCGGAATTAAACGGTTAAAACAATTAACATGACGTTTTTTTAAACTTTACAAAGAGCGTAGGAAGAATTATTGCAAACGATAGGAGTGTCTGAAATAATTAAAACTATTGCAAAATGACGCCATAAAAGTTACTTGAAACGCCATACAGCTATTTCGATCGAAAAAAAAAAATTCGATCTTCGTCAGTGGATATATAAATCATCACAGATTGAAGCAGTGAACTGAAAAGAAAGTAATCAGAAAACGAAAGGGAAGAACAAGTTGCTAATCAGAGGAAGTAAAAAAGTGAGAAACCAAGGATGACGAGAGAAACGTGGGGGAGGGAGAGGGTAGATAAAAATAAAATACAGAATGAAAAATAAAATAAAAGAGAAAATAGGAAATATTAACAAATAAAAACTGTGAATAAATGGCACAAAATAGAAAGATGCAAAAGAACAATCAACAGAAAAACAAAGGAACAGCAACCACAACAACAACAAAATAGAACAAAAATAACTACATATAAGAACAGGACAACAATTATTTATAAACAGGACAACACAGTGATCTTTTTGTTAATTAAGCATAAAGTAAATAAATAAATTCACACAATAGCAGCAAGATAAAAGAAGATAAAAACAAACAAATAAATAAATAAATAAAAAGAGAAGGGAAAAAAGAGTGGAAAACAGAAAGGGGGAGTAGGAAGGAAGAAAGAAGAACCTTATAACAACTGTTTCTAAGCAGAATGAATAAAAGGAATTAAAGAACCATAGTTCAAAAGACGCTTTAAGAGCCGGGTAGTGGGTAAAAAAAAACCTTCGAAAAATTCAAAATGGTAGAAAGAATTATATTATAAACGCTAGTTATTTTCTGTGTTTTTTGTGTTGATAGGAATGTTTATTTTTCTCTTTTTAAGGTAAAAAGCATGGAGATAAAACACTCTTTGAAAACGCGAAATCTATCGAATGTAGCATAAACTTTTCGCTTTATAGCTGTTAAGACGTAGAGATAAATACTGCATTTTAGCTTTGCCTTATTTTTTTCCTCCTTTTTTTTTATTTCTAGCTTGACATTTTTAACATCTGGAACGAACGGAGCAACACATACGTAGCAACGTAGTATCTGTTTACTGCCTCATGAGACCGTTTTTATAACTTCTGACAACAAGTAAATAACAATATTTAAATACTGATGATTAAAAACATCCATGTAAATGCATAATAATAAACAAGATTACTAAGAAAATATATTTCAATTTTTGTTTTAAAAGTCTCGGATTACGCACCGGAAATTTTGAAGAGTTAAAATCTAGTTAAATGTGCTGATTTTATTAAAAGTCTGGGGATAGTTATCGAAATAGCCTAATTCTAAAATCCGAATTCTTGGTACGATTGAGTTTCTTATAATTTGGAAACTTTCATACGTATTAAAAAATGTTTCTAGTGGTTTATTTTAAATTCCTTTGTTAAAAATCCAAGTTCCGGTTAAATCTTGACTTGCAATTACTTGGTTCTAATGTATATTACTTGAAATAGTAGACTATTTGTAAAGACATCAAATATAAAGGCGCTATCCTCTAGAATTGTGGTAGTGTGGGTTAAACCTGAACATCTTTATTGGATAAGAATAGTTTAAAACATCGTTGCCTTAATTATGTTTAAAAGTATGTTGTACATCTATAAAAGAACGTTTAACATGATTTAAACCCTAACTTTATATATGTATGATCAGTCATTGGTTCATAGTACGAAAATAAACTATCGATTAAAAATTCACGTAATTGCTATCTTTAAATATTATAACTGAAATCTGCAAAATAATCTGTTTTTAAAACATGTGCAATATACATCCGTGTTTTTTCACCATTACAAGAACTCTGCTTTATACAGCATGCAAGGATATATCTTGAAAGAGATTCTTTACTGTCACTAAATTTAGCAAATACACTTTCACTTTAATGGACACTGGACATACGTCTCGTAAAAGTGGAACGACAAAAGATATCCAAATGCCTTTGGGACATTTAGATGTCAAGTGTACATCCATTAAAAGTATTTCACAAGTTTCTGCTGTATGGACAGTTTCTACTCTTCCTAAAAGGTTTTGCGAAATTTGAAACGTAAGAGATACATGTTTAAGCAAGGAAATTTTGTTTATTCAGCTTATACGAATTTTTAGAGTGATTTGTGCAAGTAACGCACGAAAAATATGAAAGTCAGTGTTTAACATAAATACACAGCTGCCAACATTTACGGAATACAGAGAACCACTTTTGTAAGCGATAATTTTTTTTTTTTTTTGTTAAGCATAAAGCAAGTGTTTTTTTATTTTAAAAAAATCTTTAAAAATTTACCATTTAGAAAAAGTGGTTGGTTTTGTTAATATTGGCAGCTATTCAAATGTGTAATCTTTACAGATGAAGAAATAATTAAGAGCTTTTATTGCATGTGCTTAGATTTAGCAGTTTTCCTCTCGGAAAAATAAGAGAGAAATGTCTATTTGCGCATAAATTTCCTTTAATCGAACCATAAAAGTACTTTAGTCTACTTAAACAGCTCTTAATTCAATTTGTTAAAAAGCAGGTGCAGTTTTTAACTGTGTTTTCTCAAACAGAGGGAAATTTCTTCCAGTATTTTACTGTGAACATTTGAAAAAGTTCTGATTAAGCAACTACTATAAATTCCGGTTTTCATTTAACAGTAATTTTGTTTTTGTTATTTTATTTTAAGGTTCAAATAATTAAGAGTAAGTTACTTGTCATACGATAACAACAAATAAAGTTACATAACTGAAAACAAAATCGAAATTTATTGCTTTTGTGTGAAGTAGATTCATATAAATAAATGGTCTCAGCAAGGCTTTATTTTGAAACTGGCAGCAAAATCCATTCAGTTTAAGGGAAAATCGTGTATTTGCGTAATAACAGCAAATAGCACTGCTGCATGTCCCCCCTTAAATTTAACAAGTATTGATTAGAAAATCGCCCCTTAGATCGAAAGCCGCGCTAGAGATTAGAATGGTCTACCTGCACACTGCAGCAATATTCATTCCAGTGTACATTATCTTATCCACTCGGCAATTGGTCTGTCTTAGTGTATTATGATAGAAATTGCACCGTAATCCATGCATGGGCCTTTTTCCCCTCTTTTTTGTTTCATAATTTTGGGAAGCGCTTATCCAAATCCATGAGTTGGCTGTATTTTTTTTTTCTGTTACATTTTTAACAGTGATCTGGTATTTAATTAACAGAACTCAAGACTAATAAATTTGAAAAGTATCGTATTGGGACGAATTGAACGCGAACCCGAAATTTTTTAACAAGATAATTAGAAAAATTCAATATTTCGGCCTCGAATTTAACGCGAGTCAGGCTTTTTACGGACAATGATCAGAAAAAAAACACCGCATTATAAGCGAGCTAATCCAGTAATTCCATGTAAAATCGCCATATATTCATACTAGCACCCAAATTCTAAAAATGAAAAAACTATGACCTATTCGTTCATGTTACCAGGTTGCAGGTCGTCTGAACAACATAAGCTAATTCAGTTAGTAATATCTAATTCGATTAAGGCATTCAGTTTTTTGGATGTTGAAAGCTAAAAAAAATAATTGCATGCGTGCTACTTTTAATATCCAAAATATGTTAAGCCACAGCAAAATACCTTTATCCTTTTTTTAGGAAATTACTTACCACTAATTTTTTAAGAACCTTTATAACTAATTTAGAAAGAGAGTTTAAAATTCTAAACATAAAAGAAAATCTTTTAAATATGGTGGTGAAAATTAAAAAAAAAAAGTCGCAGAACTCGGCAGTTATCCTGTAGGTGGTTTACTTGGAAAACTGGAATGCAGTAAACGAAATATTACTTCACATCCGATTTCAGAAATAAGTTATAAGACCTAATAAAATAAGTATTCTAGGAAAAACAAAGAAATTTTATTAGCCCGTTATACACCGTACAATACAGAAATAGAAGAATACGCATTTCCAGGGAGAAAAATGTCATTTCGATTCTGCAGTAGTAATTACTGAAACGGAAGTTCCCCTACCGAAAAGTTAAGTAGTTTTCCAGACACTAATGAAGCGGTCGCCCATCTCTTCCTCCCTTTCAATAACGGTACATTAAATCAGCCAGTATTTCGATATTTAGACAATTCTAAAAACAATGTTTTATTGTGATTTCTATTTTTATTACTTTCTGATCATATAGCACATAACGATAGCATTGTAATTAGGAAAAAATCTCGAATTTAAGATACTGATGTATTTGCACGTTGTGGGTAATTTAATTCATTTATGCTATTTTGAGGGCGATGTGTGCATGTGTGTGCGAGTGTATGTAGATTAGCACGATAGTGCCTAAACGGTGCACTCAAATGAGTTCAAATTTGGTATACATATTGCAGCCCACTGTCGAACAGGAGGTATTTATTTTCGTGTGAATAGGATCTATAGTTTTTTTACTGGGATACATAAAAGAATTCATATACATCACAGCCTATGGACGGAAATTCTTGAAATTGCTCTACGGTCTAAATGGTGCATTGAGCGCAATTTCGGTGTGTATGTTATAGATCAAAGTCCCATAAACTGCATATAGTACGGCGTGTGTACAGGTAACAGTTCTTCACAGGGTTGCAAAATATAATTCTTATATAAAGAATTAAAATCTGAAACACTTTCATATTTTAAAAACTCACTAAGGTGTTATATCTTCAAAGCGTATAATAATCCATGCGCTATCCCTTTTTCTCTTTCTATTCTATTTTCTTTCTATCCTTGGAAAGTGTATCAATTTTCGAGAGTGTGCCGCATTTTTCTTCCTTGTTCCATAAAACACTGGAATCAAAATTTATCTTATAATCTCCTGCTTAAACTGTTTTACAATCTTCGCCAAGCATATTCCGACTATACTTTACCATTTTAAATTCTATTCGGAATGTGCATCATAATACATGAGTTTGCCATTTTTGTCTCTCTTGTTCCATAAAACACATCTTTGGAATTGAAATCCACCTTAAAATCACCTACTAAGATTGTTTCACAATTTTCACCAAGCATATTAACTATACTTCACCATTTTAAATACTGCTTGGAATGGGCATCATAATGCATGAGTGCGCCGTGTTTGTCTTTCTTGTTTTACAAACACTTCTTAAGAATTGTAGTCTATATTAAAATTGCGTACCAAAATTGATTAAAAATCTTCGTCAGGCATATTCTAACTATACTTCACCTTTATTAATACCATTCGGAAAATGTATCGTAATCTATGAGTGCGCCGTATTTGTCTGCCCTGTTCCATAAAACACTACTTAGGAATTTAAATCAATATTAAAATTGCCTACTAAAATTATTTTACAATCTTCGCAAGGCATATTCTAACTATACATTTCCTTTGCAATAAACTGTCGCGTTTGCCAAAGTCTAGCCAAATTTGGAAGATATCGCTGAGCTTGGTTCGATTTCGAAGACATTTTTTGTCAGCCAAGTTCCTGATCAATTATCGAAAATTGCGAACCTTGTGCGAATTTCAACATTTTATCGCCCCCTCCCTACGCATTATCTGGCAAACACATTTGAAAATTCATTCACCGTGACAAATTTTGTAGACAAGTTATGTCGACGCTATAAAACCTGCTTGATTTTAATAGCACTGTTGTGCTAACAATACGGCCTGTGGACGTAAATCATTTGAAGTGTGCTAAATGGTGCATGTGAATAAGTTTAAATTGGCTAGTCACTGTGAAAATGCTTGTATAGTTTTTGTACGGACTGCAAAAAGGAATTCTTGCACATTACGCCAACAAAGTCAGTCTTGAAAGCTCAGTAGCATCCATACGGTGCATTCGATTGAGCTCAAATTAGATAAGCACTTTAGGTCACTGTCTCATAAGCCATGTAGATTTTGGTGTGTGTAGAACGTGCAGTCTTTTAAAGGTTTACAAAAAAGCATTCTTATGCATTGCTGTCTGCACACTACAATTACACGAAGCGCACTAGCAACGACACCGCATTCGATTGAACTGAATAGAATTTAATTATGTGGCAACGATTGCACTGGTCGTGACCTTCGCAAGTAAGGACTGCTGGCTTAAAGATTACGTCATCCTAAGTAGGCAGATTTAGGTTTAAAATGAAAATATGTAAAATAAAATTAAAATTCTCGTTGCTCATCATCATGTTATCAAATTTATCAGTGCTTAAAATATGTCTTCAGAGGAAAAGTTAAATTATCTATATATATATATACATGGTGATATATATATATACATGGTGAGGCAAAACCATGTATATATATATATACATGGTGAGGCAAAATTCTCGTTGCTCATCATCATGTTATCAAATTTATCAGTGCTTAAAAATATGTCTTCAGAAGAAAAGTTAAATTATCTATATATATATATATATATATATATATATATATATATATATATATAAGTATAAAACATTGGAGCTGCAATCATAATTTCTAAGTGTATTTTTAGTGTCATATTTAACCCGTAATCAATAATATATGAAGATAAATGTAAGAAATAATAAATTTTATAGCCTGATAATAAGAAACCACAATATTGCTATACAACTTTTAATCTTACGTTTAAATTAAGCTTACAGTGACTAACTATTTATTTAAGTCAGCAGTGTTATTTGCAAAGGTCACGCGCTCCTACAGTGTTATTTAATCGAATTTTCGAGAATTTTATATCCCTTTACTTTTAAATATTTCTGGTAAACTTTTTACTTATGCAAGTTCCATTTAAGTTGCTTGGGTGCAATCCTGAACAATGGAGAGTGAAAAAGTAACACGTTTTTTATGACATTTTAAAAATGAGAAAATGTTAATTCTTCATCCTACAAATTCTGAGGTTGGGAAACAGTAACAGTAGTGCTGTTTTTTGACATGTAAAAACTATTTTTTGAATGTCAAGATATTTAATATAGATTCATGTTTTTCATTTTGCTTCATGTTTCACTTATTCTCATGATTAAATCTTCAGTTGTTGTGAAACTTGCTTTTCTGAAATATCATTTTTGAAAGTTAATGTAATTGTTTAAAGAAACAGTTCACATTAATTATATCGAACTAACATAAAAGAAATATAAATTCAGTAAAACTTTTTATTGTAAAATCCATGCAAACACAATAACTTTTTACTCTACGAAATGAATAGTGAGCTTGTCCGATTCCTTTGTGGAAAAGGAAAGACAGAGAGTAACTTTATTCATGAACGTTGTTTTCCGGAATGGGTCACTGAATGCTTGCAGTGAGTGACTTATTTCTCAGTTACTATTTTTCAAGTGTAATTTATACATCCCTCTAAAACAACTATAAAAATTAGTCATAATAATTTCTTTGTAAGGCAATCTACAATTGACCTCAATTATATTTCTTAAATTATTTTATTTCATTGCATTCTGTTGTATTGTAGGAATACCTATGTGGGGTTGTCTGAATAAGGGGGAGTGCCTTGGGAAAATAACTTTTTTAAGGTGTTCTAACGCGTATTTACCATACATCTGTAGAAAACCGTCGAAAATGCCAAACCGTTAGATCGACAGCCAAGAGGTAGGCCAGTATCCTGGAACTCCACACTTCAGCAATCTGCCGTGCTAAAGATTTCATATTTAAGGCTGTAATCATTCGACCATGGTGAGGCACTTGTTTTGTTTGAAACAGTTTAAACTCGTATTTTTGAACAAGAATCTCCAAAAACTTGCCAGACGAGCTGCTTATCGTTACATTGATTTACATCATACATTCTCTATTTATTGACCATCAGAACCGTTTAAAAATTACTCGGAAATTTCGGTAAATAAGAAAAGTAAAATATACTTCACGAAATGCAGTCTAATATTGGTAACTCTTATAAAAAGAAAAAAAACTCACTGAAAGCTGGACGTATATCGCATAAACACACATATCACCAATTTATGATGTTAACCTATGGGAATTCAGTGATTATTCACAGGTGAACAAACTTACCCACTACATACAACGCAATGCAATCCTTGGTTGTATCGCACAAAGGACATTAATTTTGCCCTAAATTGCAACTCAAGGGAACTTATAGTGATCATCGTGAAAATTTCGTAACATTGCCCGATTTCTAATTAGTGCATGTTGCATGTATTACAATCCTTAGTCAAGGGTGAGCGATTACATTAGAATTTAGCATTTGTAATCAAACATTGAATTTAGCAAGAAAAACTAACCTTTTAATTAGTATATTTCAATGATGAAGTATTTGGAAATTTTATTTTGTTATGTATCCACATCACCAATTAACCATTTAAATCGACATTAGTACCTTGATGGAAGAGTACGATAAATATTGGCACATCTTCCATACATTAATAACACAAAATTATCCGGGATTGAAGAAGATTCCGGAACAAATTTTATATCACAAAAATATTACTATTTACAAAAAGTGGTTGGTATTTTTCTGTAAAAGTTGGCGATTTTTCGTTGCATGACTTGGGATGCCGATCAAGAAAGGTTAAACAAAGTACAAAAGTAAAATCTAATACTATAGTATTCTGTAATACGAATGCCCTAAGATACGAGTGTTTTGACTTACGACCTATCATTAAATCTACTTTTTGATTTTAAGTACAAATCGGAATATTCTACTCGTGAGTAATTATCCGCAATCTGCTATCTTTACGTAAAAGTATGAGCTTAAATAATTTAAGAAAAGGGAAAATGAACGAAAAATTTAATATGAAAACGACATTATTTTCCGATACACCTAATTCTCAAGTCTTTAGAGAGTTATCTGAGAAATTTTACAATTTCTTATGAATGGTTTTGGACGTAGACTGCTCTTGAATAAGGCATTTTAACTATCAACACCCTGTATGTGTATTTCTTTTCGTAAAGTACAGTGCGATCTATGTTGTCGTCGTGGTGTATCTTTAGTATTTTTATTAAATTTGAAACAACTCTTCATACAACATAGATCTCACACATAAATCTTTCAATAAAAACGAGTTCTGATATCTCAAGAGACCGTGATTGAATATCTTTCATGAAATGATCAACGCCGAGGAAGACAAGAATGTCATAGAAAAAAAAGAATTCTTTGTAGAGCGGTGACATCTTATTTTCGGTCCTGTGCATTTGAGCAACAATTCTCAAGAGACATATTCTCAGTGTTCCTGGAAAGCTTTGAGAAAACAGATAAGAATAAAGTTTATTCAGCAAAATAGCGTAAGGTAACCAATGTAAATGCTTTTCTGTCGTGTCCTGTTTCTCTTTGTTCTACACAATTAACTTTCAGAATAACGATATTGTGTGTTTATAAATTAATTAGGGAAAATTTGCTTATAAGCAATTGTGACTCTTTTATTTTTTTGTCGATAAATTTATTCCAGCGAAGAATTTTTTCTTACTTTTGTATTTTAGTACATAAATTTAGTAATCATTGCTTTTACATAACAGTCTACGATTTCAACATAAAGTGGAAAAATATTTATAACACGCTGTTCTATGAAAGAAATATTCTCCAAGGACAAGCTGTTTGATGAAAGGAAGCTGTTAGATTATTCAGCTAGGCTTGTCTGTAAGGTTGTTCAAGGTTACAAGTCGAAAAGAGCACCAAGAAACAACAAATTTTTATTTTTGGAGCACACAGTACATTCGTAGTTCGTTTCTGGAATGGACTTGAACGTTTTAAAACTTGCGGAGAATGGATTTACGGTCAAAACACATTATTACTCAAAAAATAAGAAAAAACAAAATTGATATGCGATTTTGCTGTGCTCCTAGACTCATCATTTATACTAGTAATGGCTATTTGGAGATTTTTTGATACTGGAAATATTTTCAAGAGGAAAAGTAAAAGGGAAGTAAGATTTAGGGATGGACGCGAGACGCGAGAATTCTCGCATTGTCTCGCGTTCTCGCATTGTCCCGCGAGATGAGACGCGAGACGAGACAGGCATTTTTTTGCGAGACGAGACGCGAGACGAGAAAAAAAATATTTTGCGGGACGAGATGCGAGACGAGACAGAGTCTCGTCTAGCGCGAGATTTCTCGCGAGAATTCTCGCATTTTCTTCCGTCTCGCATAAATACGATCTGAAAAGCGACAATTTGCCAGAAGCCTCTACCGTTTAACTTGCGTCTCCTTCGTTTTCGGTCCTGGTATACTATCAGCACTCTACAATACGCACAAACATGTAACATTTAAAATTAGAACAGACGAGAGATATACAAAACACACAAAGGAGAGGATAAAGAAAGAGGCGGAAAAAAAAAGAAAACAGAGAAGAGTTGAAAGAAAAATAATAAGTAAATAGGAAAGGCGGTACGGTATGTTCAAATCTGACCACTTTTAGACGGGGCCCGGGGCATTAAGTTTGGGGCCCCCCTTACTGTCCCCTTTTTTACGCATTAAGCCCCTTTACTGAGCCTACCTTTTTAAAGCATTTTAACCCAGTTTTGACCGCTGTTGTACTCGAAAATTGCATTAACTGTAGTTTAGTATTTAAGTTAACTGTAGTTTTTGTACTTTAATCAAATCGTATTTATCACCCCAAAAAAATATCTCTAACTTGATCTAGTGATAGACAATTAGGTAATACCTATATTATAGAGGAAATTCAGTTTTTTCCCACAATTACTATTTCAGTACATATGAATTTATAATTTAGATAATCGGGATATATATGGGCCCCCTTTTTCTTCAGGGGCACCGGACTACCGCCCCCCCCCCTTGCCCCTGTGATAATCAGGTTTCGGGTATATCAGAGGGAGATTAGAAGTAGAGCAACTTGCATTCGCATTGATGCTTAGTCTGAGTAGGTTGAAATATGGTTGAATATCCTTGGTTGAAATATCCTTGTACCGATATTATCCTCAAACTTTCCCGCACGTTGCGGTGCGCGTAGGGGGGGGGGCGCCCACCCTGGTGACAAATTTCTAGGGGGGGTTAAATCCCTATCGTTGGCCTATTTTTAAGAGATTTAAATGACATTTTTTATTCTTATATATTAATATCGGACGGAAAGAAATGCAAGCAATTTTTTTAAAACTATTTCTCTTTTCGTTTATATTATCATGTTTTCCCTTCCTTCGGCTTGCAAAACTTCAGAGTGTGACACATTTTCGTGTAAAAATCTCTCTATTCTAAAAAAAAGTAAAGGCCGCTGTCGCCGCCGCTGTCAAAAGCTTGTCCGCGTATCTCCTCCTAAACCGTGGGGATTTGAGTTTCGACTAAGGTGCCCACAGATTCGAAAAATTCCGATGAACCTGCTAAGCTCATTTAAATTTCGAAAATCGAATTATTTTAGAAGATATTAATAAAAAACTGAAAAAATAAACCGAATGGTTGCCAGATTTGGCATAAAATCATTCATTCCTTTGCAACAAAGCGTTTCCAAGTATCTAGAATCGCGTGAAATTTACAAACATGAGTTAGAATTACGCCCATTTTACGCCAAAATAAAAACTATATGAAATAAGTAACTCAAAACACAAAGTTGACAATTTTCAAATAGTAAGTTCGCTTAGACAACAGGAGTTTAGAATTAGCGATTATTCCTTTTTCCAAAACAGAATAACTAATATCTTGAAAATGAAAAATAATTAAAATCCAGATTATTTTAAAGCCGGTTCTCGTCCAGCTGGATTATTTGCTACCAGTAGAAATATTTGGCGGCGTTAACTATGCCATTATAGCAGTATTTGCTAGCGCGACGAGATGGTATAATTCGTGGTGCTAAGTACGCCAATCTGCAAACGATTATGTAAATGAAAATATGGATAATGGTTTTGCGGTAACCTTACATGAACAGTAATTATAGGTTGTGAGCATGTGTAAATCGCCAAATAATGAAAAGTCGCCATTGGTGGCAAGCTATCCTATCTGTTCCGTAGCTTTTATTAACTTTACATGTACGCAAGTCGCCAAATAATGAAAAATCGCAATGGGTGGCAAATTCGAAGGGTGTCCAATAGGTTTTACATTATTAAAAATACAGCTGAAACAGATGTTCTGATTTTATTATGCTTTAGCTCCTAATTAATATAACTTTTGAATGGCAACATTGAAAATCATTGTGTTTCTGAAGAGTGCAAATAATTTTTCCATCGATTATAAGCGGAGTCCGCACGCCAGGTGTAGTATAGCTCAGGACCCGTACAACACGGATTCCCATAACAAAATATCTTCCGTGTTATGAGGGGGAGGGGTTCTACTGTAGTGTGAAGTTTAAATTTTTATATACCAATGAACATGCAAGAACCAAGCAATGCGTAGCTCAGTAACATTCTATCTGATCCAATCTTCGGGTTTTGTCTGTTGAAATTATGTCTTTTTTACGAATAAGCCTGATTAGGGGCCGAATGCCTCATACGAAAAGCGAGCGTAGCGAGTCTGGGGGCCTTGGCCCCTAGTGATACAAAAAAAAATCACTTCACCAAAAGCTATAGAGGCGATGGGGCTACTGGTGCACACTGTGTACTTAAAAATCAGGCCACTTACCTTGAAAAATTATCGGAATGTCAACTTTCAATAGAGATAAATACAAAATACATGAATGTACCTCTGTTTGCGCCCTTTCGGATGCCCACTCCTTTACATTTTTTATTCCCCCCCCACACACACGCACACTCACATTCATTTGAAAAAATAAACCCATTTAATATTGTGCGGTTTTTTCCGGTGCGTTTTTCTCCTTCCACTGCTTTTTCACTGGTTCTTCAAAAGCTGTACTATGTACTTTTATCAACAGTCACCCAGTATTCATCATGTCCAGTGGCGTACGCAAGGGGTGAGGGTTTGGGGGTTCACCCCTCCCCCCTTGTCAAAATTTTTTTAACAAAACCACAAATTTTCAATTTTTAGCTTAAATATTACGCATTTTAACACAAAGTTATGTCTATAATCCCCCCTCCCCCCCTTGAAGGAAATCTGCGTATGCCACTGATCATGTCAAGAAAGAAGAAAAAAAAGTAATAATAAACACAAAAATTGTCTTTCAAAATGAGCAAAAGCGCTATATTTATAAAGAAATATTGTAAAATACTACTATATGTATAAGATCTTTTCCTGTTTTAAAACTTCACGCTATGAGATGAGGAACAACCCTCGCAGAATTTCTCTTTATCCTTAACGCTTCCTCCAGTCATTTAAAAAGACAAACTTTGAACACAGGACTGGGGCCGAAAGGAAACGCATGCTTTGTGTTGAGATGCCAAAGCTTTTTTTTTTTTTTTTTTTTTTTTTTTTACGCAGAATATCAGATATCGGAGGGTCCCTACTACAGAGTTCCAGTTAAAACAGAAATGTCGGGAGAGAGATGTCCCGAGGACATAATTGCCCGGTGTCTTTTGGATTTGCCGACACGATGGATGACCTCTCACTCCAGAACAGAATGGACCTACGGAGGGCGAGCTATCTCAGCACGTGGAAGTAGGTGCGCCCTATCACCGGAAGAATTTTCCCCCTCAACAATAGGACAACTCCGAACAGATTTCGAGATAAGGCGCCAGAACGGTGACAAGTTGCAAGATGACCGCTGCTTTCACAATTGACATGAAGACTTCCGTTCGCTATTCCACCCACAAACAACTATTGAGTGACCGTTTTTTTTCCCGGAAAAAGACAAGGGTGAGGAATTAATCTATCGAGAATTTCGCTAATGATCGGTTTCCAGACAAAAAATAAAGAATGTGGATTCTGGACACTGGAAAAGACACCGGTATATGGTTATTTTCTATCATCCTCCAAAGGTATGGGGAGGGGGCTCGAGCCCCAAAGCCGCCCCCCATTTCGTACGTCACTGCAGAAGCGTAACCATGGAGTGGGACATCGGGATATACCTCCCTGCTAAACTTTCAAAATTAGTTATTAAGAGCTTTCAGATTTTTGTCGTCAATAAGAAATTAAGTTTATCAATACAAAATTGTATCTTATACAACCCCCTCGACAAAATTTTCTGGCTGCGCTCTTGCCTCATCGACTAGCATATAACGACCATGTTACATCCTATGTCACTATTAAAAGTCGCGTTTTTTCCGCTCACCATTGGGAAATAACACTCAACATACAACATGGTAAGATGACTGAATTGTGAAGGTCTCTGTGAAGGTTCTGAAGGCAGGGTTCTATCCTGCCGTGCGGCTATCGAAGTTTTGGGCGGTTTTCTCCAGATGTAACGTGAATACGCGTTAGAGGTCCTCCTCCCATTGCACCCCTTCTAAGCAGATAGATCTTTCGTAGCTTTACCTTAACACAAAACAACACAGAAACATTAATAAATCATCAATATAGCTCTTATGTGTTCATGATGTAAGTAGTATTATTCCTTATAAAAGCGTTTTTAGCCATTAATAGAGCACTTGGTTTGTAACAACAAGGTATTTTTAATTTCATATACTGAAGTATTTAATGGATTTTACATGAATTCCAGCTGGAATATAACATTTATTTTTATTTTTAATTTGGGTTTTTATACAAATAATTATCGAATCATTTGTATAATGAATGTAAAATAATGTGAACTCTGATTATTGCACAAGTAAAAGAAAAAGACGACCAACAAATATTAAAATATTTTGCAAGAGGGACTCAAACCATTGGTTTTTGGCAAAGACATTAGAATATACTCGTTCTAGTATATTCTAATGTCTTTGGTTTTTGGAGGGGGGGGGGAATAAAGGACAAAGTGTCAATTTAAGTTGGCTAATTTTGAGTTTTACGATATGCGAGAAAAAGTAGAGCGTGTTAATTGGCATTTGGACCTTTGTATGCCATGCCATTCCTAATTTAGATCCTCATTAAAACGAAAAAGAAATTCCCGAGCATTGACTTACTCTAGAAAAGTGTGGTTCAGCTCCATATATTTACTATGCTCAGTGGCGTGCACAAATGGTGTTGGGGTGAGGATTCAGTCCCTTCCGCTTTGTCCATGCATTTTTAACATAAAGTCCGTACAGTTTTAATTTTAAACATATAGATTATGGCTTTTATTTAACGAAAAGATTACTTCCATTCCCCCCTTCTCTTAAAGAAAGTCGGTGTACACCACTGATTATGCATCTGCACATTATTTGTAAGTACATAAAATATTTGTAAGTAATAATTACAACAAAAAGAAAAAACTGCCATTTGCTTGAAATTACCTAAGTGATATGATAATTTTAAGAAATAAGAGGGCCCCCCAAAAGGGATGCTTGCTTCAGAGTGGCTTTTTGAGGCCCAGATCATGTTTTTCTAGAATACAAATAAAGGGAACACAAGGTCATTACTTAAAGAACTTCGGTTCTAGAAATACTGGTATATAAATTTAACTTTTCATAATCAGCTGTACGTATCGTAATACAGCGGATTTGTTGGTGTGCTGTTAGCTATTTTGTAAACAGTAAGCAACTTTTTTGTTTTCTGCTTAAACAGTGTTAGGTGATCCGTTTTGAATAGTAAATGTACAAATCTAAAATATTATAAAAGATAAAAAATCCAAGAGGTTGAGAAAATAGTTGTATGGATTTTGAGGCCCCTACATGTGGGGGCCCCGGGCATTCGCCCTGCCATGCCTCCCTATTTTTACGGCACTGTCTTTCGCCATAAGCCAAGCTATGCGAACGCAAATGAATGATCTACTGGAGTGATTGCGCAAATCCAAAGCTCACAAGTCCTTTCTGTTGTCTCTTCTTTTTGATAGTGTAAATCACATATCGGCAAACTCTGGCCCGCGGCCCGGATGTGGCCCTCCAGGGTATTTTATCCAGCAAGTGGAAGATTTCAAATTTCCATAGACCAGTGGTCCCCAACCCCCTGTCCGCGGATCAAATGGTACCGGGTTGCTCAAGAAAAATTACATTATTTCCATTTTATTTTCTGTCGTGCATTTCTCTCGAGGTCTCGAGTTTCTTGGGTTTGTGCTAATTTATACAGAACAGATTTTGTAACAGAAAAAAATCTCATGACTATTTTCCATTATTTTACTGCTTATTAAATATTTCAAGACTATGAATTAAAATTCCAGTCTTTTAAATCCCTATTGCCATTTCCAACAACCTAACTGTGTGAAGCGGTATTTTCTGCACTGACAAGAACGAAAATAACAGAATAAAGGAATGAATTGTACATAAGCAACACACTTTGGGTGTCATTGCTTCTTACCTCCAGATCTAACCGACTCGTTGCAAAGAAATAAGCTCAGTGTTCTCATTCATTTAGCGTCCTAGTGAGATAAAATCTTAAATCATTTTACATTCATTTTTTGTGAAACTGTATATATTTTGAAGGTATGTTTAAGCACAATTAAATTGACCAGTCCGCGGTAAAATTATTATCAAACGCTGACCAGGTCGCGGCGATAAAAAGGTTGGGCAGCACCGCCATAGACAATCAATATAAACCAAATCAAAATCCCACTTATACGGTCCGTGACGTCCCTAACATCCTAAATTTTGGCTCGCAACCTTCCAGAGGTTGCCCGTACCCGGTGTAAATGAACAGGTTAAACCCGGGTTCCCCCGATTAAATATGAAACCCATATCTCATACACTAAAACGGGAGGGGGGATAAGTAAGCTTCACTTTAATTATTCACCATTCCGCTCACTATAATTATTCACTATTCCGTACATTGGGGCCGTTTAATTAGATCAAAATTTTATTTGGCCAACATGTGTCCCTGAGTTCTGCAACATATCTGACAAAATTCAAAGCTTTATATATTTTCAAAAGCAAATGAAACTCCCATCAACCATAGATATTACATTTACGCAGTTACGCAAATAAATAAATTTTCGGTGTCATGTCACATTATATATACGGATTAAATCCGAATTTTTATCATTTCAAATAACTATATGAGTTAATATGGTAACTAATATATGTACTAATATGGCAATATGCAACTAATTGCTATTGTTAATATTAATTTTCAATAACTAGTATTAATGTTACTAAAAATATGGTAAAAATTCGCAGTCCTTGATTTTGCGAGACTCGCGAGACGTCTCGCGTCTCGCGCGAGACGAGACAGGCAATTTCTGTGCGAGACGCGCGACGAGACAAAGTGGTTGCGAGACGAGATGAGACGCGAGACGAGACAGAGGTTTACCACTGCGAGACGAGACGAGACAGCCCTATTTCTCGTCTCGCGTCCATCCCTAGTTAGATTCCACTATCGTAGCAATGCAAATCCGTCAACTATGTGACGTTGTTTCCCACAAGTTTCCCCACCTGTTGTTTACCAGCCTGAAATAGTAATGGGGACACCCCCCCCCGCAGCGGCGTCCAATTACTATTTCGGACAAATTCAATGCTGATTTAATTTGTACTGTAACAAAAGATATAGTTTTGAAATATGACATGATATATTTAAACTTAATAATAATAAAAACAGAATTTATGCATTTATTTGTACCTCTGACAGAGAGCGTAGATGTTGTGAGGTGTATTTCCCACAGGTCGGTTTCTAAAACCGAGAGCATTCAGAAAATGGATTCCTAGTCTTTATCACTGCGTATAATGTAAGAACTTTTTATCGCAATATCGACAGAATTCCACAAGTTCCTGGATTCATATTTGTTTGGATTGCGTCCAGCGTTATTACTGTAGTTCTAAAATAATTCTGCTGTTTTGGTAATAAACCATAAACATTCCAAGAGTCCTTTGGTAATAAGCCATAAAAATTCCAAGAATCCCACATCATTAAAAAAATGGAAATATGTCAAAGGGTACAAGCTACCCCACCGTACGCACGCGAATTAGCTAAGATACATGAAACGAGCAAGCTTAAATTTCAAATCTAGACACATGAACTTATCAAAAAGCACTTATCAGGCAGTGGTGTTAGAATGCGATATTAAAGAATTCATACAACTGTGAGCTTTACTGCAGGAATGGTTTTGTTGATTCTCATGAGCTAGCTTCTTACACACATAGCAGCGGCTAAAATGCAACTGCTTCTTTCAATTGCATTGGGAATGCACATTTCTGCTGCATTCATTTAATTAATTTTTAAATTCAAATTTACTATATTATTTTTCTGGTAATAAAAAAACTTGTAATATTCTACTTAAAAATACATTCCGTACTTTTTTTCATTACAATTTATTCTAGTAAAATAGAAAAAATAATGTATTTGTATATCTGTAAGATTATTTTGTATTTTGAACCAATCTGGTAACATAGTTTGAACATGGCGGAGATTTCGCTGACATAGCTCGAGGTAGGAAGCACTACGCATTTATATAACTTTATTGTTTCGGCTGAGCTTATTTTGAATAAGCAATTTCTCTGGTCTTAAAAAAATTTTTTTTTAAGCATTAGGGTGCTATTTCGCTTAATCCCAGATTCTTGTCTACGCATTTTTCTCTACCCATATTTGTCTACGCGATCTTATCGACAGTTTTTGTAGATATGAACTTTCCAAATGTATTTGCCAGATAACGTGGGGGAGGGGGCCGTTAATAAAATGTTAAAAGTCGCACAAGGTTTGCAATTTTTGTTAATATACCCCTAAGTTTGGTGCGAAAACGCGGCAATTTATAATAAAGGGGGAGTATAGTTAGAAAATGCCTGCCGAAGATTGTAGAATAGTTTTTGTAGGCGATTTAAATATAGATTTCGAAAAAGTGTTTTATGGAACAGAAAACACTTTCCAAAATGGTATTTATAAAGGTGAAGTATATTTTGATAGCGAAAATTATCAAACAGTTTTGAGAGGCAATTTTAATGCAGATTGGAATTCCGAAGAAGTGTTTTATGGAACAAGGAACGAAAACACGGCATACTCATGGATTATGATGCGCATTCCAAACAGTATTTAAAATGGTAGAGGATAGTTGGAATATGCTTGGCGAAGGTTGTAAAACAATTTTAGTAAGTGATTTTAAGATAGAATTCAGTTCCAAAGATGCGTTTTATTTAACAAGAAAGGCGAACACGGCGCACTCATGGATTATGATGCCTATACCATACAGTATGTAAAATGGTGAACTATAGTTAGTATGCTTGGCGAGAAAATAGCACCAGTAGTGAAGCATTTTCATTGAAAAATTGTAAAATAAGCTCATAATTAACCTCTGGATGCAACTAATAAAAAAATTTTTTGCTAGAGTGCTATTTCGTTATTTCCTAATGATTTGTGGTAATGATTTCCTAATGATTTGTGCTGATTGCTCGCAGTTATTTCCTAATGATTTGTGGACGTCGACATGCTTTCGATGCATTTTTCAATAGGGTGCTAGATAGCACGGTGGAGGGGAATCTTGAAAGTCGCTAAAGTGTTTAACTTTTGATGATTTATCGCCAAGTTTGTAGCTAAGAAACTAAGTCCCACAAACTGAACATATCTTGGCGATATATTCCACAGTTATTGCTACAGTGTATTACAAAGGAATATAGTAAGAATATGCCTGACAAAGATTGCAGTACAGATTTAGTAAGCGATTTCAGCATAGATTTTATTTCCAAAGATGTTTTTATGAAATAAGGAAGAAAATACGCTACATTCATGAATTATGATACACTTCCCAAACAGTATACTTAAAAAGATGAAGTCCAGTAATAATATGCCTGACGAAAATTGTTAAACAGTTTTACAAGGTGATTTTAATTTGGATTTCTCTGGAATGCGTTTTATGTGTAAGAAAGACAAACACGGCAAACTTCTGGATAATGATGCATTTTTTAATTTAATGGAATTAGGAAGAAACATAGGGACGACGCATGAATTATTATGTGCTTTTAATGCATAACACTTTTGTCCGCATTTAAATATGATAGTGTTAGAATATTTTATTTATTTATTTATTTTGTCTTTACCTCACCTATTTTTAAACTTTACTTGACACTAGACGTGTCTATTGAAATCTTTTATTTTTTAAAAGAAAGTGGTCCATTACTAGTTCTTTAACCTTAGTACTATTTTTGCACGTCAGAAGCATGTTTTTAAATTTTACTTGGTATAGTGTCTGTTTATTATGAATTTTTTGCATGTTTAAAATGGTTAATCCATTCTTCCATTGATTTTAGACTTTCCTTTCTGAAATACCAGTTTTGAAAATGAACATAATTGTTTCTAGAGACAATAAACATTTCTTATATGGAACTAATTTGCAAGCGATATATATCATATGAAACATATTTATTTTATAATCCATTCAACACAATAATTTTTGCCTAGACACTAAGAAATGAATAATTAGTTGAATCCATTACTTTGTCAAAAGCAGAAGACAGAGAATCTCTTTATGCGCCCAACATTGCTTCCCGGTATGGGGAATCGAATGCTCAGAATATTTACTTGTTAGTTACTAGACTATAATAACTAGTCACTATTTTCGGGCTCCGTAAACAGCTGTTAAAGTTAGATACAATAAGTGCAATGTAGAACATTCTTTCATAGACCTCAAAAATATCTATTAAATTAGTTTTATCTAATACAGATTGACTGTCTCTAAAATGTTTTTAAACATGGCAGACGAGATGCTTCTTTCATTGTTTTACACCACTCTCTTTTTACACTTGGGACATATCCACTAGTATATTCTTTCAAATGTTATTCGAAAATGTTGATAAACGAAAATTTAAATTATACATTGGGAATGCCCGAAATATACTAAGTAGTGGCCGATTTTGGCAAGTTCTTTAAAATAAAGAAACTTCCTCTGAGGCATAACCCTTAAACACACATATCACCAATTCCTGGTATTAACCAATGGGAATTCTGAGATGAGTGTCATTCGAACTAATTGACCTATTGACATGCAACATAATGTAACCTGTGGTTGTATCCCACGTAGGACATTGAAACTCAGGGGAACAGATCATCCTGCAAGTTTCGTAATACTGTCCGATTTCTCATTAGCGCACGCTGTATGTATTACTGTCCCTAGTCAAGGCAGGACGATTACATTAGAATTTAACATTTGCATATAAGCACTGAATTTAACAAGTAACCTTTTAAATAGTATATTTCGATTAGGGAGCATTTAGAATGTAATTTAAATTCCCCAATAACTTAAATTAACTACTAACCAGTTAAACGAGATCACGGAATGTTGAAAGAGACATTCAGTAAAAATCAACACATTTAAAAATTTCCAAATATTGTCATTCATTAAAATAAACGTGTTCACAAAACATTTGAAATGAACGGTTTATTTCTAGATATTACTAAAAAATCGCACAAAATCAAATACAGTGATAACTACAGGAAATTGGGAAGGGGAGACACGGTCTCAGTTACAGAGATCGGAGAAAGCCTTGCGAGAACTTTGACGCTATCATAAGGCCCAATAATTCACAAAGTAAATTTGCGTGGAATTTACTTCCGTATAAATACATTTTAAATGATTTGAGATAGAAACATTACGAGAAATGACAATTTTTAATCATAGATAGTTAAATATGAAATATAATTACGAAAAAATATCATAATGAATTATTTGTATCAAAAGGGTATTTTATTCTTAAGATGTTTTTAAATATTTATAGCATTCTTCAGCAATTTTAAACAGTTTTACTTTGTGACAATAAAACTGATGACGTCTTTTTCGTAGGCCTTGTGATGACGTCAAGTAAAATAACTTAAAATTTGTGTTGTATTTATTCATGCATAAAACATTATAATGATTTTAATTGAAAATTTAATAGCATAATTAATATCATAGATCACAAGAAATTATCTTAAAATATAATAAGAAGAAGAATTTGGATATAAATGCATGTAATCTGTAGATCATAATGTATCACCATGTCATGACAACTACTAGCACAAAGTCCTAAACCAATAAGCGTTCTCATAAAGCTAGAATTTAAATATGGAAAGTGTGAGCTTTGCAAAGGTGGAGTTTGTGATGTTTGAATCTATATCCTTTATTTTTTAATAACTTTCAAAAATAACAATGATCTTCAACAAAAAGGAAGCATTTTGATATATTCTAAACCAAATATTAGCATTTGCAAAAAGTACCCAATTAAAGCTGTAGATGTTGGCTGCTATGAAGCACTGATGTAAAATATCTTTGTTGTAGGCTGAGTAAACGTAGGGGTATAGCTAAGCATTAATAACTGAACGCAAGAAGGAATAATATGGCATCTCTGCTGTGGGGTGTGGTGATTAGTTGTTATTGTATTATTTAAGCAAAAGTCACAGATTTCCACAATTTAAACACCTCATTGCCAAGCTGTATTCAAGAGAAAGCCAATCTCCAGAAAATAGTGAAATGTTGAGGCAAAGTTCTAAATATATCAAATATCTCCTCGAAATACCGTATTAGCTTGAAAACTTAAAGTAAACTGCAATTTTTGTGTTACCGATCTGAAAAATTACCGAAGACCTCATTTTTATTGCACTAGCTTCTGTAGCGTGGCTACATGTGTTATTTATTTATAATATGCCTCCTAATGGCACTTCTAAAGTTTTTTTCCTTTTTTCACTAGGTCAATAGGCGTGCCGTAAAGAAACGTCGTTTTCTCTTACTTCAGTATTTCGACTAACCAAAAGAACTGAAGCTAATGATATGAAATTTCGCATGTACTTCAGCTTTCTAACCCAGGTTCTAGATTAGACAGAATTTTTCTAAATTTGTAAACGGTGTGGCTTCAGCGGCGTAGCCAAGTGTGTGTGTGTAGGGGGGGGGTCATACCGCCCCCCCCATGAGGAATATTTTGCCATACAAAATATATATTCTTCACTCCCTTATCACACACACCTTTAAATATATATGAGTGGAAGTAGACGTTGGGGGATTCGAAACCTAAATGTTTGCTTAACATCGATTTTTCTCTGGAAAAATATCTGCTTTAACATTTTCTCAATCATTAAATGGAGTATTCTATTAGACGTGATCAATGTTTACTAACAAACCAGTATTTTAAACAGCAATTAAAATTAGGAACGTTTTCACAAAGTGTCTTGGCGGTGGTATTCGAGTATAGTATTCAAAAGTAATGCTTTTAACAGAAAGTGGTCAATGTTGTTTCGTATATGATGAAAAAATGCAGGCTTTTAACATTTTTAGAAGAGAAAATTAAGCGTTCTAATAGGTTTGTTCCATGAACTAAAGTTGAGGTGTTTGAGATGGGAAGATTTGTTTAACATTTTTTTTTTTTCTATTAATCTGTTATATATTTTATCTTGGAAAAAAAATCTGTTCTAACATTTTCTCAATCAGTAAATTGAACATGGAGTACGATAACTCTTCCCCAAAACCGAATTTTTCATTTTATTAACAAAATAATACGCTTAAAGTCGTTTTGTGAACTCATACAAATGGACGTTTTTATAGGTTAACAATAAGTTTTTGTTCAAAAAATTGTATATTGATCGACAAATATTTTTGTCCACTCGCCGATCGGGTTGTATGGTGTGTAAAGCATCATACTACGGTTTCGGGTTCAACTCCCGGCGGTCGGGGTTCGATCCTCGACTGGGCGTGGTTGTCATTTGTCCGTCCCTTGATGGGGGCGACGTTGGTCCACCTACTAGGTGCTCCCATAATAAAGTGGCCAACAATTCCGGCCCTTTGTGGTCGAAGCGGATGGCCATTGGGAAAAAAAATTGTCCACTCGTCAGTTATTTTTCCGGCTATAGTATTTTTCGACAGAGGAATGTTTGGTCAAAGAAGTTTGTTTTCATCTTCATTGCCGGGCTGGCTACATTCGTAACGGTGGTGCGTTGTTTCTGTTCAAAAATGTTAAAACGAAAGAACGCAGTTCTTTCTTTTTTGCATGCGCGTTTATATAACCTAGAACGTTTTCCTATTAAGTATTTACCCTAGAAAGAAATAAAAAACTCTGTTTTTTTTATACTAAATAGTCACAGTTAAAATTGCTTTACCCAGATATATAGTATTGAACAATAATTTATTATTCTACCAAGGACAATTCAAATGTTGATTATTTTTGCTTCATTGAACTGAATAAAATATCAACGCAGCAGGACGGAATTCCAAAGATTAAGGTAAATATTTTTTTCTAATAAATACTATTTTTCTGAATGTATTTTTTTTTTTAACACCGCTGTTTTGTTTATGCACTGAAAAGCTTTTCAATATAATATGATAGATTAAAATATCGTACTTGAAAACCCACAAAGGAAGTAAGTCAAATAAATATTTTTTAAAATTAAAACTACTGTTTTTTATTTTCTTTTTCTGAACATCGATGTTTGAAAATATAGATATTTCAAGGTATTTTGACCGATGTTTTTTCAACATCGTTATTTCAATGATGGAACAACGATATATCGAAACATCGAAGTTTTGCGGTCGATGTCGCAACGCTATTGTGAAATCGATGCTGACGGCGGGGTGTATCTTTTATATTTTTATTTAATTTGGAATAACACTTCGCACACCATCTGTATGATTCATAAATCTTTAATAAAGATATGATATCTCAAGAGACCCTGATTGAATATCTTTCATGAAATGATGAACACAGTGAAAGACAAGATTGTCATTGCAGAGAAAAAATAGAATTCTCAGTAGAGCGGTAGCATCTTATTTTCGGGGCTGTGCATTTGAGCAACAATTCTCAAGAGATATTTCCTCCGTGTTCCTGGAAAGCTTTAACAAAATGTCTCAGCTAGATAGAGTTTATTCAGCACAACAGTGTAAGGTAACCAATATTATTACTTTTCTGCATTATTTTGTTTTATTTTTTACAATACAACCAGCTTTTAGAATAATGATATTGCGTGTTTATAAATTAATGATGGAAAATTTTCTTGTAAAAAGTATTTAGAAAATTTTTTCCCTTAAATATGTTTTACAGAATAATTTTTTGTTCTAAAATGTAAAGTTTAGAAATCATTGCTTATAAGTAATAGTGTACTATTTCGGTATAAAATCGATCAACATATGTGAAATGGAGTCACGGTACAGACATCGCTTTAGCCTCGTTGAGCTTGGCTCGCTCTTAATTTTGTTTAGTTATGGCTCGCATAATACGTTGAAATATGACTGGTCGCTGCTCGTTGATATTGTAATCTGGCCGAAGATTCACGGAAGTTCGAGTAGAGCTGGGGCAGTCCCAATCCTCGTGGCTGCGGTTGTTGACTATTGAAGAAAATACTCCCGATTTAGAAAATGTTTTTAGTATAAAAGCCTTTCACATTATGTGCACTGATCACGATGTGGCGGCACGATGACCTCCGCGCACACAACACCCGGCAATTGAAGGCCAGTCAAATGGGTCCTTTTGGCCGAGCCGGATTGTGCCTCATTCTACCACCCATAAGTCCCTGGGTTCAAACCCAGCTCTCACTACACTCTCTCCCCAACATTTTCGAGAATATCTTCGATAATAATTAAAGATAAAAATTAAAATTCCGTTCTGATGAAAAATTATTTATTGTGATCTATTTCTACATCATATTATATAATTTAGTGATAGTTAAATTTTCCTTTTTGTCGTAAAATTAAATTTTCTATCTTAAATCATTGAAATTTTTATGCTGGAGTAAATTCACCAACTTTGAACAGTTTTTCTTTGTGAAAATAAATGAGAAATTACGTCATTTAAGTGGACCTAGTGATGACGTAAAAGTTTCTGTTTTCAGTCATTGTACTATATTTAGCAGGTGTTGCTACAGTGGGACATCATGATTGGGGTAGAATGGGACCGGGCCGCACTGTGTGTAAACCAAGGACTGTCATATAGGACGATCCCCGACTATCGGCAGATCGCGTCAGCCTCTCAAAGGGACATATTCAAAACCTTTAAATGATTGACTTCATAAGCGCACTAATGCAACTTTTCATCATGTAATTTAAAGATATTTTCACGGAATAAAACTTTAAAATTTCTGGTGAATATTGAAAATATCTTAAGTAAAAGGTAATTAAAATACCGCAATTTCCGGCTTATAATCCGCGGATTATCTACTAAAAAAAATGAAAATTTATCCAGTGCGTATTATGCATCGCTGCGTACTATCTACTGAAATTTTTCCTGAAGCCTTCAGATTTTACAATAAAAAACTTTATTTATAAAAACAAAAAAAAGTTCATTTCTTTTTTTCCAGTATATTTAGACCATGAAAAAGATTTAAGTCTGTTAATCAATTACATGACACAGGATGCCACTGCAGTCGTTCAGTAGATTTCTTGAAGATGGGGAAAAACAGGGACCTTTGAGGGTCATACGTCATAGCTTCCTGAAACGACTTCTGATTGGGCTCTCCGCTCTAAATGAATAGTCTGTGAAATGGGGAAATTTCGTCAAAAAATTGGCATCACTACTTCATATTAGGGTACGTGACGATCATCGCTGAAAAGATTCATCCGAAAGTTGTAGAAATGTCGAAAAAACGCATTAGCTACTCAGCTGATTTTAAACTGAAAGTAATCAGTAAAGCTGAAGAATTTGGAAATAGGGAGGCTGGACGACTATTTCAAGTCGATGAATCCAACGTTTCGCTTATGGAGAAAATCTAAAGAGAAGTTAGAAAATGCGAGGAACAAAAAATGTAAAAGTTTTCGGTTTAGCCAGCCAAAATGGCCTGAATTAGAAGATGTGTTACATCGCTGGATTATAGAAGAAAGAAGTAAAGGGAATCCTGTATCTACAGTTAAAATAAGAATTAAGGCTAAATTAATTGCCGAAGAAATGCAGATTAGAGGTTTCGATCGTGGCCCCACGTAGTGCTACCGGCTCATGAAAAGAAAAAATCTTTCTGTACGGAATCGCATTACTGTTGGACAGAAACTGCCGACTGACTGGGTGATGAAAGAAGATGAGTTTTTACTTTACACCAAAAAAGTAATTGCAGAAAAGAAATTCATTTCTGCAGAAATATTTAACATGGATGAAGTTCCCGTGTGCTTTGATTCTCCCCCAAACAGAACTGTCGACACTGCTGGGACTTTGTCCGTTGCAATAAATACTACTGGAAATGAAAAAAATTCGTTCACTGTAGTATTAACCTGTTCTGCAAGTGAAGGAAAATTGCCCCCGATGGTTATTTTCAAACGAAAAACCATTCTTAAAGAAAATTTTCCCCGTGGAATAGAAATAAAATGCAATGAGAAAGGTTGTATGAACCAGGACATTATGATCTCCTGGCTCGATTCGATTTGGAAAAAAGGGAAGTTTCCTCTATTTAAAACTCGTGCGCTATTGATTTTGGATTCAATGAAGGCTCATCTGAAAGACGATGTTAACGTGGCCTGGAGAACATCAGGTACAATCCTTTCAGTGATACCGGGAGGACTAACAAAAATACTGCAACCCCTGCATGTTGGAATCAACAAGTCTTTCAAATCGAAGATAAGAAACTCATGGGAAAAATGGATGGAAGAGGACGTTCATGAGTATACGAAGAGTGGAAAAATGCGACGTGCATCGTATGCAGACGTAACCCACTGGGTAAAAACTGCATGGGATGAAATCTCTGTTTGTACTATAAAAAATGCATTTAAAAAGTGTGGACTGTTAGAAGAAAATTTTGAATCGACCACTGAACTGAACGACGATTCTGATGACTCCTTGGAATTGAATGATGATTTGCTTTTGGGGTTTTTCAGATTTAGATGATTCTAATTTATAGTTTCTTTTTTTAATTACTTGTAAATATTAAGCGTAAATTTTGCTGAGTATTGGCTGTATTGATTACTTATTCAATATTTGCTGTCTATATATTGTTCAAGTAAAAGGTTTATTGTTTGTATATATATTATTCCAGTAAAAAGGTAGGTCTCAGTTCAATTTTGTTTTTCTTATAATAATGTCACTTGACTAAATAATTACGATGTTACAAAGAATGCGATAAGTATTCTGTATGCTATCATATATTTTGTTTTGTTTGTTCCGAAAGAAATTTTCGCTTTCTTATTTTTGATTAATTTCATAATACAGTTCATAGGGCTTACAGGTAGAATGCCTAGCTTAAAAAGTGTGTATCAATTGTGATTTAAATCGAAAAATGACCGTCAAAGTATGTTTGATAATTCTCATTCATAACAATAGATTTTTAGTAGGAAATGTTTTACAGTAAGCTGATTCTAATATTAATACTGTGGTTTTACTATACATAGAAAATAATTACCAATTTCGGTCAAAGCATCGCCATACTATCCGCGGATAATCTACCGCGGCGGATTATCTAAAGAAATATTTTTTTCTACTTGAAAAAAAGCACCTGCGGATTAACTATCGCTGCGGATTATAAGCCGGAAATTGCGGTAGTTAAAAATTCTTCCAAGGTTAAACTTCGATTACCAATCACACGCTTCAGGTGGAACTTAAATGACTTTACTCCCGCTTTGGGGGAATAAATTCCCACTCAATACCTTCTTTAGCTAAAAAGTTGCTCAATTCCTCATCTGGGGCGATCACTCTTTTAAGAAGGGTTTTTAGCTCTAAGTTAGCTCCAATGAAGGTCTTAGAGTTATCTGACATTAATTTTACACATTTACCTCTTCTACTAAAAAAACGTTTCAAGCTCGCAATAAAGGCTTGAGTTGTCAAATCGGATACAAAGTCTAGATGTATGGCGTTTGTACATAGGCACACATATACTACCACATAAATCTTATTTAAAACACCCTTCCGTTGATTTTTAAATTTAACAAAAAATGGACCGCAGTAGTCAACTCCTGTGTTAGAGAACGGAAAACTTCGATTGACGCGTTCTCTTGGCAGATCGCCCATTATTTGAGATGTGACTACAGGTCTGTTTTTAAAGCAGATAATACAGTCGTGTACTATTCTGCGACAGTTATTCCGACCATTGAGGGGCCAGAACTTCTGTCTAACGTGAAATAGCAAAGCTTGTGGGCCTAAATGAAAGTATTTCAAGTGGAAGTATTTTAAAATGATCTTAGTTAATTGATGATCCTTAGGTAAGACCATTGGAAATTTTGAAGAATAGAGCAAATCCGATTGAGATAAACGCCCTCCAACTCTTATTATTTTCTCCTCATCCAAAAAGACATTTAGGGATGCGAGTCTGCTCTTACCTGGGACAGGATCACCCCTTTCCAGGCATGTTATTTTTTCCTTGAATGCATCCTGTTGAGCAGAGCGAATAAAAAATGTTTCTACTGACCTGAACTCAGAACTTCTTAAATGCCCACTTCTTTTATACTGGGGATGTTTACAATTAAAAATAACCTGAAAATAAAACTGCATATACGAATTAATTTTACATATTCATTAGATATGTTAAGAATGTAATTAAACACATGCATCATTTCTAACTGTTAATGAAATTAAATCATCAGTGAATGATGAGTCAGTACTACAGTTTTTTCTAAGTTCACATTCATACAGTTTCTGATCTGGAACCACTACACTTTCACTCCTTGGAATGTACTCTTTACATAGGAAATTCGATCCGTTCCACTACTTGGAATTTCCTACAAGATTTTCACAACTGATGCCTCGTGTGAGAAGATCGGCTGGATTCTCTGGACCTGGACAATGAAACCAGTTGGACGGATCTATCAGAGTTTGGATTTCCATTCATCGCTTTTCATGGGGCACGTAGGAAAAAAAGATGAATGCGGGAAAGCGAAAAATGGGGGTTCAAGTCAAAATACGAAAAAAAAAGCAATATTTATGCATACACACAATGACTGTGGACCAACGAATTCTAATTTGTTAAAAAATTGTAAAACAAATTAATGAAAGATGAAAATTAAGTGATACTTATTTTTAAAAATCACTCACTTTATGTGGGGTCTTTCATTATTTTAAATTAAACAGTAAATTTTCAAGATTTACAATATTTGTCTGGACCCTTTGTGATTTTTGGTTTGTATAAACAAGTTCATACAGTTACAAATACCGTTATTGCTTCAAAAAAACTTCGTACTAGTTAGTGCAGGCTCAGCCTCATCGACATGAACATTATCCTCGGCTCCACCATTATTTTCCTTTTTTGCATCATCACATGTGTCGTCCATGTTTCGGATATCTGAAGCCTCAGCGTCTTGATTAATGAAAATATAGTCATTAAATTTCAGACTATACACATCTTCAACACGCAACTGGTGTTTATCTGATAGTCAAACCAAGAAATCATACCAAGAAACAATTAAAGTTTATATGCCATTATGGATCCACTTAACGTTCAATTTCATTTTGGTCAGGAGAAAAATTTTATAACAATGAACGCGGGAAAGTCACTTTTGGCGAACCATACATGCGGGTTTCTTTAACGTTATTCAAATACAATTTGTGCAGGGACCACAGAAATAAAACGATCAATACGGGAAAACGATGAATGCGGGAACGATAGATCGGGGTTTCATTGTATTAGGGAAAAAGTTATTACAAAACATGTAAAAGTTGCACCACTGCGCCTCCTCCCTCTCCCGTATATAACAAATGTTTATCTTTGGAACACATATATACCTAGAATAGACTAATAGCTTTAAATTTTGTCTAAAGTGCGTCTACGGAAAAGTACGCTTTAATATTTAAAAAAAAAACCGCCAAAACTTAAAATTATGCACGATGGAAGATTTTTTTGTTACTACTGAACATGCACATGCTGAACAGTTTGAAATAAATATAACACAAAATTATTAGAAAGGAAAAAAAGTGGTGAAGAGCCTTCCGAAAAACCTTAAAAGTTGACAGCTCTGTACTATTTCCGATAAATTCAAT
This sequence comes from Cheiracanthium punctorium, assembly GCA_038373885.1. Classification (NCBI taxonomy): domain Eukaryota; kingdom Metazoa; phylum Arthropoda; class Arachnida; order Araneae; family Cheiracanthiidae; genus Cheiracanthium; species Cheiracanthium punctorium. The sequence goes on along the minus strand of JAWZYV010020068.1, from coordinate 173,987 downwards.
GTTGATATGTAATTTAATGCAAAAGCAGTACTTTGATAAAGTTAATAAAAATGAAAATAAAATTCATCCATTTATTTGTATAATGTTAAAGAGTGCGCGTGCTGTCAGTATTCCCAACTGTTGGAAATTCCATATCCTGTGATTCTGAGAATGCATAATCTTAATCATTAAATGTATTTTCGCAAGAACTACTTATCTCAATGTCGGCAGAATGTCCCTAATTCCTGGATAGGTCCTGGATTCCTATCAGTTGCGCATGTTTTGAAGCCCGAGCCCGCCCGAGCCCGAGCAATATTATTTAACTCGGAGCCCGAGCCCGAAATTTCACAGTTAAAGATAAAAGAAATTCAATTATTTCATTGATAGAATACAATGAATTTTGCCGTTTGTGCAAATTAAAGACAAATATAGTTGCAAACTCTCAATGCACTTTCTAATGCTTTATTTATCTATATGTTTATCCAATAATGTCGGATCTCATGACTAACTAATGAATATAAGCCGCTGTTCTGAAATATCCAAAGAGCGTAACGCACCTTCTAGGCGACAGTGCCGCTATTTTTTTTATAAGTACAGCCAACACCGGTTATAGTGAACCCGGATATAGTGAACCATCGGATATAGTGAACACAAACCATTAGTCCCGACTCACACACAGTATCTCTATCCATCATGAAGACACTTGGGTTTTAGTGAACTTCGGATATAGTGGACGAAATTGGATGGTCCCCAGAGGCTCACTATAACCGGAGTTGACTGTACTTTTATTTTCCGCATGAATCACTTTTTAAAATCTTTTTCAAGGAGTATGTTCAATAAAGGAGAACTTTTTCACGAGCCCGAGCCCGCCCGAGCCCGAACACAATTGTGAATTACAGAGCCCGAGCCCGGTTCGGGCCCGGGCTTGAGCTCGGGCTTTCGGGCTCGGGCTGAGCCCGTCTCATCTCTAGTAAACACCAAAGAGCACACTGTCAAACCTTTTAAGATTTTGCAGTTCGAAATTGACGTACACAATCGTCGATTATTTAATTTAGAATAGATGATTTTAATGCAAACGAAATTGTTAATCTTACACACTGACGCTCAAATTTTCAAAAGGATTCTAAAAGAAAGGAGGGGGGGGGAGGACAATAAATAATGTAGAATCACTGCACTGAGTATTCATTGCTTTTTTCTAATGGGCACAAATTTTTATCTGTAGGCTCACATGACGTCATTTATTTTAGGACGAGAAAGGCACTCTTGTTGCAAAAACTGTCCAAATTATATAGCTTTGATGCCATTAAAACATATAAAGTATCCGTATCCGTGAAGTATCGGTATCGTCCGATTAGAAGCTTAAAAGCATCAGTATCAGCAATCGATTAAAATTTGGCATCGGTCGATCCCTACATGTTTCTTTTGAAAAGATCGTATTTTTTAAAAATAAGTAACATAGCAGTAAACGTAGAAATTACAAATAAAATGTCTACCATTAATCAGCTATCCGAAAATGTATTATTGTGCATCCAAAGACATGTAATTCGTAAAGTAATTCACCACAAGATACTATCCCTCATCACTGGAGATAAGGCGACCTACGCTAGGATAGTTCTATAACTGTTCAATTATCACTATTGTATAGATTTATTTTCATAGCTGACACTATCACTAAGCTAACGTAATCGTGAAAAACTAAAAAAAAAAATACCTCAAAATTTTGATTCACGCACTTTACGTGCATTTTTTTCTATTTATGTATTCCCATTTTTCTTTTAAAAATTGTTTTTCTCAAAAAATACCATTGCAGTAAGCATATAAAATAGAAACAATTTGTACCATTAGTCAGCTATCCAAAAACGTATTATAATGACCATTAAAGACATGTAGTTCATAAAGAAAGGTACGTTTTGCTTAGCGCAGGTAGAAATGATAAAGGAGGTATCAGCGTTCATTATTTAGGATGGTTGGTCAACCAATCAACTTATCTCCGATTTTCATATGCTTAACATCAGAATGTGAATCTGAAATGACTATGTGCTGTTTCGTCGTGTTAGTTTCGATTTTGCGTCCTGTATTTATAACCAAATTTGGCGTCAAAAATAAATTCCCAAAACTGAACTCTTTTTGGTGAGAATTTGCCAAACCCTACTATTTTACAATGGGAGTAGCTTAGAAAGATTTGCCGGTACCGGTATATGTCAAAAATCGCCATACCTCTAGGCGATTTATCGCCAAAAAAAGTTCCAAAACTAACCTCAGTTTGGTGATATCTCCTATATAATTGGTGAGAATTTGCCAAAGCCTACTATTTTAGAATAGGAATAAATTTTGCTATGCTTAAGTGATTTGAAGTCGGTTTCCCGTTTTTAAAAAATATGTATGCTGAGACCAGCGACATTTTTCACATTATAAATCAAATGGCCAACTCTTTTGAGGTACTCAATGTTTGGAATTGAAAGTTTACTCAATCCACTGCACGTAGATAAAGTTTCCCATCATAGTGTGAGGATCTCTGTTAATCAAAATAAAAATGGAGAAATGGAAGAAATTCGCTGACAGCAAAGTGGTCAGTTTTTAGTTTTATAGCTCTAGTGTTAGAAGAGCAACACCCGTGGGAGATGGATCACACAAAATCTAGGACAGGGAATAGAAAACAAATCAAAAATTATTTCGAGAAAGCTGGGCGAGATAATAAAAATATATCACTGATTGCGATAAAGAAAGATATATTTTTTCATTTAATTCTAGAATAAAGACGGAACAGTGATTATATCAGTATATTACGATTAAGTAATTCACAAGGATACTATAAAATGAGTCCGCTTCTTATAAAATCCAAGCATCACAAGCATAAATTGCCAGTTACATAATCTTGGAGGTATGTCAGTGATATAATGAACGTACTTTTCTTTATGGACGTAAAGAAAAAAAAATGCATGGAAATTGTTTTGCAAGTAATATTCAAGGGCCAAATCCAATCGGACAACGGAATCATATTTACGAGAGGTTTTAGCATGGCTTCGGAAAATATGGAAGAATCGGGGTGGCATCTCAGTGCCATGTATGACACTCTTTTAAATCACTGATAACCACTTTAAATATTAACACTCTTTTAAATCACTGAAATGACGCAGAATCTATCTTCTACTTATTTAAATCACAAACGTATGCGGTACCAAAATCGACGATATTTCTACGCTGCAAATGACAACAACTAGATGTAAACACTAGCTTAATAACACTAACATATGCACAAAACGCCAAGTTAACAATTCAGTGACATCAAATGAAGAGAACAGTAGATTAAATTTATGAAACAGAAAATAAATTTAAACTAATATTAAATATGTGATCTACATCACATTATAAGCAGTAGATTTCACTTTCAAAATGGCAGTAGTAATATCAAAAGATATTGTAGCCTATAGAAACAACTCTTTAACGCAGCCGTAAATGAGACTAAATTCTTCCAAATAACTTATATTAATATGCGTACTGATAATTATAACAATAAGTACTTTGCAGAAAATGCTGAATGTTTTAATTGCAAATAATTAAATATCATGCAAGCGAATTCTTACATATGTTACAGCGTCGCTTAAATAAAAGAAGTGTTTAACCACGTACTGGGTTCCTCTTTAAACAACAGTATTTATATAACTGCTAGCCTTTATGGAATATAATCCGCCATTTTTTACAAATAATAAAGGTTTATATAATTTTTTTGGAAAGCCACAAACCTGAATAAAAAAAAAAATGGATGTATCGGAAACATCATTGTTCAGCATAAGTAGTCAGTTATATTCCATAAACACTGGTAATCGTGCGTTTATTGCCTTACACGATTAATTATGCATTCTGTCGAAAAAGGTTCCGGGAATTGGTCATTTAACCCCTTAACTGCCATATTAGGCAACTCCCCCTCCTCTTCTCAAAGAAATAAGCGCATGTAGGGCGAACGCTTCTTCAAATTGAAGTTATTGCCTGTCAAAAAATTTAGAGTGTTTAGAAAACTAGCAGTAAAATACTGAGGAAATTATTTGAGATAGTCGTATATATACGTCCTGGGCAGTTAAAGCATCGACTGCACAAAGCGTATTTATACGCCCGGGGCAGTTAAGGGGTTAAAAAGGCCGCCTAAAGAAATTGCTAAAATTCTTTTTGTCGCCAAGTTAGCACAACTACCCTCTATACTGACGCGGAGTTTGAGCGTTATCTGTCATTTAGTTTTTTTACAGTGCTCGATTTTTTAAGCTCCTTTCAAGTGTGTTTTGGGATTTTAGCATTCATAAAACGCATTGTAACTGGTGATGAGACATGAGGTGTTTATGAGTTTGACATACAAACCAGTCAACAAGATTCGGAATGGCGCCTTCCAACTGCTCCGAAACCGAAAAAAATCTCGTCAATATCGATCAAAAGTCAAGGTAATGTTGACTGTTTTCTTTGATTATCGCGGTGTTGTGCACTCGGAATTCTTGTTAGAAGGTCAGACGTTAAAATAAATAGTATTATCTGAGCTTTATGCGGTGATTGAGAGAGAAAATTTGTCGAAAAAGGCCGGATTTGTGGAAAGAAAACTGTTGGATTTTGCACCACGACAACGCACCATCTCACAAGGCTATCATTGTGTGCGAATTTGTGACTAAAAACTTAACAAATACCATCGAAGAACCACTGTATTCACCCGATATCGCTACAGCCGACATTCTTTTTTCTTTCCAGAACTTAAATTACCACTTGGAGGCACCCGTTTTCAGTCGATAGAAGACATAAAAGAGAATTGGCTGCGAGAACTGAAGTCGATTCCGAAAAATGCGATTAAAAAATGTTTTGATGATTGGATTATTCGTTGGCATAAGTGTATTATTTCAAAAGGGGCCGACTTTGAAGGCGATAAAATAAATTTGAATGAATGATAAACAATTTGTGTTTTATTGACCAATTCCCGGAACTTTTTTGACAGAGTTTAGGGAAAAAATATTTTATTAACTCTTTTAAAATCATATTTTATATTGGTGTTCATTGCTATTAGTATTAGTAATCATTGGAAAATGGTTCATCAACAGTATTTTCTATAATGATTCATAATTCTTGTTTCATTTTACAGAAGGCTTGAAAAAGTTTATTAAGCAAGTAAAAATCTTTTATAAAAATAATTCTAGTTTTCGAAAAACTTTTGAATCTAAAAACACTTCATTTCAAATTAATGCATGTCCCTCCATGCGAAATTAGATTCGACTTATTTGCCCAGATAGTTATTTAATTCCATTAGTTGTAACAGTTTATTAAATATATCGAAAGGGAAAAAAAAGACTTGGAATTAGGATTAAGTTACTGTGTAAAAGAATAAATCTGCCTTCAGCAAAATGGTGACATTTCTCTTTTTCATCTCTTTTATATTGGAAAGATAACTCAAATGAAAACAACTTATCTGGGAAAAGTCACGAAAATAACGCAGAAACAAAAGGGAGAAAGAATATTCTTTTTTTCCCAGGTTTCGATCTGAAAAAAAGAAATGTTTACCAGAAAAAAAAGATATTGTTTATGAATGTGAATATTTTTATAACTACGGACGAAATGTGCAGTTCTGTGCTGAAAGAATAAAAAGAGCTTGACACTTTTTTCAATCATTTAATTGATCCAATTACCCGTATTGTTGCTGTAGAACATTTATATGTTTATTTTTATTTGAAAAATTCATGTAAGTAACAAAAGAAACATTGGGAAATACGTAAAGATCATAGAATTTACAGTCGAGTGTTGATAATTCGGGTTAATTGTGACCGTACCCTACTGTGACCTTCGCAACTAAGGCCTGCTGGCTTAAGGATTACGTCATCCTAATTAGGCCGATTTAGGTATAAAATTAAAATTTGTAAAATATAATTTAAATTATGGTTGCTCATCAGCATTTTATCAAATTTATTAGTGCTTAAAAACATATCTTCAGAGCAAAAGTTAAAATTATATATATATATAAATTAAACATTGGAGCTGCAATCACAATTTCTAAGTGCATTTTTAAGTGTCATATTTAATCCGTAATCAATAATAAATGAATATAAATGTAAGAAATAATAAATTTTATAAGCTGATGATAAGCAACCACAATCATAATATTGCTGTACAATTTTTAAATTTACGCCTAAATTTGGCTTATTTAGAAAGACTCAATATTAAAGCTATCAAACCTTGTTTCCGACCCTACCCTGACAAAATTGTCAAAGTGCCCGCAATTTCGAAAAAAAAAAACGCCCAAAAATATCGTTTGAGGTTTACAACAAAAAGGAAATTCGCTAAAACCGTTAATAATTCACTTTAGTGGTTAAATAATTGGAGCATATAAATATAGCCATTAATTAATATTAATTTATAATATATGTAAATAAAAGAATACACATACATTTGTATATACAAATGTGTTTACAAAATACCATACAATTTATACATTGTATTAATATTACCAGAGAAAAAATTATACCAAAAAGTTTATTATACGGTTGGAAACTCTTAATTTAAAATTGTAATCATAGGTGAAGGATGGGTGAGCACGTGCAACTGATTTTATCGTTGGTTCTTTGATACATTATTATAGTCTATTTAACAACCTTTTTACCTTTTTGGTAATTTTGTTAGTTCGGAAGAATCTTTTTTTTAGATCACCTATTCTAATGACTTATTATAGGTGAAAAACCACAAATGAATACAGTTAGCAGTTTTGAAAAGAACATTACGCAGCGACATTTCGCGTATGCCAGTTAAATGAAAACTGACTTCGCACCCTTCAGCAGGAACAGATTATACCATTGCATTTATGATGCATCAAACCAACACCTTCTGGATAAAGAAAGCCTAACAACTCTTACGTCACCAAGCTTTGACGTCATCGTTTAGCCTACATTTAAATGTTTTATTTCACAAAATAAAAGTATAGAAAGTTTCAGGTGAATTAACTCATGAATAACAATATTTTAATAATTTGAGAAAAAAATTATAATTTTATGCCAAATGACACTTTTTAACCATCACTGATTAGATAACATGATAAGGAAATAGATCGGAAGGAACAATTTCGTATGAGAAAGGTATTTTAATTTTAATTTTTTTATTTAAGATATTTTCTAATATTTATAGCATTCACCAGAAATTTTATATAGTTTTACTTTGTGAAAGTAACGTGTAAGTTTAAGAAAAGGGTTCCTTCTTAAATTTCAGAACTTTTATTGTTTTTTTTTTGTAGTTGAAGGAGATATACAAATTCTCTCTGATACTTTCTGAAACTAAATCTGTGATGACGTCAGAGTTTCAGTTGTTAGGCTTTCTATAAGTAGGAGGTGTTGATTAAACCCGGGGGAACGGTGATTAAGCTATCAATTGAAATTGTTTACAATCACTTAAAGAAATAATATTCTGCTGGGAAATAAAAATTCAATTAATTACAAGAATGGATACAATTTTTTATTTTTCAAAATTTGGCTGATGCTTTAAAAGTACATTGAGAGAGGTTTGTTTATGAAACTGGAGCGCAGTGATTTCGTCTGTTCAGTTAAATTGTTTGTCTCTATGCCCTAATTTAACAGAAAAATGTTTTCGGAGAAAGTGTTTTAACCCATTAAGCACCAAAGCTCCCGTTACGGGAACATCTATTATACATTTTCTTTCTTAAAATATTTTAATGTAGTTTACGAAATACACATTTTATATAAACATTTGCACTATATAACACACCCTATAGTGTAAATGTTTATATAAAATTTGTATTTCGTAAATTGCGTTAAAATATTTTAAGAAAAAAAAATATATAATAGATGTTCCCGTAACGGGAGCTTTGACGCTTAATGGGTTAACCACCAAAATTTAATGGAAGAATTTGAGTGTAAACTTTATAATGTAACTATCCCGGTTGAGAATAACAGGAAAGTGTACGGTTAAAAAAAGCATTATTTCTTAAACTTAAGAACTTTTATTGATTTTTTTCTTGTAGTTGAAGGAGATATACGAATACTCTGAAATGTAATAGAGATTCAGGGAAAGTTCTAATTCACTCTAATTCATAGAGATTAATATATTAGAATTATTTTGAGTGTTTCTTTAAATAAACTGCATGCATGCTGCTTGCACCGTTTTCAATGAGGTATCTGATATTGGCATAAATAGCACATATCAATTTCTTAGTTATTACAAATTAGTTAGAGAGCGGAACCAAGAGAAACAAATCGGAAACATAAGTATAAAAATGTTAAAAACTCTGTGTTCTTGATTAGAAAAAGTGAAACCTTACGATCTTGAGAAATCACCACGCCATTCATCGGTTGTCGATGTTATTTCACTTCAACATGCGTGAAGGGTAATTATGAAATTCGTTAATAAGCTAGCTCCATGTTTTTTTCCCCAAAATTAACAAGAAAACATTTGAATGATTATTTTTTGACCACCAGATACTAATAAAGGAAATTTTGTATATAAATTATAATTCAAGTACTTGGTAATGTTTACGCTGTCACTTGAAATCGCAAAAAGCACGACTGTATTGTCGTGGTGGAAAGAAGTTTAATCCTGCGTTTCGGCTTTTGCAGTGCGTACGCATCTGCACAAGTTTACTTGGCGAGCGTAGTTGCTCTGTATATTACTGCCAATATAAAACCTCTATAGATAAAAACATTCATTCTTAAATGTTGAATGAAAATGACGCTAATATTAATGTATAAATGTTTTAAGAATTTCGTTCGAATCAAAAGAAAGGCCCTTTAGGCTTTTGAAAAGAAATCAATGCATAAACGTAGCAAATGCTTAAACCTTTTCGGTGAAATTTATTTTTCAGTAACTTTTCTTGAAGGCAAACCGAACTCTGAAAATATATTTATTTCTTTATAAACACATTATAAATTGAATAAGAAACCGACTGCAAGTACATTATGGAATTATGTAAATACAAGTAACTCTATTGTCCCAATATAGTCATTTATTTACTCAGAAACGATTCGTTCTTTTGCTATAAAATCAAATTAGTGTGAGCAGGACATTAGGGGTTTATGGTTTGGGAAGTTGTTCAATTAGGCTCTCTTTGATGTCCATTAGATATTTATACTTTTATTTTCTTCCTTTTACTAGGTTCTCCAGTTTTTCCTCAATTAATGATTGGGAATCATTATTTTACTATTAGCAAATTCTTTTTCGTTTAAACTATTGATAGTTTTATTTTCCTGCTATTTTTTAGTTCTTTATCGGCTGAGAGGTTGGGGGATAATCTACATATCATAAAGAAAAAAAATTCTTTATGTCTTGATATCGTTTAAAGTGTTTTTGCTGGCATTTTTATTTCCTTGTACGGAGTATAAGGAAGTAATGTGATCCCGAAAAATTTCGGGGGCCAAATTTTGACGAAAAAACCGATTTTGTCTACCTCTAAATTTAATTTTAAGAATTTTTCGATGCATTTGATCGTACGATACCATGCACTATTATATAAATGCGTCTTACACTCATTTTGACCAATGGCGAGTCTATTTTGACCAGTTTTTCCAAGCCGTCTGTACGTACGTACGTACGTATGTATGTAACTCGCATATCTCAAAAACTATTGGTTGTAGAATGTTGAAACTTTATATTTAGGATTGTGCTAGCATCTAGCTGTGCACCTCCCTTGTGGTTCCAATCGACTGAATAGTTTATCTACAGGACCGCCCAAAAGATTCGAAATACATTACGCTCTAAGGACCGAAATTCATTAAATCCGCATATCTCAAAAACTATTAGACATAGAATGTTGAAACGTTATATTTAGGATTATTGTAACATCTAGTTTGGAAGCTCCTCTTTCGGTCTCATTCGACTGGATAGTTTATCTACAGAGCCGCCCAAAATATTCTAAATACATTACGCTCTATGGACCGAAATTCATTAAAGCGTATTTTAGAGGTATTCGGCTGTTTCAAACGACTCAGCCTGTTTTGTGTGATATATACTGTTCAGGGTTACAAAATGAATTTCTCCATCAAAATAAGTGTCTTTATCATGTATCTATCTCGCTTGTAGGCTTTTGGTGAAATATCGCCCAATTAAGTGTCAGAAGGAAACCTTTCAAATTTAACCCCAGCTTGGCGATATCGAAATATTTGGCTAGGAATCGCTAAACCTTACTATTACTGCAGTATTTTATCTCTTTGAAACAAAATAAGTTTAGATGAAGTGGGCCGAAAATATTTGTGATTTAATAAGACGTGCAAGGAAGTCATGTGTTGTCCACATCAGATTTTTTTATTAATAATATAATTATGAATTTGAAAAAAACGCGAAATTAATTATTCTACAGTGAAACCTGTGTTGAACGACCCCCGTATTTAACGACCACCTGGTCTTGTCGACCATGTCATATCGGTCCCGAGTACCATATAATTATAAATAATGGTTTATTTTCCTTATTGAACGACCACTTGCCTGACGCGACCAACGACCGCTATGTATAACAAAGAAATTTATTTAAAATCCTATTTTAACGACCGCGAATTCTTAAAAAAATTCTTATTTTTTCCTATTTGAGTAAGTTCGTAATCACGCGGTATGATGAAAACGAAAGTTGACACTTGTTTAGTTGAGTTGTAACACTGCTTCCAGTCACTAAATAGTTCATGGAGTCAGTGAATGCAATAGCTGCATGCACGCAGTTACTTGTGTTACTGCTTCTTGGAGGATATTTATTGAAAATATAATTTTATGTATTTAGACATTACAGTGAATCGTCCAGCACAATTTCTTCTTTTAAAACATTTCTTCCAAAAATAATTCCATCACAAAATCTGCGCACCATAGGGAAATACTACCGAGAATGATGTCATTGTTCCGACCAATGAGCGATGCCGATACTGGCGAGAACTAAGCACGGAAAATTCAACACAAAATTTTATTATTTCTTTTCAATTTTTTAAAAATTTAAACATGTTCTAATAAATCTCACTGTCTTTCTCTACATATTATAAAAAAGTAAGTACATGCATGCTTTTTAATATATTATATCTATATAAAAGCCGTTTAAGTGATTATGAAGTAATTATCAAATAAATTCCAGTTCTATTGATAAAATTAAGTACGCTTAAAATTTTGTCAAAATGTATCGTATTACCTGAATTCAAAGACCTACCCTCCTTAAAGACCACATTTTCTTGGTCCCAGTGGTGGTCTTTAAAAACAGGTTTCACTGTATTAGTATTATTTTTTCTCATGAATACCCATGCAATGCTCTATCATTAGATAATTTTAGAAGTTCCACGTAACACAGGTGCAAGAATTCCTGCTTAGTCCTCGAATTTTGAAATAATCAAAGCGTATTTCTTACGGCAGAGTTTTATACAAGTTGTTTAGGCTTTATGATGAATTTTGATGGAAAATGCAAGATGAAAGCTGATATAATTTGATCATCACTATTATTACGGCTAAATTTGAATCAGAAAAGCTAATTTCCATGTATTTCTTAAAAAGTACTTTTTGAAGTGGCAAAAGTTAGGTTATATGATGTATTTGTATTACAAAACAAATTTATCTTCCAAAAATGAATACATCTTCATCTAAATCAAGATTTCTTTCTGTAGCTTTTTAAAGGAAGAATTGAAAAAATTACTTAAACAATTATTTTTTTTTTTAGCTTTACAAACTAATAACAAATATTTCTATGAATATACTACTCAACAACCAGAATTTTAAAATAGTACATTCATTTAATAATTACAGAAATAGTAATCCTACACTAGGGGGAGCGAAAAGCCATTTTCCTTGTAATTCACATTGCCTGAGTCATTCAATGGTGCGAAACTAGTAAGAACAAATTTCAGCTGAAGATATTGCCATCTTCAAGTTACGCACCGCAAGCGAATATATTCCCAATCCCAGTGTCTTTTTAGTCTTCATGAATTTCTATTGAAATAATTGCGCTTAATTAATTAATTGAATAAGTAAAATAAATAAAAACTTTGTGAAAAAAACGCACATAAAAAGTTACTTCAAGGCGTAACGATCGTTTCGAACGAAAGTTCGAGAGGGAACAGCTCCCTCTGCTCTGTATGACGGGAGGGTTTATCTGACGAAGACCGAACGAATTTTCGGTCGAAACGATCGTTACGCCTTGAAGTAACCTTTTATGTGTGTTTTTTTCACAAACTTTTTATTTATTTTATCTTTTAACGCCAGTTTTTTGCGTGTTTATTTTCATAATTGAATAAGTAATACTCCGATACACCTGCTCTATCAAGAACAACGGCTAGTTCAGGTATTGTGTCTGTCTTGAAGATTTAGGGAATCTCATCGTCAGTCATTTTCCGACATTTGGCTTCTTGACTAACGAAATCGTCATCATTTTCTGAGGTATATTCCATTTCTGAATCAGATCCTAAGTCGACTTATGCTTCTAAATCCACGATTTCCAGCACTGACATGTCATAATAACGTTTTAATAAAGCAATTTAATAATAAAACTATAACAAATTATTCAATTAATTAATTAAACATTATTTAAACATTTACATCTAGCTTATTATTTTAATAAGCTAGAAATATATTCGCTTGAGGTGTGGAACCTAAGATGACAATATTTTGAGCTGAAATTTGGAAACAATTCGTTCTTATCAGTTTCGCACCATTTAATGACTCAGGCAGAGGGAATTTTGGAATACAGGTTTTTTTTGCTCCACCCAAACTTACATATATTCGAATAACTTGCATAATGAAAATTTTATTTCATAGTCGAGTAGTAATTATCGTTAATAAAGGCTAATACGTTGATGAATAATTCACCGACTTCGGAGAAACTTTCACCCCAGAAAAAAAAGTTAAATTAAAAAAAAATCAATTCTGTAATATTATTACAATTTGATGTTATAATGCAATAAATAACATGAATTAGTTATAAAAGAAAATATATCCAAATTTTTATGTGGAAATAAAAAAAGGAACTCTTTTTGGGAAAACAGAAAATTTAAAATTTCCTTTAAATACAGTATGCTGTGCTCTCTATGTACTACGTTATGTGTAAAAACATAAACTGTGCGATAATATTAACAAGGCTACTACTATTTAATTGCGTTATAAGACGGGCGAGAAAATAATATAAAGCGGTTATAAAATTATGTAAATGCGGCGTATTGGCCCAACATAATATATTTGTTTATGCGGAAAATATTCATCCTTTCGTCATGCAATCAAATTAGTGTGGAAAGAACAATTGCAGTTTATGCTGCGGTGAGTTGCTCAATTAGGCTTCCTGTTGATGTCCCTAGAAAAATATTTTATTTCATTCTTCTTTCTCCTTTTTTCGATTTTTGCTAGGCTTACCTTCATACAACATGCTTGCAGCAGTATTGAAGTTTATACTTTCTTTATTACATTTACAAATATGAAACTGCTGCAAACGCTTGTTTTCTGCTTTAAAAAAATTCTGGTAAATATTTTTTGATAAATATTGGAAGATTTGGCTTCCGTAGGTTGGATAACTTAATATCACTAACATTGAAGTCACAGAGATTTAAGTTATGAATGTTTGCTCTTACGCAGTATATGTGGAAAACAAAGTATTTTTTGTTTGCTCACTTAAAATCAGTTCTTTATTCAAACAAGAAACGCAGGGTATTTCTAAATCCTTGATGTTTAAGAAAGGAATAGTTTAAGAGATACTCTTTATTATACTTATGAATTCTGTAGCATCTCAATTTGCATGACTTAAAAAAAAATTTTGCAAATCATTTACAAATTGTTGTACGGATGTGATCTTACATAAACATCAAAAGATTGACAAAAAAAAACCGCCCGTTTAATTCATTTATTTCTATTTATTTTCATGGGAGGGTGATACAGATATAAAAATACTCCTTCATTAATTTTGCCAGATAAAGTAGAAAACAAAATACGAATTTTTATTTGTACAAAGAGGGTAAATAGCTGTTAAGGTAAAGAAGGTATTTTTGAAACTACATTCTTGAGAAATCAGCAAAGTGACAACTGACTGTCTCTCATCATACAAGTATATATAGATTTAACAAGTTTTGATTCAATTTGTAATCTGAATTAGTGAGACTTAATATAATAATTAGCTGCGCACCCATTCTCCGCAAGGTAGTAAACGAATTTTTTTCTTACACTTATAATACGAATTAAATACCCAGTGATGCGGAATATTAAAAAGTAAAAAAAATATTTGAATCGTGACGAAAAGGTGACGTTATGCGTGCAAATTTGAGATGATTGCAACATGATGACACAAAAATTACTTCACCGTTCCTGGCGATAAAAAAAAAATAAAGAACTTTACGGTTTGCAGACAGAACTTTTCACTTTCGAAATGTCCTATTTCAACATCATGTAATTTTGTTTTTTAGGTTTAATTTATAGCATTAAGATGTACTTTATAAATAACTTCATGATTTTGACAAAACGTTTTATTTTATATTGAATTTCGTAAAACGTGGACGATGCATTAGTGCAGCTATGTTGCAGATGACATTGTTGAATTTTACCCAACAAAAAGTCTTAAAATATTGTTGATATCTTAATTAAAAAAAACCTACATGAAACAATTGATGCACAATGTACGTTTAGAAGCTAAAAATGCACCCTGTTTCCGTGAAGATTAGGCCGCTTTTGTAAATGTAAACGTTCGTGACGTAATTTCTGCGACAGAGCTTATTCCCCTTACTGAACTCCTAATGCAGTATCACACTTGTTACATAAAATTGCCATTGATTTCATTGTCAATTTACACTTAAAATAAATAGCTAATTTCATATCTTATTTTTAACAGATTAGTTGCCATAGTGATAAATTCAATATTTAAACGAAAGTTGAAGTCTTTTCTAGAGTTCTTGGTCCTGTAAATTGAAAATATTTGAAAAATAAATAGAACTTTAACATAAGTCACGTCTAATAGATCATTGTAAGCACACCGGATCCCACTATTCAGAAAGATTCCGCAAGCGCCATGCAAAGAGCAATTAATTTCACATTTATTTTGTATTCCTTGTGAGTGAATCTGTTGTGCGCACGATCACAATATCATTATCGTACACGACGTATATCCTATATTTTTTGGTGATTTACTTTTTAATTTCCATTTCATATTCCTGACTTTTCATACTCTCTTAATTTTTGACACTTTGCTCATGCACATAATTGATTATCATTTCCCATTAGGGTTTAATAAATATCCCATTAGGGTTCATTAAATAGTTTTCCATATCGTTACTTCCACGCCAAAGACGTTATTCTGGATTTTCCTAGTTTCAAGAAAAACGCCTAAAAGTTTCATTGCTTCAGTTTAAGCTGATTTATTCAATTTTCTCGTAAACTAATCGGAATTAAAATATGGGACTTTGGGATAGTATGCAGCCTTGGTTAGAGACCTCGAAAATACATATAGGTCAAAATAAACCAAATTCCAGGTTTGTTTTAATGACGTGGTGATAGCCATATACAGGGTGGCCACAATTAAACTGCAAGTGTTCAAGGGGTGCTGGAAAGAAAACTACCAGGAATATTGCAGTGAAACTTGGTATCTACACATTTCAGAACATGCGCAAGTCAAATATGCTATTAAAAAAAAAACGGGCATTTTCACCCGATAGATGTCGCTATATCGTGTTTATATGCTTATGGACGTCATATATGCAAATTTTAAACCCATCGAAGAGTGTAAAAACAAGACCACAATAATGGTGAATCTTGACTCTGAATAAGAAGGAACGTGCATTGTTAGTGAAGATATTCTATCAGAATGATAGCAATTGAAAAAACTGAAAAAACACTCAAAATACTGGTGCTAAACGATAAAGTAATTAAAAAACTTTGTAAAAAACACACATAAGAAGTAAAAGCAATTATTCAGCTACTCTGAAAGAATACCGGCGTATGAAACGATTAAGAAGACGCCCGGTGAGTGTCAATGAAAATAAATAATGGTTTAACTGTTTTCGAAAGCGTCTTTATGAATTCTTTAATTTGTGATCTTAATTTACGTTAATTTTTTATTACATGTTACTGTAAAAATTTAATTACTGAAGCGAATTGTATGGAATTTTGATAAACTGTAAATGATTTTTTATATTGTTTATATGCCTATTAGAATGTCACTATGCCATGTCTATGGGTTTTGGAAGTTGTATATGCCACCGGTGAGCTTTGAAATAAGGTACAGCGCCATCTATCGGAAGAAAATGACGATTTTTGTTTGCATTAGGGATGGACGCGAGACGTGCGAGACGAGAATCGGGGCTGTCTCGTCTCGCCTCGTTTCGCAAACACTGTGTCTCGTCTCGCGTCTCGCAAAGAAATTGCTGTCTCGTCTCACGCGAGACGCGAGACGTCTCGCGAGTCTCGCAAAATTAAGGACTGCGATTTCGTTACCATTTTATACTAACTTATTATTGGGATTTTATTGAAAATTAATATTAATAATAACAATTACTTACATATAGCCACATTAGTAGATATATTAATAACTATATCAGCATATATCGGCATTTGAAGTAAAAGAAATTGAGATTTAATCCGTATATATAATGTCACACCGAAAATATAGTATTTATTTTTATTTACTAGCTGCGTGCCCGTTCTTCGCACTGTAGTAAACGAAAATTTTCCTAACATGCGTAATTTCAATTAATTCCAGTGATGTGGAATCTAAAATAAAAGCGAAATTATTTGACTCTTGATGTAAAGTTTGCGTCATGAGTATTAACCTGGCATCATTGCAATATAATGACTAAAAAAAAATTCGTCAGTGTTATTCGCGATCAGAAAAGTGAAAAGCTTAGCGGTTTGCAGAGAACTCCCGACTTTCAAAATGTGTTATTTCTACATCATACTGTAGTTCTACATCATACTGTTCAAGTTGTAGCATCAAATACCTCAGACACTACATGAAATGGACAACCGTTTGTTTTAAAATAGCTGCGCACCCGCTCTTCATACGAGAAGTAGCGAATATTTTGCTAAAATCATATCTGCATAAGACAAAACAGATTTTTTTTTTTAAGTTCAAGTAATCTCCTCTGTTGAAATTACTGCGGGATATATTAACACAAACTAGAATTACTTATCGTTTAGTTGGTTGTAAGATAACCCTTGAAAAATTATAAACAGAACACTTTTAGTCTTTATTAAATCTCTATTATTTACTTTAACGTCAATTTCAAGTCTCTAAAATATGTGTAATTTTTATATTAATGAAAACAAGATTATATTAACGATAATTATAATTATTTGCCTAATATTTCCAATAACATTACCGTGTGTGCATTTTTAGATTTCATTATTGTATCTCAGTTGGTTAATAGACGTCTTATTTTTTGTTTATATTTTAAATTACTGAACAGTTAATTTGTTGACGACTATCCGTTTGTACTTTTCCACAATAATTTTTAGCGATCGTACTACAGTCGTTATGGTTGCCCTGTTTACAGAAAAATTAAACCATAATCCCCCTAATGTATATCCAGTGTGGATTTAAAAAAAAAAATGAAAAGACATCTAACAG
Organism: Cheiracanthium punctorium; assembly: GCA_038373885.1. Classification (NCBI taxonomy): domain Eukaryota; kingdom Metazoa; phylum Arthropoda; class Arachnida; order Araneae; family Cheiracanthiidae; genus Cheiracanthium; species Cheiracanthium punctorium. Next base: position 156,490 of record JAWZYV010020068.1, on the reverse strand, counting down.
GCGAAGATAATTTTAGAATAGGAACCCAACTGCAAGATAAAATGATGGGGAGGAAAAAAATTTATAAAAGTTTTGCAAGCCGAAGGAAGAGAAAACATGATAATATAAACGAAAAGAGAAATAGTTTTTTTAAAAAATTGCTTGCATTTCTTTCCGTCCGATATTAATATATACCCTACTAGCAATTTTGTTCGGGCCTTCACCGGCCACGTAGCCTTGAGCCGATGAGAAGGAATCGGGCCGTTCACTCTGAAACTGCTCGGATACACGTAGTTCACGTCCCCTCGGACGTGGAAACGTCCGAAGTAGTCTAACCGGTGAGTTTTCATCGGGTTGGACACGGATTTAGGGAACGGCCCGTTCACTTTATGCGTGAGGTTGGCCAAACACCAGGGTGAATATCACTTTTCGATAAGTTCTTATGTGATGTTGGCATGAATTTAACCCTTTCCGTCCCTACGATGCAATTCGAATGATAACATTTACAAGTGTTTTACAGATTTCTTTTATTTTTGAAATGAATTTGTAATCGCATTTTTCTTATATGATAATGCAGTGCAGAAGCAATACAGTATAGAAGAAATACACTTTTACTACGCGACGCATATGCATGCATGTAAGTACGTCGTATACTCCATCTATTTACGTATATAGTGGTACTATATACGTAACTAAACGTTAACGCACTATAGTCGTATACTTCATCTACGTATGAAATTATATACGTATATTACATGTTCGATTTGTTTTAACTAGTCCGAGCGCATAGCGCTCTGAACTGGAAGACTGAAGGTGTGTTGTTCAGAAGAGGTCGCGTCCGCCGACCTAACCGTTCGGAGTTTTCCGTGGTTTCCACCGAAATTTAGCATAAATACGGGTTTTACACCTTAGAAAGACCCCCCACGGAGGGGAACCCCATCCACAGGCCTTAGATCCCTCATGTAGGTAATTGGCTTTAATCCCAGAACTCGCTTTAACTAGTATTTTGGTAATGTCTGTACGTACGCATGGTACATTTTCGATCTAGTTTGATTAAATTTGAGGGACGTCTGCTCGTATGCATGTATTTATGTACTATGTTCTTCTGTAATTCGATTGACTCAAAGAGGAATAGCCGAAGAAATTTGAAATTTAGGACTGCTTTAAAACATAGTTGTGAATTTTCCTTTTTGATTCTAATTGACTGAGTAGTTTATATACAGAGTTATATAAAGGACTTTCGGTGCATTAAAGTCTATGGACATGCCTTTCACATTAAAAATACCTGAACTATCTCTGTTTAGCTCATGCCCAAAATATTGCCAACTGTCCCCAAGCTTGGTAAATGTAGGGGTACTATTACAATTTTTGGCACTAAAAATAAGTACGTATCTCGAATAAAAATAAAAACTATTAGCCATAAAATATTGAAATTTTGTATTTAAGACTGCCGTAACATTTGGTTCTGCACTTTCATTTTTGATTACAATCCACAGGCTAGGGTCACTATTTGCGTCATGCTTAAAATCTGGCCGTTTGTCGCCAAGTTGACGAAGAAAAGAAAAATGCCATTTTTTCAGCCAGGAATAAATTTTCAATGCTGAAATCTCATCTTGGTCATATCTCTTAATCTTAACGAGATATTGAAGTATCGCTTTTCAGTTTCCAATTCATTTAAATAGAGTGCATCAAGAATGCGTAAAGTTTAACAGCCATACAAGAAAATTGTTTAGTTCACATCAGGACTATTTTTTTGTGATAGGAAATCGACTTTTCGAACTTTCTTGAATTAGCTTACAATTTAAAAAACATTTTTGACCACTGGAACCTATGGAACTAGATTACAGTTTTGTAAAGTAGGTTTTTTAAAAAGCATAGACCATAAGACATAAGATCTCTATAATAATTTTTAAAATAAAGTAAATTCCAAAAATTTTTATTGAAATTATTCTACACAATATATATCATACACATAATTTACAAAAGAAGTATTTTCTTTGAGTTTTGCAGCAGCATCTTCAAACATCTTATTTTATGAGCAGCTTCTAGGAGAAATAAAAAAACTTTTTAGAACTTAATTTACACAACGAATAGAAACTGCAGAGTAAGTCTGCTTCATATGTTCTTTTACATAATTTATATATCAGGGATTTCCAACTTTTTTATTACTTCAACTCCCTAGAAAACGTTTTATCTGAATAGACCCCTACTTTTATTCCCAACACATCGATATCTCGAAAGATTTTCCAAATGCACTCGCAAAGACAGCAGAACATTAAGTTAAAGAAATTTTTCATGTGTCCGGCAGTAGAACAGTTGGTTAAACTCGGTTCCCATTGGAACACCGAAAGGGAAGCAGCACATGCTTCGCCAGTGCCTAGAAGGGTAAACTCCTTTTTGGACTGAGACTGATGTAAACCGTGTACGCTGTAGGGAACTAATGCATGAAAAATGTTTTATGACTTCAATGTTTTCCATGTTCATTCCACATCTCTTTGGGGTACCAATCCAACTCTTAGGTCATCCGGCTCTCATCTGAAATTGGTTCAAAATTTAGGAGGGAGACCCGGGATAAGTCGGTATTCCTCTCACTGGGGATCAATAAAAAGGAAGCTGCCCAATTAAGGCCATTATCGTTTTATATTAAGGATCTGATCCCGCTCTGCAGTTGACCAGAGGGGTTTCGAAGCAACAATAACAATTTTCATGTTCTGCGTTTGCAGAATTTACCAAGATTCAGACTGCAGGGTGCAGAGAATGACCCCAAAGACGGATTTTTACATATCCCTTCTTTTTTCAACTTTTAAACCCTCTGAAATCTTATTTCATGTCAGTTTGTTTGTTTGTGTTGTGATGCAACGCTTAAAATGTAATTTTTAAAAATAAAATTCTCAAATTTTGTAAATCACCTCATTAGTGCATGGGAATGTTTTTGTACGCGGGTCATATAAAAATGTAAGTGTAACTTTTTGAAAATTAACGAGAGGAATTTTTTTAACGGAGTCTTACTTCCGACCTCATTTTGAACATTTTTTCGATTTACACTGCCCATTTATCTCTAATAGATAAAGAATTAAAGCCCGTTACCACCTTTTTGGAACACCCTGTATCAGTCTGGTTTATAGTATCTACAGGTTCTGAAATCATCATTAACCAGTGTTCTGCTTTAAAGAAAAAAACAAAAAAAAAACCAGTGGTCTGCTTTAAAAAAGAAAAAAAAATCACTGTATTTACGTATACTATTTCTAAGCTAATCTAAAATCATCAACGCGGGTTTCGAAGTTTATAAAGCGAAACAAAAAAGTCGGTTGAATATCAAATCAATGCTGTACAGCTTCTCATTTCCGCTCGCAGCCCTAAGAATCTGTGCTTTATGCCTTTGAAAACTATCTTGGCGAGTAATCGCATCAAAGGCGGATCCAGGGGGAGGGCGCAGGGGGCGCGCGCCCCCTCCGAGAAAAATATATTTACACTAGATAAATGGGGCTTTCACCAATATTAAGTGGGCTTTACACTAGATAAAATGAGTATTCGGGATTTGCGTCCCCTCCGAAAAAAGTTTCTGGATCCGCCCTTGAATCGCATCGTTTGACTTTTTTTTTTATGGTCAACGGATGCAAATAATCGGTACTTATTTTATCGTCGATAATTCACGCCAACAACTTTTTTCGCCAAAGGATTGCAATGCACTACTACATTGTAACAATGTATCTGACGTATTCCACACGCACACGAAATCGCTCTTTTTGGCTGACTAACTGTAAAATACATAAGTACCAAATAAGCTTGTTTAGGTCGGAAGTAAGATTTTTTTATTAGTTTCAATGAAGAATTTACCCGTGTATTTTAAAACTAAAAAACAATTAACTGTATGAACTAGTATAATTACACACTGTACGGCGTGTAAAGATAGGAAATAGATACTAATAAAAAGTAGTGTTATTCCATTAGTGTTATATAACAGTATCAAGAGAGAAAAAAATAATTACAGAGAACTTATACTTATTGAGATTTACAGAGATTTGAACTTATATTAGACTAACACTATATTAATAATGTCAAAAATTTGTTAAAAATGATAGTTATACGTACCAATATAGACTAATCACAACCAAAAAACTTCTTCAGTTTTTTTCGTCTCCTATTTTTATTAAAACAAACATGACGCCTGCCGGTAGATACTCCGATGTTGCCATCGCTCGACTGTTGCATGAACAGAGCGCATGCGCCAATTTCCATCGGCTGAATGCCGCTCGGCCGTTATGCGGGCCACTATTTCTTTTCAGTTCAGCGTATTTTGATCAAATTTAGGCATATGGCCCGATAACGCAAGTCGGATATCGTTCCGACCATCGTTTTATGGGTACCGGACCGATCAGTGTCTGCCGCACACATCCCAATCATCGTTTTTAGATGGAATTCCGTGTCTGGGCCGAGTACCGAATTTCGGTGAGCGATGAGTTGCGATGAATGCCGGTGGTTGGCCGAGCAGAAACTGGGAATTGTTGCTTGTAGGGTAAGAATAATAAATGTCATTTTAATCTCTTTAAAATAGGCCAACAATAGGGATTTAACCGCCCCTAGGAAGTTGTTACCAGGGGGCGCCCCCCCCCCTACGCACGCCGCAACGTGCAGGAAAGTTTGAGGATAATATCGGTACAAGGATATTTTAACCAAGGATATTCAACCATATTTCAACCTACTCAGACTAAGCATCAATGCGAATGCAAGTTGCTCTACTTCTTATCTCTCTCTGATATACCCGAAACCCGATTATCACAGGGGCAAGGGGGGGCGTTAGTCCGATGCCCCTGAAGAAAAAGGGGGCCCGCCCATATATATCCCGATTATCTAAATTATAAAATCATATGTACTGTATTAGTAATTGTGGGGGAAAAAACTGAATTTCCTCTATAATATAGGTATTACCTAATTGTCTATCACTAGATCAAGTTAGAGATATTTTTTTGGGGTGATGAATACGATTTGATTAAAGTACAAAAACTACAGTTAACTGAAATGCAATTTTCGAGTACAACATCGGTCAAAACTGGGTTAAAATGCTTAAAAAAGGGGGGCTCAGTAAAGGGGCTTAATGCGTAAAAAAGGGGATAGTAAGGGGGGCCCCAAACTTAATGCCCCGGGCCCCGTCTAAAAGTGGTCAGATTTGAACATACCGTAACGCCTTTCCTATTTACTTATTATTTTTCTTTCAACTCTTCTCTGTTTTCTTTTTTTCTCCGCCTCTTTCTTTATCCTCTCCTTTGTGTGTTTTGTATATCTCTCGTCTGTTCTAATTTTAAATGTTACGTGTTTGTGCGTATTGTAGAGTGCTAATAGTAAACCAGGACCGAAAACGAAGGAGACGCAAGTTAAACGGTAGAGGCTTCAGGCAAATTGTTGCTTTTCAGATCGTATTTATGCGAGACGGAAAAAATGAGAGAATTCTCGCGAGAAATCTCGCGCGAGACCAGACTCTGTCTCGTCTCGCGTCTCGTCCCGCAAAATATTTTCTTTCTCGTCTCGCAAAAAAATGCCTGTCTCGTCTCGCGAGACAATTCGAGAACGCGAGAATTCTCGCGTCTCGCGTCCATCCCTAGTTTGCATATTTGACTTGCGCATGTTTTGAAACGTGTAGATACCAAATTTCACTGGAATATTCTCGGTAGTTTTCTCTCCAGCACCCCCTGAACACTTGCAGTTTAATTATGGCCACCCTGTATAATTATGTATAATCCTTGACGGACTGTCGTATTTAGCACTGTGAAATATTTCAACTCACCATGGTGGCAAATCTCAAAGCTGTAGCAAAATTGAACTTTACAAACTTTTTAAATAAGTATATTCTTCGGAGCAACTTAAGTGTTTGCCATCTACGACGATTTTTCAAGACGTGACAAATTATGCTTACGTATAATTGATCATTATTTCCATGGATCAATGATCAATACTTTAGGAAAAGAATCTCCATGGTAAAAAATCGTCTAAGAAATCCGACACCTGGAGACTTTGATTAGCACAGAGGGATAATGCAAGCCCGTATACGTATCTCCGGGTAATCTGCCAGCAAAACAGCGAATAATGACCTTCGTCCTCACTCGAAGGAAATAAAATGCAAAAATATGTAGAATGCATGAAAGCTTCGATTAGTTTTAAAGCGCGAGTATGTTAATGTACTATTTGTTTCATATTTAATGCGTTTTCATTTATAGAGTCTTAAGAGCTGCAGAAATGAGTGGATTCACTTACTTTTTAAGTGGCAACAATTAATTTCGTTAATGCAGAAACTGGAAAATGCTAAAAAAGGAATATGAAATTAATTATTTGTGTTTATTTTGATAGAACTGCCATATTGGCATAGTTAACGCCGTCAGTCTATGGCAAATAGCCAAAAATGGACCACAAATTAAACTTGACAATAGAGTCAATAATTTATAGGCAATATCCGCTAGCCGGGCTTAAAAAACATTCGTATTTATAAAGAATTCGTATTTTATTACATCCTGTTCGGCAGTATTTAAAAGAATATGCTCGTAGCATCGGCACATCTTACAAGGAAATCTCCCCGAAGCTCACTCACCAAAATGTAACGAATTTAATGCAGTCATAAGTACACACTAAAAGAAACTTAATGTGTAAAAATTAGCTGCTATCTCCTCATATTGAAGCTAAAATTAATTAGTAAAATATGAGTATGAGCTGACAGAATAGAGCCTTTATCGCCACTTGGCGCTTTCTATTTTCTTTTATAAATATTTTACAAAAAGATGGCTATTTAATAAGCATTTTAAATAAGCACTGTCAAGATTCATTTACAACAATCATTCAATGGATATCCCGCAGAACATATGGTGGAAAAAAAAAATCAAGCTCGTTGCTAGTTCCGTTTTGGGGAGGAGGGTGGAGGGAGTTGGATGAAAATATTTTTTAAACATAAATTCTATGCATGCATAAGAGGTTAAACGTAGCTTTTTAGAAGAAACTTAGCTTTTTAGCGAAATAAGAGTTGAGATAAACAATGGTATAAAAAAATAATTAAAAAAAATGTACGGTAATTTTTTTGGCGGGGGGGGGAGGGGAGGTTCACCCGATAATACTCCCCTCCCTCCATCCCCGTTCGATTCGGTTCTGAAAGAAATATATTATTAAATTGCATGATTATAAAAACTAAAAATCGCAAGAATAAAATGTGACATAAATTATTTTTTTAAGCAAGTGAATTGTGACGTTTTACAAAAATTGTCATATGAAGTGTTGTTTTTTAAGGTATATATGCATAACATAAATGAGGTATGATGAAAAAATGTACAAAACAATTATGTGCTTTGCCCCAACTACAAACAGCAAATGGATCAGTAGAACTGCAATTAGGTGACGCGCAAGATGCCCAGCCGATGATGGCCCGAGGAAAATTGCTAGTAGGATGGCCCTTTTGTACGAAAAGCAAACTGTACTGGATTGTCAAAATGTCCTGAATGCAAGTGAGTGTAGGAACAAGCATACGATGAATATTTCCACATATTTCTATAACGGAGTGAACTTAATTGGGGCCTCACCATGGCACAGTGGTTATGCCACTGAAAATGGTAGACGGCCGAGGTGTGAAGGTCCCGGGTTCGGGTCCCATCGTGCGGCTGTCGATCTAACGGTCTGGAGTTCTGGTAGATATTCTCCAGATCTAACGTGAAAACACGTTAGAACCCCTTAGAAAGTCCTCCTACCAAGGCACCCCACCACCCTAGGCAGATACCCCACGTGCAGGTTTGCCTTAACCCTCTCGTCACCGAATTCTGAAAAATCAGAGAAAATAAATCTGTCTAGCATTTAATACATCTGAAATACTATTATAAATCATGCAAAAATATTTTTTTCTTATGTCGATTAATATTAGATTTTTCTAATATTAATTTCTGCATTTTCGAAACATTTTGTTATGCTAAAATTAATTTAAAAGGATGCACATATTAGGTAAAGGTTGAGGAATAAAAAAAAAAAAAAACTATTTTTACCTTAAAAAGAAAAAAAAATGGTAAAAAAGCAGCGTAATTTTTTTCTTAATTTTTCTCCTGAAACAATAAGCGAAAACTGTAAAAAATGACCTAAATTGACTAGTACTGCAATCTAGGCACGATTTATGCATCTAGTTAAGCGCCTCATATACTTTCTACATGAATTAATGATATTGATATCACTGAAAGAAAAAAATACTAAATTTAATTGTTTTCTCTCTAAATATTGCTATTTGAAGTAGGAGCCTCATATGAGGTTCAGGGTGACGAGAGGGTTAAAACACAATACACAATACGCAGAACTTAATTGGTGATGTATTATAGCTTGCAATTTTAAAATGTTATCGCGCTTAAATAAATTTATTAGATTTTGTTTCATTAACACAATGTCAGAAAATTGTCGCATGTAATTTTTCCATACGCGGAAACAGTATCTATCTAAAGGTTGGGTAAAAGGGGTAGTATTTGGTGGGATATAAAGTATACGCACGTTTTTATCTGGAGGAGTAATAGCTTCTATTAATTCTGAATTCTTATGCGTTTCCATGAGTCGAGAAGAAGAAGTGTTTCGTCAGGTGCTTCTTTTAAATATACTCCAGAAGACCATGATTTAGAAGCCATGGTATAAATGTTACTTGATTGAAACATTTTATTTTTGACATTTATACCGAATTTCCCAGTTTTTTCGGGATGTACCATAAGTAATGGCGATAACAATCTACCGCTTTTACTTATAATCGGCATTATTGTGTAGGAATGTGTCATTGCATTTTGTGATTGAATCTCAATTTCAACTTGCTTAGATCCTCTATGTTCCAGGGTTCATCTAATAATAAATTTCTAAATTAAAACCCTGACTGATCAGTATTAAAAGTTTGATGGTCTTTTAAACACGAATCTTTTATAAAAGCATTTACATCATTTACAAACGCCTGCGCTGATTTTTCAATGATTTCCTTTAGCCGAGAGTTTTTCTGCAAAACAATTTTTTTAACTTTCCTGCTAACAATTTGATACTTTTTAAAACTCTGTACAACCATCCTTTAGATGCGCGGAACTTCAGTCGCAATTCTAATGCCTTTTCTGAAGCCCAAGTTTGCAAATCACAATCATGTACATTTTTCTGTAATTTTCTTGCGTTTCGGAACTATTGAAACGTATATTTTTTAATTTGATTTAGTTTATATTTATTATCGCCGTTTTTCTGAACTTTCTTTTCCCACAGTTATAATTGTCTTTTATTTGTAACAAATTTAAAATAATTTTGAACACTCTGCAAACTGCGGGATTTTGCCACTTTTGTATCTCGCCAGTATCTTACTGCAGCCTCCTTATGTTTCCATGAAATAAATTGCTTACTTTGCATGATATCCTCACCGGGCGTAAAGTCGCTGCATTCGTCCTTTAAATTAGAAAATATAGGATCTTCAGGGGTATCGAGAAATAAGCATTGTTCATTTGCTAATAAATATGTTGCATTTACTTTCTGATAATTTTGCATACTTTCAACAATTTGATTTTTCAGACTTAATTCTTCGTCTGTGTATGGAGACAATGTCATATTTTTCGAAGAAATATCCTCGTAAAACATAAAAATAACATTAAATATATCTAATGTTTGCTCCATAGTATCATCACGTGGATGAAAATAATAGAATTTTTAGAATTAAAATAAATACCTCTCACGTGTAAACTGAATTTGCAGCTTGCAGTGTGTTAGCACTAATAAAAGGAAATTACTTTTTGCTGTGACATTCAGAATTAAAATAAAAAGGTTAGAGAACTTCGGTTTAACTAATAGAAAACAAGATTAAGCTACTTAAAAATCCAGTACGTTTAAATATAACACGGTATAGCAAACACTGGTTTATAAATACTTCGAGTACGTACTCCCGTGAGCGTTTTCACTTTTCGACCAATTAGCTCTGTCGCCAAATACTAGCAAAAGGGTTACAATTGGCGCGATTTTAACTAATTTTTAACCTTTAATTTCTCAAATTCTATAAGGATATAGCATCTAATTTTCACACAATAGGCTCCTTTTAGTATGCACATGTGATTGTGTTAAATTCGTCCCATTTGGTGAGTGAGCTTTCGGGAGGTTTCCTTGTTAGTGGAGGCATGGAATTCGCAATACCAAAGCGAAAACGCACGCTATTAACACAGATTTACACTACATTTGAATCTTCACAGCCAACTTTGCTAAGAAAGGCATTAAAGTAGGATTCAACATACATTTTAATTAGAATAAATATATATATTACACAGTATTAATTACGCAATTCCATTTCCAGTAAAGGAATCTTCCACGCGTTGCTTTAACAAATAATACATGCATAGTACTTTGATCGCCAAAAAGTAATGCAGGCATCTGGCTGAAAAGTAGCAGTATTTTAAATTATTATAACTTTTTTATTCATAGTTAACTCAGATGTTCTAATGCGAGAATTTCAATTTTCTGAAATTTGGCGGGATTTCCCTAACTTAAATCAGTTTACTTAATTTAGTGAAAATTCTAAACATAAATCTCTTAAAATCGTTTTAACTAAACTTTTCTGTACGGAAAATTAAAATTTAACGTCTAAATGTATTCTAATAAAACCTACATTTGTTTTACTATTTCCTTATGCTATTTGTAAATTGAGTCGTCTAAAACAATGGAAACCGCTAGAACCTACTTTCCCAAAATCAACATATCAGCCATTTTATTTTTCGCCAAAATTAAAAAAAAATTGTTAAGAGACAACAAAGGATTTTGAAAATTGAAAACGTAGCAATCTGCGGTTGCAGCTTTGCTACATTTTCTGCCAAACCGCTTGCGTCTTCCGATTTTTGTCAAGTGGCTAAACGCTTGAGCGTTTGAAAACACCCAGCTGCGTATGTAAAGTGAAATGTCATTCGTATGTGTGTGTAGTCCTCGAGAGTTCGCACGTGCTCATACAGTTTCAAAAAAGTCCAAAAGAAGCTGCTTGTAGCTACGTATATATTTTAAGATATATAAAGGACTGGCCTTTAGAACCACAATTCGTGATTTTTTATTTTTACTAGCAAAGGATTTCTATATAACATGCACTGTCTATATGTATGCGGGTTCATTTATAAACTTCAATGACTTACAGCAATGTTGTGTTCTTTGAAATAGTAGAACGAGACTATAATTCAATTTAAACAACCACTATCCACATATACTTGATACTAATGAAATTCTTCTGAGCAATACTGTAAATATATTCCGAATTTTGTGGTAATCAAAAATACTGATGTGTAGATAGATGCTGCGAAAGTACTAAACATAACATTCAAACATTAAATCATTCAAATTAAATAAAGCTTTTTCCGTATATTAGTGTTGATATATTCGTTGAGTTGAAATTACAAAAAATTGGCCTAGTCATTGTAAATCAGGAAATGTAGTTTCATTAAAACTCGGGCAATTCCATCATCAAGAATTAAAATCTTCAAAAGTATGCGAAAGAATCCAAAGCAGAGTTGAAGACGCATTAAAAAAAACTACCAAGAAAAGTCTTCCCATATCCAAATGATGTATGCCATTTTGATTGATTGACACTGCAATAAATTTGAAAGTTTTCATAATACCAGGATTTCCCGAACAATTTCTGTCACGTAAAAATCAATATGTTATCACATTTTCCCGAAATTATTGAAAGATTTATGCGAAAAATTTTTCTTTTGAAATGACTTGAAATTCAAAACGAATAAATTAAAATGATGTATTTCCATCTTGACACTTTTCAGGATGTCTGAGCCAGAGAACCAAGAAAAATGTCCCCGTTAGTATTTGAATAAATTCATTAAATTGTGGTCGTAAATAAACACATCACTTTCGGCAGCAGTGCCCACCGTATATGCATAAATTTACAACTACTTAACCATGATTAATGTTTTCTAGTTTCCTTCTTTTCTGGGGAACAATTTCTTAAGTTATATGACACTTTAAATTTCTTCTTTCGAATATATCACGAGTAACTTTAAATGGTAAGAAGAAAAATGTTCGTTTGCATACACGAGCTTTGTTTTAAACTTGAGAGGTATTAAGAATTTACTTGATTTACATAATTGAGATTACGTAAATCACGAAATTGCTCCATATTGTCATAATTCAACGAACAAAATACGAAAATGATAAATTTGTTTGAATGCTTTCCCTCACTGGTTAAATTTTATTTTATTTTATTTATTTATATTAGAAAGAGTGCTTTCAGAATCTTGATAATATTCTGAATTCAACTGAATCACAACTACCAACACGTACAGAACATTATTAACCACTTTTTCTATAGAGTAAATTAATTTGAGAGAATTTCCTGGGTCAACAAATTAATCAGAATGGTTAGTCCAGTTTCTAGTTAAAAATTGCTAAAATTACAAAGCAGTTGCTCTTATTGTCCATACATTGGCAGCTATGCGTAAATGACTTATTAATTTATGCTATCATATCTGACTTACGCAATATACGAAATGCCTAAATCATCGAACTATCCTGCATTGTCATGATTTAAGATACACAACATGGAAATAGCAATTCTGTTTGAATGATTTGCATCATTATTTAAATTTTTAAGAAATTCTTTCAGAATATTTTTAAGCAGTTATGGGGACTTAATCTCTCTATTAAAAAAAAAAAAGTAACGGCAGCTGCCGCCACCGCCAAAAGCTTGTTCTGCTGTCTCCTCCGAAACCGTAGAGATATGAGTTTCAACAAAAGTGTCCACGGATTTGGAAAACTACGGGGAAGCCGGTAAGCTGCCTTAAATTTCGAAATTCCAATTATTTTCAAAAATATTAATAAAAAACTGAAAAAAATAAGCATAACGGTTGCCAGGCTTGGGAATTTTCGACAGCATGAAATCCTTCATGCATTTGCAACAAAGCAATTCCTGCGTAAAATTAACAAACATGAAGTAGAATTACACCATTTCTACGCTAAATTAAAAGGTAAGTGAAATAAATAAGTCAAAGTGTGTTACACAAGGCTCACAATTTTCAAATAGTAAGTTCTCTTAGATAACAGGAATTTAAAATTGACGCCAATTCGTTTTTCTAATAATAATTGTAACTGATTTAAAAAAGCGCCATTTTGGCAACAGGTACGATCAGGAAAAACGCTATCTCAAGCAGGGTGAATCTAAATACTGCGAGTGTTCCAAAATATTAGTGACCAGAATTTTGAAAATGTAAAATAATTTAAAAAAGTACAGTAATACCGGTTGGGTTCAGCTTGGGTATTTGGCACCCATGGAAATATTTGGCGGCGTTAATTATGCATTTATAGTAGAGATGGGCGGTTCGACTCATTTTACTGATTCGAATCTCAACTCACTCACTACTTCGATGATTCGAATCTTGAATCAATAAAACAACTAAAGAAATTTTCCCTCTCTCTGCGCCGAAAGCCGTACTATTTAAACACCCTTCAACCATTCATCGGGTTTCTTCTCCGCTGAGTTCTCGGGCAGCTAGCATCTCTCTCTCCTTGCTCGAGTAAAACTAGTGTTTAAACTGCCCGAAATGAAAATACAGGGGAGCTTCGTATGACCCCCTGGGCCTGTAAGATTAAAAGGTTAAGTTTGGTGTCAAAGTATTCGAAATTTTATGTATCGATGGGGGTGTGCGTCTAGGGGGGGTCGAGAATCAATAAAAACGCGCTCCCATGGATAGTTTCCGAGATATACGTTAATTAATTATGGTAATTAGACTAATTAACCATGATTGAGGCTTAAAAGGACTGCAAACATGTAGAAATTGGCTCTGGGATGGTTTCCAGACTTTAGAGATGCCGCCGGAGGAGGCTAGTGTTTAAAATACCCAAATTGAAAATATAGGGGAGCTTCGTATGACCCCCTGGGCCTGTAAGATTAAAAGGTTAAGTTTGGTGTCAAAGTATTCGAAATTTTATGTATCGATGGGGGTGTGCGTCTAGGGGGGGTCGAGAATCAATAAAAACGCGCTCCGATGGATAGTTTCCGAGATATACGTTAATTAATTATGGTAATTAGACTAATTAACCATGATTGAGGCTTAAAAGGACTGCAAACATGTAGAAATTGGCTCTGGGATGGTTTCCAGACTTTAGAGATGCCGCCGGAGGAGGCTAGTGTTTAAAATGCCCAAATTGAAAATATAGGGGAGCTTCGTATGACCCCCTGGGCCTGTAAGATTAAAAGGTTAAGTTTGGTGTCAAAGCATTCGAAATTTTAAGTATCGGTGGGGTGTTGAGTCTATGGGGGGTCTCAAGAGTGGATTAAAGGGGGGGCGGAGGGGGAGACCGCCCCCCCCCCGAGAAGAAAAAAATTAATGTAAAAGATCCTATTTTAATTCCATAAAATGGATGTATATGTCAATGTTCTAACTATCCGCCGCCACCGACAAACTTGCAATAATCCGCCACTGGGGGGTCGAGAATCAATAAAAACGCGCTCCGGTGGATAGTTTCCGAGATATACGTTAATTAATTATGGTAATTAGACTAATAAACCATGGAGCTGTTTTTTCGCGATACGGCATCGTCATCAATGGAGAGAAAGCAGTAGCAAAAGCATCACAAGCTGGTATTGATCTCAGGATTTTCTTATCGCCGGCCTGTATTTTTGACCTTTATCGAATTCGAGATTTCACTGAAATGAAAATGGGAATATCGGATATTTGATGTTGAAATAAAACCGATATGTCGATATTTATCGATTTTTGGCCCAGTCCTACTGAGGGGCTGCTGCCCCCCCCCAAAAAAATTTGACCCTTTACTTAGTTTACAATTGAAATTTATCTTTAAATTTGATACCGAGCCCACCCCGAAATAAAATCCTGGCTACGCCACTGCTTTAGGCCCTATTTTGTATTTCTCTAAATTACGAAAGAAAATAAAATCATTCCCCTTAAACGACAAACAAGGTAAAAACAATATCTTAAACGAAATCTGCAGCAATAAAGCGAAATGTTATTTTGCTTACTACAAAGTCCTTTTGTGGGAGCGCTTAATACCGCCCCTGTATCCTTCATTAAAAGTGAGAAGCACAATCCTAACTTTATTTCATTCTATTTCCCTTCACATGAAAACCCGCCACCATGTAAACTTAACGTTCCGTTTTTTTTTTTTTTTTTTTTTTTTTTTTTTTTAAGTGTGGGGGCAGGGGGACATATATTGAAGTTAAAAGTAGAAAAGGGATGTTTCATTAAATTTTAAACAAATATTAAACCAGCCAGGCAAGTTGGAAGGAGGGAGTCCCCCGAGGGAAAAAGGTTTAAACAACTTTGAGACACCCCCCGCTCTTCCACGAGCATTGGCGTAAATTGGCATGTAATATTTGGATGGGGTGACAAAATGTTTCCGATTGTAGAAAATATCATTATTATAAATAGCTCTGATACTTGAATTTTCTTAATTTTTTTTTCGGGGGGGGGGGATTGACCGCTCTTGCCCTTAGGAAGTAACGCCTATGCCCCCGCCAAAAGCAAACGATGTTCGACCCACTCCACACCCACAGACAGATAAAACTTTAAATCCGACCACCAACCAAGAAATGAAACATCAAAGATTCGAAAAAAAAAACTCCAATTAAATGAAACATCCTTTCAACTCTTTTCGACTCCTTTCGACTCTGAGTCGATAGAAGATTCGAAAAACTAACGAATCTCAACGATCGTATACAATCACCGAAACAGAGCGAAACATTGAATCAGTAAAGATTCGTTGCTGCACCAACTCAGTGACCAACTCACCCACACCCACTCATTTGCTGTTTCAAATCATCTATCGACTCAGAGTCGTAAAGAGTGGAAAAGAGTCGTAAAAGAGTTGAAAGAGTAAGGGAAAATCTCTGGGAACGGCAAAGGGAAAATAAGTTTTCCTTCCCTTCGCACTTGGAATGTATTTCCCCACAGTTGAGGGCTTGAGATTCGAATCAGTAGATAGTGAGTGTAAAGACTGAGCCACTCAGTACCAAGATTCTTATCACTGATTCGACTCATCGAATCATTGGCCATCTCTACTTTATAGCAAGTACAGATTGCCCGGTGATGATTCATTTTGCGATGCTGAATAAGTCAATCTGCAACGGATTATGTATATGAATGTGTTTTCCCGACAACATTACATGAACGACGATTTTCGGTTATGAGCATATGTAAATCGCCAAATAATGAAAAATCGCCATTAGCAGCAAGATTTAATAGGTGTTCGGTATTTTTTATCAACGAAAACATATGAAGCACTCCTGTCTTAGAAAAAAATTATACTATACGTATACGTACGTAAGTGTCACCTAATTATGAAAAATCGCCATGGATGACAAATACGCAAGGTGTTCCATAGGCTTTACACCAGCGTTTCTCAACCTGTGAGGTGCATAACGTTTTCAACGGGGGGGGCGATAAAAACCAAAGAGCAAGTAGTTATGCATGTTTTTAAAAAATCATCTTATTTATTATCATTTTTATTCAAAAATATATCTATTTTCGCTTAAAATGTTCATTCAAACTTTACTGATAACATTATTTTGTAGAAAATTCCACTAAATGTTCATTATTGAAGATAAAAAAACTGAATGTATGCTGAAAAATGTGAGGGGGGGGGGCGCCACCGTAAGTTAGCCTTTGTTGGGGGGAGGGGCGCGTTAAAAGGTTGAGAACCGCTGACCTAAAATATTTTTTCAAGAGTTCTGAATAAGACTGCATATATGATTAGCTTGAAGTAAGTTCAAGAGTTATTGCATTTAAATAAACTGTTTTCATCTGCTAATGATATTTTCCTTTGGACCTATGAAATGCGAGAGTAGATAAATATATTTTTTGTAGTTCATAGAAGAATATTATTAATCTTAGGTATCAAAATTTGACATTTTAAACGCCGTTCTAAATAAATTCTGCTTCTCAGTACCTGATTTAATGCTGAAATGTAGATAAGTTCATTTTCATCTGTTCAACCTGTTTTATCTTGATTTATATTTCTTTTTTGAAATTAATTTATAATGAATTGTATCAGGTGATAGTTTTATAAAATATTTCTATACATAAAATGTTTCTGCTCAGTGCATTTCTAATTAGATTGATTTTTTTAATAGTTTTCTGATTGCAATTCTCTGAAAATTGAAAAGTATTTGTATTTGCATAATATATTCCACGATCAGGGGCGTAGCCACCGGGGGGGTTAGGGGGGTCATAACCCCCCCCCCCCATGAGAAATTTTTTGCCATACAAAATGCATATTCTTCACTACATTATCACACACACGCATACATATATATGAGTTGTAGTAGTCGTAACCCCCCCCCCATGAAAAATTTCTGGCTACGCCCCTGTCCACGATAATATCATACTCAAGCTTTTTATTGTATATGAAAGTGGTATTATTATTATTAATTTGCAATATCGTCTAGTATTTTTCTTTGGTTTTTCAAATTAATTTAATGTGAGTAAAATAACATCTTTTTAAAAAATACTTTGGCTGTTCCTCTTAAAAAGGTGTTCATTAAAACATAAAGGAGCATGCATGCCTTTCAGCTCATTCCCCAGGAGGCAATCACTGGCTCCTTGTTATCGTCAACCACAGCAGCAGATATATTTTATTGATTACAATTACTGGTGCCGCCACCATGACAACACTAGAACTAAGAAATTTTCAATATTCTGTTATAATCTACACCAGTTTTGAAAATTTACTTAAGCTATGAAAACAAATGGATTACTTAAGCTATGAAAACACAGGATAGTTTGGTAATTAGCAATTACTAGTAAATTTTTATATCGCTCTTAAAGTGTCAGTTACTGGTGAAGATAACGTATGTTCTTTATTTATAAATTTAGTTTGTTAAATTGCAGATAATTTTCAGGTAAAACAAGTGTTTTTTTTCATCAGCAGAGTGTTCAATTCATAGGAAGTAGTGATAGGAGTACATAAAAACATTCCAAAATTTGAAATTTATTGGAATTAATCATACATTTGCATTTTGAGGTAGAAATAATAGATTTATGATTGTTTTAATAAACTTTTTGAATAAAAAGGATTTAAAATGAATCCTTACAAATGTTATTGGCCAGAAAATAATAGGCCCTTCTCAAAAACCTACAGTTTAAAGTTTTTTATTTGGGAATACCTTATTCCCCCGTAAACGATATATATTTCGGTTACACACATAACCATCATCAGTCGTTTCTGGATCTCACACTAATGGCGGCTTCCTCTTCTATCTCTTCTGTCTTCTTCTTGGCGGCTTCCTCTTCTATCTTCTTCTATACCATTAGTGTGAGATCCAACGACTGATGATGTTATGTGTGTAACCGAAATATATATCGTTTACAGGGGAATAAGGTATTCCCAAATAAAAAACTTTAACTGATTAATCCGCCGTATTAAATAATGTTTTTATTAACCTACAGTTTATTTGAATAATGCATGTAAAACCACCAGAAGTTGCATTGATTGAATAATTAAATTTGAATTTGCCAGTATGTGTTGATTTTTATTGAATAAAAACCACCACAAAATTATGTAGAATATTTCTGTTTTGAAAATTAAAAATTCAGCATACAGTGGAAGCAGTTCTCGTTCATTGTAAAATTAAATAGGTCAGCTGCGCAGTTAAAAGTTGTAGTGGTTGTCGTAAAAGAACAATAGATACGTTGCGAGTGAGTGAGGGGAAGTCTTTTCCGGCGATAACGAAACCTAAATGATGGGATAGTCGGTAGCATTGGAGCACTTGAAAACTAAGTCACATCACAAGGCTTTCCCCCCCCCCCTCTGCTGAAAAGTTGCGTCCTAAGAAGCATTAGAAAAGTAACAGAGGCAATTAGAAAATTTTAAAAATTAAAAAAATAGCAGTTTTATTGAACCTCCTCTATATTTTTTGTCTAGAGTAATGTATTATTTTTTTTCTGCACGTCATCTTCTTAACTAAACTGAGAAACTACAAATAATGTACAGATAAGTATCATTACCTGTGTTCTGCTTATTTTCCTGTCACTAATTCAAAGAGAAAAATATCAATTAATACTGCTGTTTAAAATCTTGGAATTTTAAAAACAAATTTTTGTTTGAACTAGGTTAAGTAATTTGCTCCATTTTCTTTTTCTTATGGGCTTTTAGAGAAGGGGAGGGGGAGGGTATTTCCAGTATATCCGATTACAAAAAAATTACGACAAAAATCACAAAATGTGGAACAGGCTTTTCTATCCCATATTTTGCACACTTTGTGAACAAAATATGGGATATTTTGGAAACCTATAAATAAAATATTACTCAACAGTTTAGGTATCTCCAATAAGTTCTTTTGCAGATAAAAAATTTACTTGAAGATAAAGACTATTTTGGAGTCAATTACAACGGGCGCTAGGAAAAACATTTGAGTAAACTCTCTCTACACTGAGTATGTTTAATCTTTCCCCACTTAAAATAAATAACTTCATATTCAATTTTTTATTATATACTTAAATCGGTATTGCATACTCTGCAGATACTCTTCGGATTTGGAAGATTTTGTTAGAAAGAACATGCTCTAATATTTCAGTGCATCATGCAGAGAATCATTTTATTTTTGAAGAAAAGTCAAACTAGTTAATCTAGAAAAACTATTTTAAGCGAATTAGAATCGTAATCTTCCCTTCAAAGCGTAATAACTGTGAACGCAATGAAAACTAAATAATTTCAACATGGGAACAATGAATGCTAGTTGGTTTTAAAATCGTTTTAAAAAATGTTAATTTTCAAACGTAATAAGTAAAATAAACCTCGACATGTAACATTTATTATTTATTGATTTCAGTTGAACGTTTGAACATATATATTCAGCTAAATCACAACCTATTAAAAATTCACTTTTAGTCTTTGAGAGTTTTCATTTAAATATAGAGACAAAATTTTGCAATATTTTCTATTAAGAGTTGCACAAAAATTTTCAAAATCATATATAATGGAAGTTTGATTCATCCTATCCTATTATGGGAAGCTGCCACTCATACATTCTGGTGTACCAGAATGTATGACATGAAGAACCAGAATGAATTCATACACTCATCAATGATCTGGAGTTTGCGGTGTTTTACCCCAAATGTAACGCGAATGTGCCTTAAAATCCCTTAAAATTCCTTCACCAAAGGCATCTCCCCCCACCCTTAAGCAGATAGCCGCCATATAGCTTTCTCCTATAACCCCAATAACCAATAACCCAATAATACAACCACAATAATACTACTGAAGAAATAATGACACCCTTATTTCTCTATAAATTAACAAGGCATTTCAAAATGTTTATAAATTACCTTCAAGACTCCAATAAATTTTACTCAAACATGTTTTAGCTACTTTTGCGTTCATTTGCAGCGCAAAACATTTCTAGGCTAACGTATTGTTCTAAGCAGAAGTATGAAAGGTTTTTCTTTCCCTTTCCTGATTAGATAAATTTAAAGATCACAAGAGATCCTAACACTTCTCCAGTTACAATACCACGTGTCATTGTCGTGCAGCTTATAAATTACATGAAGAGAGCAGGGCCTTACCCAGAAAAAAATTTCGGAGGGGGGTCCAAAAATTTCGGAGGGGTGGTGGACCAAAAGCTGAAAAGGCTAAATTTTTCACAAAAACGCTTCATTATTATTTTTTAGTCAACAATATTATAAATTTGGGGGGGGGCGACCGGACCCCCTGGGTACAGCGTAGGAAGAGAGGCAATCTCCGGTGTTACAACTAATTAAGTGTCAGAATACAAAATTTGGTTTGTCATTTTTTTTTGAAAACACAAAATTCTTTCAAAATGTATTTTAAAATACATTCTTAAAGTACTTTGTTTTTACGAGTAAAAATACAAAATACAGTTACAAATGCATTTTGAAAATGTAATTCAAATACATGTATTTGCAATTAATTATGCCCAACTCTGCAGCGAAAAAAATCTGAATCTTCTGAACAAGGCAATCGAAATAGTTCACTGTAATCTTTTTCGAAAGCTATCAGAATGGGCCAATGTTTAGTAAATTTCACTGATTTTATCTTGGACGATATTTCAGGGATTAGCATTTAAAATTGTTGGCAAATATTTCATTCAGCATTTTTCCAGTTTAACGGACTGCAACTCGCCATCATATCTACAAATTGTAACACATCTCATTTTGTAGGATTGTTTTCTGCTCTTCCTAAATAATGGGTTACTGTTTGTCTGGCGTGTTCAGAAACTTCAGAAATGAGGGATTTATTCAATTTTTTAACTTTTTCATTCTATACGTGATAGTGTGGAAACAGTTTGGAGATAGACCAGGGGTTTTACATTGGTTCTTTGGACACATGAGCTCTTCTATCACCACATAAAACAGCGTTTCTAAACCTGTGGGGCACGCCCCCCAAGGGGAAGCAGAACTTTTGCAGGGGGGGCGCGAGAAAAACCAAAGGGCAAGTAGTGATGCATGTTTTTAAAAAATAATCTTATTTATTCTCATTTTTACTCAAAAATATATCTATTTTCGCTTTAAATGTTCATTTAAACTTTACTGATAACATTATTTTGTAGAAAATTCGACTAAATGTTCATTATTAAAGATAAAAAAAAAATGAATGTATGCTGAAAAATGTGAGGGGGGGGTGCCACCGTCAGTTAGCCTTTGTTGGGAAGGGCGCGATGTTAAAAGTTTGAGAACCGCTGTTTTACACAATTAAAAGTGAGTGAAATTGTTCCAAGGAACATGAGAGAACCTAGGAATGTGCAGTTCGGTAACATTCTATAAGATACAATCTTTGGGTTTTGTCAATTATGCCTTTTTTACGAATAAGCCTTATTAGGGGCTGAATCCATCATATGAAAAGGAGCGTAGCGAGTCTAGAGGCTTTGGACCCTAGTAATATAGAATTTTGCTAAATTTGTTTGTGCTATTCACATTATATCTGCAAACGAATTTGAGTGCAATATTTTGGGTTAAATCGTGATGTTTCACTATGTTGGCAGCTTTATTACTAGGGATGCAGAGACCAGAGAGTGCTGTCTCATTTCGCATAGTTATCTACTAATCTGTGTATCATCTTGTCTCATCTACAACTTTATTAATTAACATTTGTTCCAAATAGGAGCTTTCTCTAATAAACTTGATTTACAATAAAAATCAAGAATTAGAAATTAATAAAAAATGTCATTATCAGTATGAGTCACTGAGGTATTGTATTTAGAAATTTTATGTAAGTAAAAATAGTTAACTTAACTTTCGGTACTGAAAAGAATGCATCATTATGCATTATGTTATCACTTTCCAAAAATGCTCGAAAAGATAATGAACTATGATTACAGAATGTTTTTAATTTAGAAACTGAGCCAGTCTATTATGCAGTAAAAGCAAAGTTATTTTTACAAATAGACTCCTTGATTTGAAGGTAAGGGAAATAGTTACCTGAGAAAAACAGTAATCATAAAATATTTTATTCGGTTTCTGGATTATAAAAGAATATTTGTTGAACAGACATAAATCTGAGCTAGTGGAGTTTAATGGCATTACACATCAAAATATATATCTTTAATGATTTACTACTATGAAATGTGCTTTGTATTGCATGAATAATTGATGAAACAACTTATAATTTTATAAATTATACGACATAAACCAAAGAAGTGTACGTTACACTATTTGTTAAAAAAATTATCTTTTGCATACATTCATGCACTGTCAAAGAGTATGTGTTCCAGTTCATTATACTTCACAGCCATACCTGTCAATCTTTTTAATTTCTTTTCCCTGTCATTTTATGCTTAATAATACGCCAAAAATGTAATTTAAATAAAACTGTTTAAACATTGTGGTGGGATATCTCCCGAAAAAATGGGGTAGGTGGAATGCTCTCAGTTGTCGAAATTATACTTCAAAGAACTACTCTGTATCAGTATAGACATTTGTATTTTTTTTTTTTTTTCACCACCAGAAAAAAAAGTCCGTTTTATTAAATCTTTTTCCAACATTCATATGTTAATCGTTATTGGGAAATGAAGACAGTCTCCCGAAAGTGGACATGTTGCACTAGCGCTTCAAAACCAACACGGCACCCAATGAGTGGAACAGTCCATTAAAATGAAGAGGGAAAATATGTTTAATGGGGGCGCCATCTATTGTCAATGGGAATTATTATAAAAGTTGAAAAAAAATTTCTGGTGCAAACTAATGGTACCTCAGATTAAATGTTAAAATTAATTTGGATTTTATGTAAAAAAATGCATCAATTCAATATTTAATGAAAATTTTTTATAAATAAAATTATCAGTTTGGTAAGTTGTAGTATTAATTTAATAAGCTTGTTTATAATACACAATTCTTTCTCTGATCCTCATTTAGTGATGTGATACTCCGTTCTTAAATATGAATAGTGTTATCAATTTCGGATTCAGTGTTGGCAATGAAGCATTGTTATTTATCAGATTCATAAAAAGAAATATAATTCATTAAAAATATTGTATTTTTTCCCCAAATAAGTTAAGGGTCTCTTATATTTGCCCTGGGTTCCCAAATCCAGTTATGCCTTGGTTATATGCTTTAAAAATAACGGCGGTAATGTGCGGTATTATTAGTTTGCAACAGAATACATTTTTTCAAGTTTTATAACAATTCCAATTGACAATAGATGGCGCCACCATTAAACTTATTTCACCTCTTCGTTTAAATGGACTGTTCCACTCATTGGGTGCCGTGTTGGTTTTGAAGCGCTAGTACATGTTGCTGCCCAAATGGAATTGACCACGACCTATTCGGCATTACGTACCTCATCATTTGCTTGTCCACCCCTTATTTAAAAGTTTGTACCAGACGTTATAATGATGAACCTGGCAAAGTATTTGATGTACATTAACGAAACTAAAAGATTTTCTGAAAATCTGTATATAATATATTTCGCCCCCCTCCAAAACAAAACACAAATGAAATGGAATTCTCATTATCGAAGATACAAAGTTTGTTTTTAGATCTATAGAGTTAAGTTTTTTCTATCTTGCTAGAAAATTTAATCTGATCAGTTACCTCTAGATTTTGAATTTCCACTGTTGGTTGTGGTTGCTGTATCTGTTATATGATGTGAAAACTAGACTACATAGAGCTATAGGCCGATGTCAAGTTAAAATGTCTGAGGAGAGAAAGATTTCACCAGCAACCTAATTTGAAGTACTTAGCGATCATTTTTCACTTGTCAAAGTTTAACAATATTTTCAAGGAGATAATTTTCTGTTAATTCTAAAAAATTCCGTATGCTTTTTACACTAACTCGATGATAACAAGACAAGAATATTTTATTCAAAACTGTGAAGAATTCTACTTCAGTTCCAATTGAAATGAAAGTCAACAAATTTGGCGGATTAAAAAAAAAAACAGATCTGCAGTTTATGATTTTTTTAATACAGTTTTTGCCACATCTGCAGGGATCGTAAATATTTGGGGATCTTTTCGGGAGATATTAAAGCAGTTCTATACTGCAGTACGAGCTACTTTGAGTCGTTTATTAAATAGCAAAATTATATTTCAACGGTACAATTGCACAATTTGTTCACCCTCAGCTGTGCTAAATGCCATGGAAGTTGTAATTTAATTTCACTGACATTTCAAACATTATTAGTTATATGTCATATCTTATAACACCAGTAAACTAAATTATTTAAAAACAGCCACTGATCAATAGTACAGCGATACGGAAGTTTATCATTCGGGTACAGGCTAACTTGTAAACTCCATTGTGGGGTGTGAAATTCATTTCGAATACAATGTATAGCGACTCAACAATCAGTCGTACGCATATTGTAACACAAATGGGAAGAAAAGAAAAACGAAAAAAAAAAGTGCTTTGTATGCTTTGCCGAAACACCGTTGACTAGTGCTGCCACCTGGCGTGCAATATAAACTTATTGAGCTGGCCGATGGTTTCATATACTGTTCATTTTTGTCTGGGAAATATATCTGAACAGTCTGTATTAAATGAAGTAGTATTTTATAGTAGTCCTGTACTTAAAAAAAAAAAAAAACTTGCCATCTCATGTTGTTCTACTATTTTACATACTCTTAATGCATTCTACGCTTCTTGGAAGCTTTATATGAGCCAGTACACATTACAGCTGTACAGAGACTCTGTGCATGTCGGAACGAATGTTTCCTTATCTGCTTAAAATGGTATTTTGAAGAAATTTATAAATATGCGCATTTTATTCTATAAGCTAACTTGCCATACAACTGGTAAGTGACAGGTGATAAACTTCTATTTGCTGTCTGAGAATAACGAAAAACAAAAGTGAAATTTCCTCAGACCAACATTTTTATAAACATCGAAAATAATTCACTAGCTTTGCAGATGCAAGTTATACAAAAGTGAAAAAATACTTCTTTATGTAATACTTCGAAGGGAATTATTTAGTTGCAAGCGTACTATGTAGTAGGAGAATGCAATATGCTTCATTCTTAACGAATATATTTCAGCAGCATTCTTTACGATCCTTGATAAAAAAAAAATTCCTGGAATGTTATGCGGAAAGAAATATTTTTCATACCTATGGAAGTTTTCAAATATTCTTTAGGATAGAAAAACAGCTCGAAGTAGTACAGATGCCGCAATGCATAAACACAATATTACCATATTATTTGGCTCAGTTACTCATCACGTATTTGTTGAGCTCTTATTTAAAGTTACCATAGAATATTTTCAGAAGGAAAAGTAATATATATTTTCTCTTCTAAGTTTTGAAGCTCCTAAATTTCTTACGTAGACTGTACTCTTTTCACTTGTTTCTGTAGACTTGAAAACATGTGTAATTTACTTAATTTTATTTACTCTACAGGGTGTCCCAAAAAATTGTAACATCTTTTAATTTCCTTAGTGGGCAATGTAGATTTAATTTTTTTTTTAAGGTGGAAAAACAGTCTAAGTTAATAAAACATTCTCTTGTTAATTTTCAAAATGTGACATTTTTTAATATTTGAATGCGACCCTATAGAAAAAAATTCCCATTTAATAAAATTTCAGCCTTTCTTCGCAAAACGTCTCCGAGATACCTTTAAACAATCAATTTAGACGAATAAAATTGCTTCGAATAGTACTGAAAAATTATCCGTTAAGTGATGGTTCTACACAATGGCTTTCTCCTTGAGATGTACTCGACGTTAGTCGGGTAAAATAGACAACCTTTCCTGATAGTTATGGCCGATAAATGGATGAGTCGGATCAGTGACTCGAATCATCGTCCCGATTTGTTGAGTGAACAGACTCACTACCTACTGATTCGAATCTCTAGTATGATCAAGGAAGATTAATTTTATGGGGGAGGCAAAGAAAATTTTTTTCCTCTTCGCGGTTTGAAAGGATTTCCCTCAACTTACTCGTATCTACATCGATAGGGAATTGGGAGGTGGTTGGTGAGGTGAGAGTTGATTAGTGATTTGAAACAGCGACGATTCAATGAGTCGATGGAATGAACTCTTAAAATCAACTCTCAATTCAGTAAAAAGTTTAATCTGTGTTTCAATAATTGGTAGGGTTAATTGTTTGGTTCAGTCTAGCAGTGAGTACCTCTTTAGTATGTGCTACTTATAAGCATTTCTACTGTATCATCAGAGATACATCAAGAACGGTGTATGAAATACTTACTGTAAGGTAATTAGTAAGTTTGTACCGCAAAAGTTTTTTCCTTATCTTTCAATTTTGTTAAATATTTCAAGAAAGGCCACAGTCCTTTTTGTAGTAATAATATTAATAAAAAACTGTTGCAGTGATTTTATTTATATAAAACAATTATTGTTTTTCTGCTTTCAATTAGGACACCTCTCCGAGAATCACAATATTTACTATGATATAATGAATAAATTAAAGTTTTTTTGTTCAAACCACATCTTAGTATGAAAATTACATTTAAACTACTTTTTTCCAACATAAAGTCTGAAAACAATGATTTCCACGTCTCTCACTTCTTCCGATTCCGCTTGTTAAGAATTCTTCCTCAAAATCGATAATATTTCATACGTCAGAGTAGCTTTAGTATCAATCTCGAAATGTTGCAAGGAATTTCTTTCACCTTTATCAGATGTGACATAATGCAAATATTGCATATCTCGCAGAAAAGCACCTCCACATATAGCTCCAGAGAAGCTTTCTTTTTTACTTTCTTTCGTTTTATTTTCATGCATAGGGAATAAAAGAGACTTAAAGTAAAGGTTTTCAAAAAAGCATTTTCTGATACGAAAGCCGATTGTCTCCCTTGAGTGACGTTAGGTGTTTGTGGGAAATCCAGAGGGAAAGTCGAAGAAAAAAAAAAGAAAGTGACCGTCCTGGTATCCATGGTTATTTTGCGGATTTTTAGAGTTCCTCTAAGAATAAAAAGAGGATGAAAGCTCAAAGGAAAATTTCAGAATTATCATGATAAATTCTGCTCTTCATACTTTTATATAATATCTGCCAGCCACCACCATGGCCGAGTGGATAAGAAACTGCAGATGGCAGATGTCTGAAGTGTGAATGTCCAGGATTTTGGCCTATCGTTCGGCAGTTGATCTAATCGTCTTAAATTTTGGGCACTTCTCTCCTGGTGTAACGTGAGTACACGTTAGAAACCCTTAAAGTGTCCCCCCCCCAAGGCACCCTTCCAGTTGGTTTTTCGTAAGTACATTTGACTGATTCTAATATATGCTGACAGGAGATCAGATTTAGATTTAAATGGGAGCTATTCATAAGTGAACACGTGGAGTTCAATTATTAAATTAATGTGCAAGGAAAAATTCCTACCCCATGAATCAGCCAACATATATTTTGATTTTATTTTCGCAGGATATATACCAATAACGTAACAAGAACAACAAATACAACCAAAATGCGAGCAGTGCCCAATAGAAGGAGCATATAAGAATATCGACCCTAAGAAAACCCCGCTTTATTATCCAATTTAAAAAAATCCAATGGACGTGGTGCAGATTATGAGCAGTTAAGTTTAATGTGTAAAATGTTTCGACACAGGAATTTTTTTTTTATGAACTCAATCAAAAAATAAATCATATCTTAAAGTATGTATAATTTACAGCCCAATACAGATAGAAATTTGATTCAATAACAGATCATTTACAGAACAATATTACAAAGTTTGAGCCTTTAATTTAAAAAAAGGAAAAGTTTATTTAATAAATATTTATCCAAGAGGTTGCGTGCGTACAGAAAGCTTTGAAAATAAATAAGTATTTATTTTCTCTCAGCACCTCCGTAAGTTCACTGTCACTTTTACTTAGAAAGGTGCAGTACCAGGCTTTTATTGACACACATTCATTTTTCCCGTTTTGCTTCTCATGAACGGTTGATTCTACACCCGGAATTTTCATAAGCGTTTTTTAATAGTAAATACTAATCATCAGCAATAGTCTAAAATGGTTAATTAAAAAAGAGAACTGTTTTAAAATTGTGGTGGAAAATTTCCCATAAAATCGGGAGTTGGGTACATACTATTATGGGTATATAGAAATCGTTGTGGCAACCCAAACTTGAGACGCAAGTTAATTCTCCTGTCTTGGGGCCAGAGGCTGATTATCAGACGGGCATGCGGGGCAATAGCCCGGAGCCCCGGAAAAGTAAGGGCCCCAAATCTCCCTATTTATTGTTATCATAATTTATTACATATTCATATATCCTGCAATAATAAATTTTTTGCAACTAAATTTCCTTTGTAATATCTATAGCATAATTTTTAACAATAAATAGACTTGGAGATTTATTTTCTGTTCTTCTACTTCATTGGTCTAAGACTCATGGATTTCAAATGGTGTAAGACTCATGGATCAATAAACAAGAAGTTAGGAGTTTTTGAAAACGTATGGTACGGCCATATATATGCTTATCACAAAATATTCATTCGTTACATTTTGGTGTACCAGGAAAATTTTCTGGGGTGAGAAATTTTGCTCCCGTGCCTCGTAATTGCCATTCCTTGAATTAGCGCACCCATGCGCTAACAACATATTAAAATCACTTTTAAATACATAGTCTTGTTTTAAATAAGTATAAATACATAGGTAATTTGTAATTCAATTTTAGCATTCTTTAAAAATGTTTTATTTTTATGTCGGGAAAATGCAACAGCAAACAAAAATAAGTTAAAATGCTTATGATAGTATAGGGGCCCCAAAATAATATCTTGCCCCGGGGCCCCGTCTATATATGAACAGACTTTGCTTGGGGCTAGATTTCAAGCGCGCAATTCTAGCGAATCCTAGTCTTGGTTTTCTACGGCGCATTTGCTGCTAGTGCGCTCATTTCCGTTTACATTGTTAAATGTTCAAGAAAAATGGTATATAGCTGCTTTGCATAGTGATGAAGTTAATGATTAGGGAAATTTTCTGGAATAATATATACCAGGTGAGGTTTTTTTTCCGCATTTGAAAACTTCACTTTTATAAATGAAGAATATTTCAGTGTATCCCCATTCATTAAGCCTTAGAAATATTTTTCTTGTAGGGCAAGAGGTTCTGTATTGCATATGTTGAGAGAAATTTCAATAGTAGTTTACACTTACCACTCGCCGAATATAGCGATATAGCACAAATCTAGCCTCTGACTTCAGTTTTGTGCCACAAGTCACATAGTTTCCTCACTATACCAACCTCTTCATTTTTTCCTCACTCTACCAACCTGAAAGCTCATTGTTATTCATATTTTATGAATAACAATGAGCTTTCTATACTCTCTGGTCAACCGAGAAAAAGGTGGTTAGACCAATGAAGCCGGGAACGGTATTTTGTCTAATCATTGAAATGATGATGATGAAAATCAGCTTTTTCTGGGAGATTGCAAGCTACTATTTTGAACATTATACATTATATCGGTACTTCTGTCTGTTTCTCTTCCTCACAGCCACGCCAAAATAGCATTTACTACAGAATATTTTGCGTTTGCTTCGAGATTGTAAACTGTTATTTTGAATATCATACATTATCTATACACGTCTCTCTGTACTCTACACTCACAATAGCATTTACTACAGGATACCCCACAACCACGCCAAAAACCTAGCTGCCAACTAACCACTTTTTCTAAATAGTCAATTTTGTTTCAGAATATAACAATTGCTTCCGGTCCGCTGGCACTTTAACAAGTCCAGTGTAACTTCCCAGCAAGCGCACACACGTATATATTACGTATTCCGATGTCAAAATGTCGAAAATAGGTCAAGGAAAAATTGCAGCAAAAAATAGTGTTTAAAAGAGATCAAACATACATTGTGTTGCCGACGTTATAAAGAGCCGTTGTATGCTGGTCAGGGAGGCGGCTGACTTTCGACTGTTAATATTTGTCACCCCCACGAGGTCTATGATCCGTCAATACATCGCCGATTTTCCGCTCATGGCTTCGGCGGTCTGAGAGACCCCCCAGCCAGCCAAGAAGAAACAGATGGAGCACCGAGAAATTTTTTCAGCTTAGTTAATAGTCAGTTTAACGTCGAATAAACAGTGCTTCGGAGACAAACGTTGTCCTTTCACACGACCTTTGACCTGTCCACCCGACCCGATTTCTCAGAATTTTGGAGAACGCTGAAGTCACGTCACAGATGCCTTTTTTTTCTTCTTTTTGTGTGTGTATTCGGTAGTGGTTCGCTTCGCAGTTTTTTTATGCAAGGGCAGATCTAGCGTTATTTTCATCGCGTGGTCACTGGCTGAGCTCAGCTTGCTGCACAGAAGAGTACATTTTCGATAGTTTTAACTATAAAAGTGGATATTTTTCAAGAATCTCTTGGAATATTTCCAAGTTTAATGCTAACACGATTTATCGTTAGCTTGACATGTATTAATAAGTTTGTCTGGCTCTCTTTAAATTGTGTTGGCCGGTGTTGTTAAAGTTTGTCGGGATAACTGCTAATTTTAATTCCGGCTGTCAAAATTTTAGAGGTGAGTTAAATAATTACTTAACTAATACTTATGTGCTTTGTTTCTTTTAATCATTTTCTTTTTAATCGCTAATTATAAGTCTTGTTATTCCTTATTATAGAGTGAAATATACAGGTATAATTACCATAAAATCAACTGCTTACCTTAAACCTATAAAATATTTTTTTCTCATAATAAGCACGATTTTACTTAATGTGAGCTTACTATAACAAAAGTCAATCATTATTGCATTATGAACTTAGAATGAAATAGGTTAAGCTTTTTATGCAAAGGTAATTTTTTTTTCTTTTTAAATTGTATACTAATATGTATGCATCTAGTATGTAATATAAACCTGTTTGGAGTAGTAAAATTTAACAAATCAAAGAATTAAGAGAGATAAATAAAAAACTGTTTGTGTAATGAAGTAGACAAGATTTTTCTCGTGGGACGGGGGGGGGACTAAAATTTATAGATAGAAAACTTAGTCTCATTTTATTACAGGGAAAAAGTAATAAAAAAAGCAGGCTTATTCGTCTAATAGGTCATTCCTTGACGATTTCGTCGAATCCTGACAATTTATAAACGTACTAATTATACCTCAATTCTAGATAATTAGAGAATGTGTGAGTCACATACTATTTACATACATTGTGAAAGCATGGAAATTCAAGCAGTTCTTATCTTGCGCACATGCCGTTTTAAAAAAAAGAAACACTTTATATTTTTAAATATAAAATATTTTACTACTGGTTTTAGCTAATGAAAAGCAATTTTGAATTAAATGTTCAGTAATAACAAGTTTTAAATTAACTTCTAATCGTTTAGATAAAGTTATAAAATATATATTGATAAAAGTTTGAACATATACCAAAAAATATATTAAAGTTAAAAATATAATCGAATTCAACTCATAAGTAACTCGCATAAGCAGCAGATGTCGCTATTTTACATATTAAAGGGTTTCCATTTTTCCCTGGTACATTTTATTAATCATTTTGACTGTATTGGGTATTTTTAATAAAAAGTTATTTAATCTACTGTTATAAAGAATCTATTAGGTTGTAACGAAAGTTTTCAGCCACTCCAAGTATTGCCTGCACAAGCAGTTCGCGTTGGTGCCTTTGCCAATATTTTGTAAAACGATTTTTGTTATTTGAAAGAAAAGACTTGTTTTAGAGCACTGTGTTGTGAAATCCGTAAAACAATATCGTTATGATTAAGTATAAGGTTTCTGAAATGGAACTACCACGCTACCAGATTGATCCATCATTTACTCTCAGTTCTGTCGCAAAAGGTCAGCTACAGAATGACACTGAATCATGTGTACAGCTTAAGGTACTACTGTTGTATCATATGACACTGTGAAGATTTGGGACCGAAAGTTCAAAAACGAGGACTAGGATATTAAAGAAGCAGAGCGCTCTGACCGGACGACTGATGCTGATGTGGCCCGCCTACGAGAATTTGTGGAAGAAGATAAAATATTCATCCACGAGAGCTAGCTAAAAGAGTTAGACTTTAGTGTCATGTCCATTAGTCGCGCTAAGCATCGCATAAACTTGACATATAAGGTCAATAGCTGGGTACTGCGTGAGCTGACTCAAGCAAATCTGGAAGAAAACTTTCGTTACAACCTGATATATATTTTCTTAGTAAAATTGCATTTTAAACTGTATTAGTTAACTAAATTTACTAATATTTATTTAATTTTTTAAGTTACTTTTCCACCATTTTTCACCAATATATGAAAATATTTAGATTGTTCATAACTTTGAATTAAACAACGCCCCCCCTTTTTTTATTGAATATACCTAATACAGTTAAAACAATTAATAAAATGTACCGGGGGAAAAAGGTAAATCCTTTAAAATGTAAATTAGAGACATAAGCTATTAATGCGAGTTACTGATCAGTTAAATTCAAAAAATCAAGATTATATTTTTTCTTTAATATATTTTCTCTGTGTACAAATTTTTATGAATGTATATTTTGTAACTTTATCAAAACGATCAGAAGTTAATTTAAAACTTGTTATTTCTGCATATTGGATTAAAAATTATTTTTCATTAGCTAACAAACTAATAGTAAAATGTAATTTATAGAAAAATAAAGTGTTTCCTTTTAAACGGCAAAAGTGCACAAGATCAGAGCAGATTGAATTTCCATTCCTTCACGACGTATGTAAATGGAATGTGCCCATTCTCTAAAGGTCTGGAATTGGGGCATAATTACTACGTTTATAAATGGTCAGAATTCGATAAATTCTGCGAAGTCTTTAAGGAACGACTTCTATTAGACGAATATAAGCCGGTTTTATCTGTCCTGTTCAAGCAATTCGACAATGTATAACGTAAAATCAACCACTATGAGCTGAATTTTATAAACGGATTCTGAGAATCTGTCTCCCTTTGCCGTTATAGCGACGAGTGTTCGACCAATATCGGGGATTTTCTCTTCCTGGCGGTCACCCTTTTTCATCCTTGCGCCGTAGTTAAGCTAGATTGTTATCTCTCACGGTCAACCCTCGCGGGTGATACGCCGTTCAGCGCTCGACGGGCAAACAGGTAGACATATGCAAGGATTTTTAACGTCGATGATTACGTCGAAACTACGTCGACGGCGACGTTAATTCGATGTATCGTGGCTGGCTGGGTTCGACATCTTTGAAAAAACTGATTAAAAGAATAACTTTTTACAAACAGTGGCTCCTGGCATTCCATAAGCCCGTGGAAAAGGTTGGCAGCTTCGCCAAAAAAGTATTTACTACAGGCACCACCTTCTAGATATACAAGACCTGAGAACAGAAACTTTTACGTCATCACTAGGTCGACTAAAATGACGTTATCACACATGTATTTTCAGAAAGAAAAACTATTCAATGTTTACGGTGAATTTACTCCCGCATAAAGCAGTTTAATGATTTAAGATAGAAAATTTAATTTTAAGGACAGTAGGAAATTTTTACTCTCACTAATTATATAATATGATATAGAAATAGATCATAATAAATAATTTTTTATCAGAAAGGTATTTTAATTTTTATCTTTAACTTAAGAGATTTTGAAAAAATTGTATCATTCACCAGAAGTTTTTAATTGTTTTAGATTGTAAAATAAACACTGTGATGACGTCATCTTAGAAGACCTACTGATGACGTAAAAGCTTCTGTTCTCAGACCTTCTATATCTAGGAGTTGGGGCTACAGGACGTTCTTTTCTCTTTCGTTTGATAATAAGTTTTCATATTTTAAGAAACAATTTAAAAGAAGCATTTCACTAAAGATTTAATGGAAGTTTTCAATACATGTTTTATCCTTAAATTCTTAAAAATTTGTAGGTAAGGTTGCACCTTTGTATTCAAGTACATTTACAGCGGTTCTATAAAATGTAAAACTGAAAGCAAATGTGTGTACTAGGGCCATAAAATCAAAGTAAAAATACTTTTGCACTATAAGAATTTATAAAATTTTTAACGAATTACTTTCGGTGAAAGAAAATATAATAATATTATTATTTTCCTTTCAAAGATCATAAAAATTTACCTTATGAACACTCTGTCTTGCATTTATTACAACATGCACTTCGGGAAAAACCTTGTAAAATTTCATTCATTTTGTTCTATAACACTCCACTGTGTGCTAAATTTACCGTTCCTTCTGTACTCTAAATCAAATTCTCAAAGCAATGCAGTTATTTATGATGATTGCATTTTCGAAAATTTATTAGAAGACTTGACATGCCTTTTGCATTATAAAAACTTTTAAAATGCTTTTGTTTATTGCTAGTTTTCTTTATCTTCCTTTGTTAGGATAGTGCTCAAAAGTGAAAATGAAAAAAAGAAGATCAATGCTTAGATCAAGATAAATATGATATGCAAATAAAAAGTGTTCAGAATCCGCATCTCTAAAATATTTTATGGTTTATTCAATATTTCCATCAAAATAAAAGTCGATGACGCTATAACCATAAAAATATTCTTATGTAAATTCTTAGAATATGGATTTTCCCCCTTTTTTATTTTTCTTAGATGAAAGGGAAAATGGGCAAGTAAGAAATATTTTTATTTGGTACAATATGTATATACTAGAATATTGGAAAAAGGAAATATGGCGGTGTTATTACATTTCTAAATCGAAAAACAGTTTCTAAGCTTTTACTCTGAAGTTCCTTCGTGAGATTATAAAGAAATATGTAACATATAATCCCAGCACAATAAAATCTTGATAATCCGACATATATAGTGCGAGTTAACCACCGGATAATCGAAAAATTCTGGATTACCAAGGTCTCTTATTTTTGACATAAACTGACAGTAATATGCTGTCGTTTGGTCGACATTGTAGTTCACTAGATAAATACACTACAAAATGAATCAGGTAAACTAGAAAACAATAACGAAAGAGGGAGGAACGTGCAAGAGAGGGCATGCTTCTTTGCATTCGCGGTGGTCGGCGTATCGAAAAACAATCTCCCATGTGTTTCCTAAGAGTGCTGGATATTGAACGTGCCAAACTAACTGCCGGATGATCAGGAGAGTACTGTACATCGTACACCGATTTCTTGCAAATAATGCAATATGTAGTACTTGCAAAATTGTGTGATGTATGGTTGTTTTGGGGCGAACTACTGTAATACGGGCCAACAGGACCATCTCGAGCAACAAACTACCTACTTTCTGAAAGCCCCAAAATCATCATCATCTTGCTAGCGACATCATACTTAAGTAGCTCGGAATGACGTCCTCTAAATCTCACATACTGAAACTCTCCAAGGAAACAATCTATCTGAATATCAGATCTGCCAACTATTCCGGAATATTACTAACCACTTTTACTTTTTGCAAACAGTAAATTGAAATTTTTTTTTTTAAAAACAATAACTAACCTTTTCAACTTTTTATTAAATTTGAATTTCTGTTGTATTTCAAGTTTAATTTCCCTATTTAAAAATAGTGGTTAATGATATCCTGGAATAGTTGGCAGCTATGGAATATTAGAAATATTCCTAATGAGATTATCGTCACTCTGCTGGACTACGATCTCAAGTTCCGGAAGCGCCTTAAGCTTGTCCTACACGCCCTTCATACCTAGCTCTGCCCTCACCCATTTACCCCACATTACACCGTCGAGTAACCCGTCCTGAGAAATTCACCTTGGTCGAGGGAGGCCGGATGGACATTCCATCTTGCACATGACGCCCGTTTTGAAATGGCTTTCTGTAATGAACACGCGTCCCTGACACTTTCACATACATCCACAACAAAAGCATATCCAGCATTGCCTACTGGAGATAAGCCAGCTGCGCCACTGCCTCCTAGACATAGAAAGCCTAACCACTACTACGTCACCAAACCTTTACGTCATCAATTGGTTTTCTAAGATTTTTCTAAGGCCTTCTTCTGGTCATCACAGATTATATTTCATAATGTAAAACTATTCGAAATTTCTGGTGAATTTACTCTCTCATAACAACATTTTAATGAATTGAGATAGAAAAATTAATTTTACAAAAAAGAGCAGTTTTTAACTGTAACTAATTATATAATGTAATAAGGGAAAAGATCACAATGAATTGTTTTGTGTCACGAACGTATTTTAATTTTTATCTTTCACTTAAGATACTTTTTAATATTTGTAGCATTCACCAGAAATCTGAAATAGTTTTACTTTATGAGAATGAAAGTGTGGTAACATCATTACTTGAAGGCCTAATGATGGCGTCAAAGCTTCAGCGCTCAGGCTCTGCGCAGGAACTCTGAGCACAACACCTCAGTCAGTCAGTAGAGAGAAAAGGCTGTAATAAAGTACGAGATATATAGTACGTAATATGAAAGTATTAGTTCTTCCGCTCTGATACGTAGGAGATATCATCACGGGTATAAACGAATTCAAACCCTACACTCAGTATTACTGAGATATCAATAGACCCTAAAGGAACAGGATTTTTTAAAACAAAATTGAGTGAACTAAAGTAACGTCTTTATCATCTGCCAACTTTATCATCTGCCTTTTCTGATGTTAAATTTCTACTCGCAATTTCAGATTGGTTTTTGTTTAGGTGCTGTTATTTTATATGTATGTTATTTAGTTTGATTTAGTACTGATACAATAATTTATTAACTATACTTTTAGTTACAGTTTATCCCATGAAATAAGGGGGTCTTTATTTCTTTCAGAGACGATTCCCAAAAACAGTATTGGTTTTTGTAATAAAGTATTAAAATTTAACAATGGACTTCTGATATTAGTACGAAAAACGAATATTTATGTTCGATCTGCATTTAAATATGACAACTGTGAGTAGGCAGTAATTGCCCTCTTAAGAACCGAGAACAGTATTTTATGTTTCTGTTTTTACTCTTTTCGACTTCAGTAGCCGACTATTCATATGAAACGATTTACTAACGGTTTAGCATGACATGACGAAAATCATCACAAGGCTAGGAAGTTTTTCTCGTAAAATAAAACTATTAACAACCTCTGGCAAATGTTAGAAATATTAGAAAAAATTTTATATTAAATAAGAAAATTAAAATACTTTTATCATACAAAATTATTCATTATAATCTATTTCCTTATCATATTATCTAATTAGTCATGGTTGAAAACTGCCATTTGTCATAAACTTATAGTCTTTATTAATTCATTTAAATATTTCTATCCGTGTGTAAATTTACCAGAAATTTCTAATAGTTTTATTCTATGAATATAAAACTTTTCTAATATAGCATCTCATTAACGTCAAAGCTTGTTGGTGTAAAAGCTCCAAGGTTTTCTACATCTATGAGGCGTTGACAGCACTCGACCACGGATTAGAGATGGGCGGTTCTACTCATTTTACTGATTCGAATCTCAACTCACTCACTACTTCGATGATTCGAATCTCAAATCAATAAAACAACTAAAGAAATTTTCCTTCTCTCTGCGCCGAATGCCGTACTATTTAAACACCCTTCACCCACTCATCGGGTTTCTTCTCCGCTGAGTTCTCGGGCAGTTAGCATCTCTCACTCCTTGCTCCAGTAAAACTAGTGTTTAAACTGCCCGAAATGAAAGTACAGGGGAGCTTCGTATGACCCCCTGGGCCTGTAAGATTAAAAGGTTAAGTTTGGTGTCAAAGTATTCCAAATTTTATGTATCGATGGGGGTTCCTAAGGGGGGGTCGAGAATCAATAGAAACACGCTCCGATGGATAGTTTCCGAGATACACGTTAATTAATTATGGTAATTAGACTAATTAACCATGATTGAGGCTTAAAAGGACTGCAAACATATAGAAATTGGCTCTGGGATGGTTTCCAGACTTTGGAGATGCCGCGGGAGGAGGCTAGTGTTTAAAATGCTTAAATTGAAAATATAGGGGACCTTCGTATGACCCCCTGGGCCTGTAAGATTAAAAGGTTAAGTTTGGTGTCAAAGCATTCGAAATTTTAAGTATCGGTGGGGTGTTAAGTCTAGGGGGGGGCGAGAATCAATAAAAACGCGCTGCGGTGGATAGTTTCCGAGATATAAGTTAATTAATTATGGTAATTAGACTAATAAACCATGGA
The DNA here is from genome assembly GCA_038373885.1 of Cheiracanthium punctorium. NCBI lineage: Eukaryota > Metazoa > Arthropoda > Arachnida > Araneae > Cheiracanthiidae > Cheiracanthium > Cheiracanthium punctorium. The sequence continues at coordinate 118,106 of JAWZYV010020068.1, read as the reverse complement.
GCTGTTTTTTCCGCGATCCGGCATCGTCATCAACTAAGAGAAAGCAGTAGCAAAAGCATTCCAAGCTGGTACTGATCTCAGGATTTTCTTATCGCCGGCCTCAGAGGCGTAGCCAAGGGGGGGGGGTTAGGGGGGTCATAACCCATCCCCCATGAGGAATTTTTTGCCATACAAAATGTATATTCTTCACTACATTATCACACACACGTATACATATATATGAGTTGCAGTAGTCATAACCCCTCCCCCCATGAAAAATTTCTGGCTTCGCCCCTGACCGGTCTGTATTTTTTACCTTTATCGAATTCGAGGTTTCACTGAAATGAAAATGGGAATATAGGATATTTGATGTTGAAATAAAACCGATATGTCGATATTTATCGATTTTTGGCCCAGTCCTACTGAGGGGCTGCTGCCCTCCCCCCCCAAAAAAAATGGGACCCTTTACTTAGCTTACAATTGAACTTTATCTTTAAATTTGATACCCAGCCCACCCCGAAATAAAATCCTGGCTACGCCACTGTCAATAACACTAACTACGCCCCTGCTTTAGACCCTATTTTGTATTTCTCTGAATTACGAAAGAAAATAAAATCATTCCCCTTAAACGAAATCTGCAGCAATAAAGCGAAATGTTATTTTGCTTACTACAAAGTCCTTTTGTGAGAGCGCTTAATACCGCCCCTGTATCCTTCATTAAAAGTGAGAAGCACAATCCTAACTTTATTTCATTCTATTTCCCTTCACATGAAAACCCGCCACCATTGAAACTTAACGTTCCGGTTTTTTTTTTTTTTTTTTTTTTTTTTTGTGGGTGTGGGCAGGGGGACATATATTGAAGTTAAAAGTAGAAAAGGGATGTTTCATTAAATTTTAAACAAATATTAAATCAGCCAGACAAGTTGGAAGGAGGGAGCCCTCCCGAGGGAAAAAGGTTTAAACAACTTTGAGACACCCCCCCCCCCGCTCTTCCACGAGCATTGGCGTAAATTGGCATGTAATATTTGGATGGGGTGACAAAATGTTTCAGATTGTATAAAATATCATTATTATAAATAGCTCTGATACTTGAATTTTCTTAATTTTTTTTCGGGGGGGGATTGACCCCTCTTGCCCTTAGGAAGTAACGCCTATGCCCCCCCGCCAAAAGCAAACGATGTTCGACCCACTCCACACCCACAGGCAGATAAAACTTTAAATCCGACCACCAACCAAGAAATGAAACACCAAAGATTCGAAAAAAAAATTCAATTAAATGAAACATCCTTCCAACTCTTTTCGACTCCTTTCGACTCTGAGTCGATAGAAGATTCGAAAAAAAAAACTCCAATTAAATGAAACATCCTTTCAACTCTTTTCGGCTCCTTTCGACTCTGATTCGATAGAAGATTCGAAAAACTAACGAATCTCAACGATCGTATACAATCACCGAAACAGAGCGAAACACTGAATCAGTAAAGATTCGTTGCTGCACCAACTCAGTGACCATCTCACCCACACCCACTCATTTACTGTTTCAAATCATCTATCGACTCAGAGTCGTAAAGAGTCGTAAAGAGTCGAAAAGAGTTGAAAGAGTAAGGGAAAATCTCTGGGAACGGCAAAGGGAAAATAAGTTTTCCTTCCCTTCGCACTTTGAATGTATAGCCCTTGAGGGCTTGAGTGTAAAGACTGAGCCACTCAGTACCAAGATTCGAATCACTGATTCGACTCATCGAATCATTGGCCATCACTACCACGGATTACTATGTTCGAACACTTTAAATATTGCAAGTACTAGAACACAACAAGAAATATTGCTGATCTAGAAATCAATTTTAAATTTCTGGCTGTTAAATTTGATTAATTTCATGAAATAAAATTTGCCCAATCTCTCTTAAAAAGAAGAAAGGCTTCTTTTCTTCGATCGATTAAACACTTTATTTACAAATTTCTCCTCTAGACTCTATTCATTAATGATATTTTCTGAAGGCTTATATTTCTTCACAATATGATAAGAATGGTATAACATTAGAAATAATATTACTTACCTATATTTTAAACAAGCAGTGGGTGAACAATCACTGCACTATGACATTTGTGTGATTATGGAAACACTACGCTAGGGCGGTACACCAAGGATGGGGATGCCTTGGAAGGAGGATTTTCCACGGAGTTCTTACGCGTATTCAATTACATCTGGAAAAAACCTACCAAAACTCCAGACCGTTTGATCGAAAGCTACGCGATGGGACCCGAACCCGGGATTCTTCACTCTTCACTCTTCGACCGTCTACCAATTTTGACTCTTCACTCTTCGACCTACTACCAACCACTATGAAATTTATGTAAATAAAAATATTTGTAAAATATATATACATGTATATATTAGGTATATTAAATATTTGCTGATACATTAGTATGAAAAGTAAGAGAAATAACAGCAAAAGGGGGAGGAGAGAATCACTAGTACTGTAGAAATTAAACGAGTCAGCAATGATAATAATATCTAGCAGATGGAGTAGTCAGAAAATTACCTCAGAATGAATAGAAATGGGATGATAATTCATATTCAAGACAAAGAAACTAGTTAAGATTATACGTATGCGTACGATCATTTTTTTTTTTTTTTTTTTTTTTTTTTTTTAAACAGAATCCAACTGATTTGTAAACAAATTAGGAAGAATGATACGGACGTAGCCCCAGCACTCAGACAAAACAAACGGAAGAATTATAAAAAGAAGAAGAAGAGGAAGAACGTATATAAAACGAAATCTGGAATTAAAATTCCTTAAACGAAGTTTCCGATTACATTCAAGTCTTAAAATTCTTCAAGTTTCAAATTTTATAGAATCTCCTTATCTATCCTCCATTTCTATCTAAAACAAAGTTTAAAATCGCTACCTTATCTAGAACTTTATGCATGACACTGAAAATATTCGTCATATAACCGAGATCAGGGATTTCCACCTTACAAGTGTTTGAGGGCCGCAATCGAATGTAGGAATCTGGTGATGGTCCGAAACTTAAATTTCAAAGCATATGTCTGGCAGAGAACGCTTACGACTTCGATCTTAATTTGTCAATTTCCATGAAGTTATGAAAAGAAAAACAAACACTGAATTACTAGTCATATGAGAAGTGGACGTTTTAAACATTATTCCTTTTAAAAAGGGATGGAAGAACTAGCAATTAAGCCTAAGTCAGGAATCGAAGCCGAGCGCAAATGACGGGGAGTTTACGCTACCACCATACAACATGCAACGGCAAAATTAGTTTCAAATTTACTTAAAACCGGCAAAAGTGTAATAGATGTCCACCTGAAACTCTGTTGCTGAGAGTCTTGGGAGAGGAAATAAATAAGAAACTGAGAGGTTATTTGGGTTAAGCATGATGAGGGACGTGGGAAGGGCTGAGGAGAGTGAAATAGATCACAAATGAAAGCCCTAATGTTCATTTAAACCGAGGAAAAACAAATTTATTAGCGAATGGCCTTCTTGACCACTGTCTTCTAGAAAGCAGTGGAAATTTCTAGAAGGTAGTGGCTTGACAATGATATGGATTTTCTCAAAAATCATTTTTATTTTAAAAAACCCGTATAACTTGGGGATAAAAATTCTTCTGCCTGAAGGCTTCGCTGTCCTCAGAAAAGGATATCAGAGGGGGGGGGGGACCATCCAATATTATAATTCAACTAGTCAACGTTTGCATACCAGCCAACTCTTACGGGTTTTTTTCCGAAGATTTATCAGCATTATTTTCTTTCTGATAGCTCATTATTAAAATAAATCCAAAACTTCAGAGTCCTCTGTAGTCGGCTCGCAAAGTCCTATTGCTTTGCTATGGAGAAAAGTGCATTAGCGCCTAATTAATTTTCTCAGAAAGTATTAGGTAATTTTAAATGAAATTTTCCTGTGTGAATCTTGAGAACTATTCCCAATAATTGCGCTAATCAGATTTGAGTTAGTTTAGCCGAAAGAGATTTTATTGCAGTCTAGAATTTATGTTACTTTTCAGGCTGCAATAAAATCTCGGCTAAATTAACTCAAATCAGATTCGCGCAATCCTTGCGAATAGTTCTCAAGATTCACAAAGGAAAATTTCATTTAAAAATACCTAATACTTTCCGAGAAAAATGTAGGCATTAAGGCACTTTTCTCCATAGCAAAGCATTGGGACTTGAATCTCTTCAAGCCGACTACAGAGGCCTCTTAAGCGGAGGCTAAAAGTTATCTTAGAAAGTGTTCGGAAAAAAGAGTCAAATTTGGCAGATGTGCGTTTGAATAAAAGAGAAGTTTCCGATTCCAGTTAGAAACCCTTGCTACAGATACTATTTCCCCAAAATGAATGTTTTAAAATATTTTCTTTTTAAAAGATGTTTTGACGGAAGTTTTAACTTTTGGAATTAGATCATTTTTTATAATCGTGTAAAATCATATTAAAGTGATTTAGGCTCTATGGGGATTTGAGAGGAAGAAAATGGTGAATGCCTTTTTTAAATTGAACTGTAATATCTGAAAAATGCTGTGTAAATATGAGACAATTAAATGCAAACGAACGTAAAAATAGACAAAATTTGTTCGAATAAACTTAAATTCGTACCACAGCCGCGAACAATTCCGGTTTATAATTAACCACTTTTATAAACAGTATACTTTAAAAATATTTATATTTATTGGGAACAAAACTACATAGCATGATTAAAAAATATTTTTATACTTAAAAAAATTACTGTTTACAAAAAGTGATGGATTGAATTCCGAAACTGCTGGCAGCAGTAACATACTGTTATTCACTAATTTTTTCAAATTTCATATTTGATCATTTAGTTGATGGAACTAAACCTAACTATCTGATCAAATCTCAAAAATTATGTGTTTCAGTACATAATTCAGTACTAATTCATATCAGAAGAAGTAAAAAGCTACCTGTATTAATTTGATTAATTATAGAAATCTCTAATATACGTGCAAAGAAATTTTCCTGACAGTAGTGTATTTTTTATCTGAAACAAAGCAAATATTTAAACTTGTCTTCTTTGCTGTATATTAGTTTGTCGTGTAGTTGCTGTTGGAAAAATAGTTACAAAAAATATCAGTGTTCATAAAACCACAGTCTACTTTCGCTCATGAACTTCATTAGATATCTTTTGTAAAAAATAAATAAATTTGGCAAGTAATATTATAATAATAGAATATAAGGTCTAAGTTATATGCGTAGCTGCCAACAATTCTGGAATATAACTAACTAATTTTCGTAAACAGTACATTTTTTAAATTATTTTTTAAAAGTAGAACTTCTGTACCCATTACTATGCGAAGTTCAGAAGTTTAAATTCCCTTTTCAACAATGCGACACTATTAACAATTTTCAATATTGGAGAAATGAATTTCAAGTTTTAGTCATTCTTGTCTGCATTATTAACTGTACTGCAAATATTCTGCTTATATAATTTAATTTTGATATCATCGAGTTTAAGCGCTTCTCCGTGAGCTTTCTTTATTTTTTCTGAAAGGATATTTCGTTTTCGTGTACAACTAATGACGATAGAACATTTTAGAAACGATTACTGACATCGCGTTATTTGTAGCTGTTCAAGAAGTGTAATTAAATTGGAGGAAAGTTGCTCTCTCTTGGGCTAAGTTTATTGCGTATGGGAATAATATTAGTTTAAAACATAAAATAGGCTAAACATTTAATGAAGCAAAGTATGCAATGCACTGAAAGGGACTCAGACAGAGGAAAATTCAATGCATGTAAAATTTGGACATAATGATGTTGCTGAGATGACTGTCATTAAATTGATTTAAGAATAAACACCTGTATGCGTACCCGCCTATTTATACGGCATATTTTAAAGATTATTTGCTATTACTCTCTTTCCTCTTTGTTTTAAAATCTATACTTATGAAAAAACGTTTAGAAAATAGTGGTAAGTAGTCTTCAGAAATGATTATATAAGTTAGTAGCTATACCTACACGGTTGCATAATGAGTTAATATGATATCAGTTTGTGGCCACCCAGGTGATGTGCTGGCTACAGAACCATTCTATCTCGCCTTGGGTCCGGTTTCGAGTCCCAGCATGGGCATGTGTGTTAACTTGTCCGTCCCTTCATAGCAATAATTCTAACCACCCACGGGTACTCACATAGTAAAATGGCAGCAGTGTTTCGGACCTTAGTAGTGGCGAATGCTCGATAAGCAAGTGCCTGCCCATTGAAAAAAAATCAGTTTGTTTAGTTTTGATAAATACAGTAGAGCTATCTGTGAAATGGAGGAATGTCTTGAGCGGAGGATGATTCATGGGCTTCTAAAGGGTAATCATCTTACACCAGGAAAAGCCGCCGAGATTCCAAGCAGTTAGATCGACAGCCGCCTGGAAAACAGGAACCCTCCTCATTCACACTCCAGCCATCTACCAATGTTCACTGTGTTATCCACTCAACCACTAGTCGTGTAATCCAATAAAATGACTTCAAAGGAGTACATAGTTTCCACCCTAAGAGGAATTAATTTCAAAAATGATTTCATCGCAGAAGTATTGTTACTAATAAAATCGAACTCCTGTTAGTAAACAGTATCTACTTATCATATAATGATTCGAAAGAGTAAAATTACCAATTTTCGTTCGTCTCCGTATTAATTAAAACACATTTGGGGACATGAAAGAAATTTCCGAATTATTTTGATGAAATATCCTCTGATATAAGGTACTGTTAATGTTGTTAACGAGCTTTTTTATTATGCTTTGACTCACTTGTAACAGCCAATGATACATGTGGTAAACTGAAATCGTTTCTTGTTAACAGTATACATCATGAGATTTCAAGCCGTCGATAAACGTAGACAGGCAAACAAAAAAAGTTGTAGTAGGTCGTGCTGTGGTTAACCACTTAATTAAGCTCTGTAAATATTAATTTTGGGGTTATATAATGGTAAAATTTCTGTATTTAATGTGCTCACTGTTTCTATTTTGAAAAACCATTTCAGAGGGAAGTACTATTTACAAAAAACGGTCAGTTATATTCCGTATATGCTGGCAATTACGAATATCTTTCTGTCATCTTTTTGGACATTTTAGCCATGTCGAGACGGCTGGGAAAACGGGATCAGGAAAGGAATCCAGAACACCATGAATATGAATGGAGAAGCACCTTCTACCCTGCATTACTATTCGGGCCCAATGACTTTTAGTCCGCTTAAACGTGGTACTATATTGCAAATAATTTCTGCAAATAATGTTGCACCTACCTGCAGCAGGCATCAGTGATAATCACCACCCTTAAGAAATCTCATATCGCTTCAATCCTACCCGACCTAATCATGTCCAAACTCTTTAACTGAGACTGTTCACCATCCTAAGCTCAGGCTCAAACATGGAGATAAAAGAAGTAACAACTGAATAGTGGGACATTTAGCCTGAAGCGGACGAAAATTTCTTGAAACGATTGTAGATGTCGTTGCTTCTATTATGTAGACTTAGAACCAACTGACTGACTGAAAGTATAATTACACTACTCAACAGCCATTTTGCCTCTGGGATGTGATACATCAATTAGTATGTATTTTGGTGTGTAGAATCCGAATCTATCTTTCAAAATGCTCTAGCACGTAAGATTTTTGAGTTTTTAAGGATTTTTATTTACTTTTTTCTTAATTTCACTACTTTCCGTTCTTTTATTTTAATGTTTAGTTTTTATTTTTTTTTCTAAAGTTTGGTACAAGAGTGCTATAAGATCAACAAATTCTCACTTGATGTCAGATGTTACACAGGCAAGTGTTATTCATTAGATGGAGAGATAATTCAGTAGTGCGAAATAAGCATTATGAACCTAGTGAATGTTGAAACGCGCATGGTGCAATTACTATTGTATTTATCTCAGCCTCAGAATGTATTGAGATTTTTTTTTTAATAAGAGTTTCTATTGAGAGGCATTTTTATTTTAAAATTGCCTTATACATATATTTAAAACTTACATTTACTAAAAATAACAACTAGTAAACATACTTGTTGTCTTAACCACCCCGACAACTTTTGTTATGTCTGTGAGAAATTCACCCCATAAAAACAATTACTGATTTGATTAAGAAGGCCTACAAATTATATTTTGATAGTCCTTTTGGTGATCAAGATAAAACTTTTGCGTCTCATATTCGTGCATAACATGTACTACTAGTACTACTTTAACCAAGTGACTGAAAGGAAATGACGAGCTATGCAATTCTCAATTCCTATGGTGTGGAGTTAGCCTAAGGATCATTAACTTCTCTCTCACGAATATTGCGGGGCATTCTCTATCAAAACTAGACATAAAATAAAGTATAAAATGTATCTTCAGTTCACTTGTCGGTGACATAATGAAAGGTTGCCTGTTCCTGCCTGTAATCTGCAAGACATAGAATCAGAAACAATGTCAAGTGAATCTGAAGACGCTGATCAAGAACCTGCAGAAAAATATTCCCCTCATTCTCAAGATGTTTCGCCTCAACACTTAATTCAAAAGGAGTTGAACAATTTGGTTCGCGTTCTAAAACTTTCAAAACAGCAATCTGAACTTTTAGTGTCGAGACTGCAAAAAGGAAACCTTCTAGCTCCAGGTACAAAAATTTCCTTTTTGAGATCAAAAGGTACTTCATTCGCTCCGTATTTTGACATGCAGAATTCAGTGTGTGTATGTAGAGATGTCAATGGTCTGCTGATGCAGCTAGATGTACAACATAACCATCAGGCAGGGGCGTAGCCAGAAATTTTTCATGGGGGGGTTACGACTACTACAACTCATATATATGTATGCGTGTGTGTGATAATGTAGTGAAGAAAGAATATGCATTTTGTATGGCAAGAAATTTCTCATGGGGGGGGGGGTTATGACCCCCCTAACCCCCCCCGTGGCTGCGCCCCTGCCATCAGGAATAGTCCCTCTTTATTGACTCTAGGAAAATCAGATTGAAAGCAGTACTACTGCATAATGGCAATACTTTACCATCTGTGTCTTAGGCTCATGCAGTAGACGTGAAAGAAACTTATGAAACTTTGTCCACTATACAGTAAAGTGGCTTATAAGGAAATCACATGTAACTGTAAAGGAAAATGTGAAAAATGCTACACTGGTTGAGCCCAATAAAATCATTTTGCCTCCGATTCATGTCAAGTTGGGTTTGATGAAGAACTTTGTAAAAGCTCTGTATAAATGAGGTCAGGTGTTCAATCATTTGGAAGAAAAGTTTCTCAAACTGAGTGAAACAAAGTTAAAAGAAAGTATATTTAGTGGACCACAAATGTAAAAATTGTTCAGCGATCGTTTGATATCAGACTGACAAAAATCGAGTTAGCAGCTTGGTCCTCATTCAAACCAAGTAGGAAGGGCAATTTAGACAGGAAAAAATATGATATCTACGTTGGCATGTGTATACATATAAATACCTACGTATACATATAAAATAGTATTGAATTATGAAGTTCTTAATATGAATTTCTTGTTAGTTTCAATTCTGTCAAATTTTGCCGGTATTGCTTCTGATTTTCCTGTGCCTCTTGGAAATATGACGTGATAGATAAAAATGGATTTTACCAGTGAATTCAGCACCCCAAAATTAAGTAAATCCACCCATTTACAAACCAGAGACAGAAAAAAAGTTTAAATTTGTTGACTAGTGTTATGGGAGTACCTGACAAAATCGTCTAACCTCCAGTTTGATTAAAGATATGTCATTGTATTACACTGAGATATTCAACCCAAGGTTTTACCAGTGCTTTCAATTGATTTGATTTATGTGATTTCTTGTTGCTAAATTTGTTAGGTTCATTCATAATAGCTGCCAAATACTCTGGAATTAACTAAACACTATTTTTAATCAGGTATTTTTAGCTGCAAATAGAGCAAAACTTTTCAAGGTGTATACGTGGTGCGATCAGCGGGTCGTAAGTTATGTGAGATATTGAGGGATTGACGGAGAAACGGGTCGCACCTTTCACTAATTAACACTTTTTTAATTTTCTGTCGCCAAGTGCAAAGAGCGAGGCAAAAAATAAATAAAATATGTAACATCTAATTTAAATTTCTGGTGGTTTTTTGCAAGTTAGACTATTGAATTCATTTAAATGAATGTATTAGAAACCTTCACACACAATCGCAGAATTCTTAACGCATTTTAAGAATTTTTTTCTTTCTTTTTACCAAAAAACGTTTTGAATTCTGTTGTAATTATGTTACATTTAAATTGCATTTGGCTGACATGCTTAAATGGATTGCCAAATAAAACTATTAATGACAACATTAAATTGACGAAATCTGTAATATTTGTACAGGTAGAAAAGACAAGGCAAATGAAATGCACTTTATAAATTCCATGTTACTATTATAAATGAACTATTATAGTAATACGTACAATATATAAATATAACGAGCATTCAGTGATACATTCTATAATTTTAACAAGCAGCACATGTATTTCCCCCTTCTACCCCACTTCACGATTCTGGCTTATTAGATTTTTAGTCTTCTTGAACAGAGTATCTTGAAAACCTTAATTGCTTATTTAACTTATCTGCACCAGGTATTAATGAAAATTATCATTCATGTAGTATTCTTTTCATTTCATTTTTACGGACCATATTTCGGGCAGGAAATTTTATGAACAGAAAAGTGCTACAGAAGAAGTGCATTTTTAGCGTGGTACATAATTATAGAAATTATCTAATTAATTACAAACAAATTCAATACTTTAAATTTTATTCTTTACTTTTAAATTAAGGAATGTCAAGTGAAGTGAGCATATACTCGTATGTATTAAAGATAGCAATGTATTAGGGAAAAGATAGTAAGTAGTTAGGGAAAAGTTCGGGCAAAAGTAATATTTAGTAACTAGTTCCTAATTAAAAAGCAGAAACACAACGTTTCACATGAAGGAAAACATATGATCAGCATCGTCAGACCTATCATCCTCAAAAAAGCACCGGTAATGATATATACCAGTTAACATCTGTTGATCACAAAAATGAATACCAATTAGTTAATGTTCTGAGTTTTGTTCGAAAGTATTGGGCAAGCTATCCTGTAAAATTTACAGTTCCTGAATTATATTTGGATTATTAAATTTCCTTGATTTACATTTTTTAATTAAATTTAACTATTGGCAATTAAACCAGAAGAAACTTCGCTTTTAATTATATATTATTTTGCGATTGAACGGGGCTGCAGCTGTTAAAATTCTGACTTTTCTTCTAGAACCATGAATTAAAGCTTTTTCAAAAGTTATAAATTTAAGGAACTCCTATGCCGTCACGTTCTTCAGCATGAGTAATCCTTAACCAGAGTAAACCAGAAGACATCTCACTCACGCGTTTATACAACACCTCCTAGATGTAGAAGGCCTGAGAACAGGAACTTTTACGACATCTTTAGGTCTTCTAAGATGACGTCACCACAGTTTTAATTTCATAAAGTAAAACTATTTAAAATTTCTGGTGAATTATACAAATTTTACGAAAGACCTCAAGTTGAAGATAAAAATTAAAATACCTCTCTGATTAAAAATAATTTATTATGATCTATTTCTATATCATATTATATAATTAGTAATAGTTAAATTTTCCAATTTGTCATAAAATGAAATTTTCTATCTTAAATCATTAAAATGTTTTATGCTGGAGTAAATCCACCACAAACTTTGAATAGTTTTACGTTGCGAAATTAAATGCGTGATGACGTCAATTTAGTGGACCTAGGTATAACGTAAAAGTTTCTGTTCTCAGGCATTATATATGTAGGAGGGGTTGGTTTACATGGCATCCACTTCTATACTTTGGCATGTTCTACAGATAGATTTAGTGAAAAATTTATCAAATAGCGTAAAACTGTTCAAAAATTGTGGTGGATAATCTTCCATAAAAAGCGTAAAAGTGTGCGGTACCTTATCTGCATAAATGCCCCTGTATACTCTTCAAAATCGAAATGCATTAATCATACTCTCAATTCCTCTATCTTACTTCGTACTATCTGAAATGGTAAGGTTCTGTTCATTTATCCCTTTTATTGCCGCTATCTCCGAAGTTTAAACCTCTCTCAGAAACAAACACATTTACGAATTTAACGGTGAGAGCGGAAAGTTCCTTCCCGTACCCGACTACCCGTGAAGATGAAACTTTGGAAGCAATAATTGAAACTGGGTATTTGTAGCTATTGTTCAAGAAGCGTAATTAGGCGGGGGCGAAAATGTGAGTTTTGCTTGAGCTAAGCTTATTGGGGCATCGCCACGGGATATGGAAGAGAAACTAGATTAGAGCTAATTTAAGAGTGTAAAGGAACTAAGGTGCGTCTGGGGGTGGGATAAAGGTTCAATATATGCATAATTTAAACAGAGAAAATTATATTTTTTTAAGATGATGGTGTTAGGTTATTTAACAAGCTCAAATGAAACTTTTGGAAAATTTCACCTTTACGGGCAACTTCGCAGTCCTTTTGGATATCGGATTTGCAATATCGGAGTTAGGTGTTATATCTTGGATAAAATAAAATGCTGACAGTGTAGAATAACTAACGCAATTTCTTTTCTCATTAAAGCACTTGCTAAGCATTTGAATATCATGAAAATAATAAAAATAGTTTCTTCAGGATAGAACTTTTATTATATAGAGGTCATATAATACTTCGTTTTTGCAATGTACAAGGTGTTTCAAAACGAATGACCCTATTTGCAATGCTTATATTATAAAAGAATATTTAACACAAACGCTTCAGATTAATTTTTTTTATGACACGGATAATAATGGCCTTTCATACAAGCCAAATTAACGTGTTCGTGTGGGGACGACCTGGAGAATTTTCTAGTGATTTTCGCGGTTGAAGGTTTCATCATTAGGGCACGGGAAATCCAATGATATATATGCTAAACAAATACCTTGGTATACAATGGGAAAATCACGCTGAACAGTTGTTACTGAAGTGTCCGTAGTACTATAAACACTGAAGCGTGTTTCTTCTCAGTTTTCCAAGCGTCCTGTATAGACAGCGCTGATATAGAAGGGAGGACTTTGTAATCAACTACTACTTTATTTATACTACTTTTTTTACTACAATTAGCTTAACAAAATCCGGACTTAATAATAAGCGTGTTGAGATGAATATTGATGAAAAATAGATTCAAGTATGATGTACTAAATTTCCTCAATTTGTACAACACTTGTATAATATTTTCTTAAATTATGGATTTTTTCCCCTAGTGTTGCAGTGCAAAATTTTTATAAATTTGTTATTTAAGTGAATTTACTTTTCATTAATTTTAACCTCACTATATTTGATGTTAAATCCAATTATTTTTAATCCGAGGAAAACAAGTGCCCACATTTCATGACAGCGCCTTTTCTGATTTCATTACCACTTTGCCTCGAATGAAGATGGGCTGGCTAGTCGTATCATAGACACTCGAGTTCTTACCATGGACTAAAATCAATAGAACAGGCGACTTTCCAGCGATTATAATTAAAAATACCCGTTTCACATTCCACAAATACTCAGGAAATATGGACGTGCTATACGCGAACTGGTGGTGAATGTTATTGTTAGCATTTTCTCCATTTCAGATTTAACTATTTTTCTGTTTCAGGACTGTAGCTTTTACTAAAGCGAAAACAATGTTGCAAATGTTGAGCAAATAATTTTAAATTACAAAAATGCTTACGAAAATCTCCTCAATGCTCACAAGATATCTACAAAAATGCTTTTTATTTGTTAGTAAGCATATTATTACCTGTGTCCGCGGAGGACTTTCTAAAACCATATTATTACCTGCCTCTGTGGAGGACTTTCTAAGGCATCCAAAACCCGTATTTACACGAGGTTTCAGAGAAAACCACGGAAAACTCCGATCAGCTAAGTCGACAGGTGCAACCGGGGTTTGAAACTGGCACCTCACCCCTTCCGAACCCCTCAGCCGCTGGTGGGGCAATAACTCTTTTGGATTAGCAAATTTTATAACATAGAGGTAATCAAATACCCTTTTTTATGCTAAATACCATTTGTTGCAGATTGTATATACTAGATAATAATCTAACTGTTTTTAATAAAACACGCAAGTTTTTGACTGTAGTACAAATGTTAATAAACACAGACTCTGAGTACGACTTTTTACAACGCAGAGTTCACGTATTACTTCTTCAGAGATATTCCTGACACACATGTTTATAAAAATCCATGGAATATACATTTTTTAAATTATTATTGTCAACACAAGTAAACCCACTCAAAAAGGTATTGGAGTAATAGCCAAATTTGCTGTTTTAGTTTTGTGAATAACTAATAAGTTTTTGGAATAGAAACAAAATTAGACAGTGTTCGTACGGGTCGTTAATTTGCTAAAATTCTGAACTGTGGGAAAAAAGTCAAAAAACGTCCTACTATTTAAGATACTGAACTTCTTTTCATATTTTAATTTAAAATTAACCATTTTTAAAATAGTAGACCATTTTAGCACACCATTTCGAAAGTTTATAATTTAGCAAATGTTTTATTCGTGCGAGCACTGTTAAAAAACTACTTCAGTAGTTGCTATTACATAAGGCATATTTTACTTTTACGGTAAACAATCTTTAAATATGGAATTTACACAAGAAATTTGACATACGCTCGATTTCATGTTATCTTGAAAGGGTGTAAATTGTTAAGAGCGTTATACAAATTTATTCAGTACATTTGATTTTTCCGTCACTTTTGAAGTACCATTTCTGACTTCAATCATATGTTTGTTAAAATCTTTTACCATTGCATCCATAACATGCTTTAAGAGCATACGTTATGAAATGAAAGCTAGTTTCCTATAGGATAACTTATGTGTTGTGTCTTTTTCTTTTCAGGTATGGTTTCATTTTAAGATATTTAACTATTATACAAATGCAAAAGAGGATATGAAGGTATTTACAGTTTTTTTCTTTTTTAATTGTGGATGTACGTTCATAACTGGATATTTTTACTAATTCAAATAATTTTTTTTGTATGTATTATGGAATTCTCTCGTAGCAAGTAAATGGAACAGAATATCTAAACAAAGAACTTATAAATGGAGAAGAAATGAAGTTTTAGGTCGTAACTGGTACCATCAAAAGACAATGAAAGAAAGCTCGAACGATGTCTACTAGTATGCAATGCAGAAAAAGCATTGCACACTAGTGGACAGAGGCGTAAAAGTATAGTATCAGGGGCGTAGCCAGAAATTTTTCATAGGGGGGGTTACGACTACTACAACTCATATATATGTCTACATGTGTGTTATAATGTAGTGAAGAATATACCTTTTGTATGGCAAAAAATTCCTCATCGGGGGGTTATGACCCCCCCCTAACCCCCCCCTTGGCTACGCCCCTGTATAGGATGAACCACACCAAAGCCGGCCAATGCATTTTTACTTCCAACAATCAGCAACCCTGTCCCGCAGTGCTGGAGCAGATTCCTCAGACGACGCGAATGCAGAAAATTTTCATTCATTTCGTTGTCATGTCACGCACGATCACGCGCATTTTTCAACACCTCTTAGATATAGAGAACCTTACAACCCCTGCATCATCAAGCTTTGACGTCATCAATAATCCAACACATACGTCACCACAATTTTAATACGATAAAATAAGTGTATTCAAATTTTCTGGTGAATATTACAGATATTAGACAATATCTTAAACATTAAAATATCTTTCTCACATAAAATTATTCATCATGATCTATTTCCTTATCACATTACCTAGTTAGTCATCTTTAAAGACTATCTTTTCGCGTAAAGTTATATTTTTATCTCAAATTATTAAAATAATGCTACTAATGTGTTAATTCACCAGAAATTTTTAACAGTTTCATTTTCTCAAAATATTATTTTATTTAATAGGTAATTAAGTTAATTACCTTCTTTAATACAATCATTTTTTCTTTTTTCATTCTCTGGTGAAAATTGGAGTTAAATCACACAAGTTGATTTCTAAACTGAGAGACAAACGAGATTAGGCGTGTAAGCACTTAAGTATTCATGCCAAGTAATCCCGTTATGGCTCGCAAAAATTTCACCCAGTAAAGCAACTTTCCAGCAATACTCTCACATACGCTACGGTGTTTTACATTCAGTGAACAGAAGCTTCACTCCTCCCCTTATACGTTCTTTGATCAAAATAAGATAAGAATCTGTACAAAGACATATGTGTTATATACATGGGTTGACAACCACTTTTTTAGATTTTATCGCCTAAATATATTGAAAAAAATGAGCAGCACAGAAGCAACTTAGTTTTGTTATTACTGCTGTATAGCTGAGAATACCTTCCACCACATTCTACATTTTTTGAAATACATGAAATAAACACACATATTTGCAAATACGGTCAAACCTCGTTAGTACATCGCACTCGAAGCTATTTAAAAATGACTAAGCAGAGTGACCTCTTAAGCAGAGTTTACATTGAATGCAAATTGAAATCTTAAATGTTTATACTGTGTGTCTCTTAATTAATGGGCCAAACTTTGAGGTTAGGTAAAATACATATAAAGAAGAATTTTTGTATAGCAATGTGGGGTCGGAAGTGACAAGTACCATGTAGTTTCAGCAAGATGGGGATCCATCCATTTCAGCAATAATTGCTTAATTACCTCAGCATTATTTGTTTTTCCGACTGTAGTTTTAATTTCCGACACCCCATTAAAATGTAGGCGGAAAATGCAAGTCCAAAGGTAATTATGCACATCATTGCAGAAATAGGTGGCGTCTCATCGTGTGGAAACCAGACAGTACTTTTCATTTCCGAACCTATATAGCTAAACAAAAACAGCTTTTTTATATATATCTTACCTACTTAAAGTTTGTCCCATGAATTCGAGGATACCTTGTATAATAAATGATTGTTTTTAATTTTTACATTATAATTTATATAGATTTATGTAAATCCGAAGAATAAGAATTTATTTTAATAAAATGGTTCACTAATTAAGGACATAATAAGTAAAGAACGCAGTACTTTTAATTTAACTGTACATTCTGTTATATTTGATATGTCATGTTATAGAAGTCGTAACGATGAGAATAGTCCTAAAAGAATTTACAAAATTTATGGATAAGGCAATAAAGATTTTCTTCGTTGAGGAAATATGATGAGTGTCTTACCCAACAAAATTAAGTGTTTTTTTTTTTTTATTTATTTATTTATTTATTTTTTTAGATAACTTGGAGAAAGAAATGGGACAGAGTTATATTGCAATCTTAAAAGAGACTTTTAAAGCGGAGTACAGTAGGTGAAAGGGCATATAATTAAGGACGGGACTTCTAAAAAGTAAGGCAATATACGGAGTAACGTTTTATACCAGCCACTTATTAACGAGGTTTCACTGTATTTTATTATTCAGAGAGTCCAGTGACTATTTTAGAGCTTAACTCTGTCATGCACAATAATTTTGCTTCAACTACAAGCATAAAATTACTTATGCTGTGTGTCTCATAATGATTGGAACACTTTTAAAGGGAGATAGGTGTATAAAAAGGATTAGGAATCGCATAGCCAGGTTGGGTAGAAAATGTTCTCTTCATGTAGCAGTTAATAATCAATTTGGAACGAGTATGCTGAAATAATAGTGAAGTTTCCAAGCATTGTTCGTTAAAAACTAACGTATTTTTCACAGAATACACGCCACTGAAATTGATAGCTTAAAAATTCAGTTTCGTTTCATTCATGGTATTTTTGAAGATAACTCCATTGTTAATGAAACTTCATTTTGATGAACATTTCAACACTTTACATAAAGTAAATTATTAACAGGTAAGTGGAAACGGCGCTTTTGAACCTACATTGATGTATGATTCAGATTCTTTAAGCCTTAACTCCTTTAAAATCTGCCCCAATTAATATGGAAGCCCTGCATATGCCAACTGCAGGATGCAACTAAAACTGAATTTCATTTTTTATTATCTATTTACTTATTTATTTTTATGTATTGATATACATGTTATATCACCCTGCTTTTAATGCATATAAAGATTCAAACGAACATACATATATATTTTACACTGACTTATTTTTACGTCTTTGCATATTTGAAATAAATTTCACTTTTCCACACTTTACAATTCTCATTCTTTTACTCGTTTAAATGGTAGAAACATTTTTCAGATGAAGAAGTATTAAACTTTTTGCATCGCCGAAACAATTGTTCTGTCGATAAGTATTTTATATGTGTGTTTTTGCGTATTTTGCATAAAGTTTTTGCACAAAGCTTGACATGACACATTTTATTATATGGAACTATTAGGCCATTCGAGGCTACATTAGAAAATACATTCAAACAGAAAGATTTTTGTGTCTCCCTGTACATCACTAAGACATTGGCTCTCTCTTCTTGGTAACAGCAATAACAAAGCAATATATGAAAAGCAGGGGCGTGACCAAGATTCCCAGCAAGATTAATAAGTATAAGCTTTATGTGATGCAGAAATTACGCTTATATATTTACGATTTATTTGAACCCTCTTCCCCTCCTCCTACAAATTTCCTGGTTACGCTCCTGGTAAGAAGTTCAGTGGAGTAGAAAGTGTTTTCAGGTTGTTATCACATTTATCCACTGAGATCAGGCTTGACCTGTTCACTCCCATAGTTGCAAAAGCACATCAACGAAATTTTTATATTCCCAGCGTCACTTCACAGCTTATGACTTTGAATCCTTCACCAGAAACAGAAAGTATATCACCACTTTTACGTATTTACAACAATGAGAGTGAACAGATTACACTTGTCTTTCGATGTTTTGAGTAATTCGTCGTTTTTTAAAAATTCTCTTCATACTTAGTTTTAAAAAAGTTTTTAAGATGGAAAAAATTAGACCAGGGTTCATCTAAAAAAAAACAAGGTTAAAATTCTTTAATTGAGTTTTAAAGTAAAAAATTTCATAGTAGACGCATTTTAGCTGCAACAATATTTATCTATAGCAGAAAAAAATCACAAATTTTAATTTGTTTTATCTTACTTTTTTGTGTGTAAACTGACTGGCATGCAATTTTAAATATTTTTTTAAAAGAAAATCCGAACGTGTAAAGTGCATTGTACATAACTCACAAAAGCATTTAATTAAGCCCTGTACCTTTCTATCATAATCACGTTTCTGGGGCTTACACATTTTCTCAAATAATAAGCATCCTAGAATTTCCAAGAGTTTTATACTTTTCTTCTTCGAAAGATGTTTGCGTTTTGTAATGAATTTTTAATTACTCAGTATGCATATTTTCCTGAACTTCCTGTTTAATCATCAGGAACAAAATGAACTAAAACTTTGTGGATAATTGCTACTTATCACGCACGTCTAACGGATGGGAGCATGGGTAGAAAGTTTTAACAGAATAAAACATAAATATTTTCTGTTTGGAAAGCTATTTTAGTGCAATTTGATATGACTGACACTCTCCTGTTTAGTATTTATACTGAACATTTCAGCGATATGTTTAGTTTGCAAATATATTGACCGGCGCACCAAAATTCGATAAGGTATCAAGGCACGGATTTTGGAATAACAAAACATACCTTTGCATAGAAAAAAATTATATTCTAGTTACTACTGAGAATTTCAAAAATTCTCGAATGCTCACAGCACACGGAAGATTAATTTCTTATTGATAAAATAAGAAGAGATATTACAAATATCTTATTTATAAGATATTTGTAATATCTGATAAATAATACGCACCATAGATTTTTTTTCCGATTTAAATTTAAAATTGAAACAACTTTTTGTAATAAAACACATATACTTCTATGAAGTTATTACCATATTATTATATAATTGATGTATAAAAATGCAGTTCATAAGTAAACATTTTTATCTAATTTTTTTTTAAAGTACTAGTGCTTGATAGAGTGTAACATAAATGTTATAGTTTTAATAGAATGATTAATTATTCGTATAACTTAATATCATTGTGACGTTTGGATTTTTATTCTAGCTGGTGATTAAAAATTTCTTTAAGAAAACATTTTGCAGATAAATTTATATTTATGAAAGGCGTAAATATTTATTCTTGAAGTGAAATATTTCTAGAGGATTTATAAAAGTTTTAAAGAAAAAGTCAAAATGAATCTGACAAATCTAAGGTTTGAAACCTCAGGAATCTGAGGTTTGAAATATGTGTACACCGATGATTATAAAAATAATTTATAATTGATTAACTTTAATGAAAGCATGTACGTGACACTAATACGAATTTGCGCATCTCATAGATAAGTTCTACTTTCTAATGATTCTTTGACGTATTTTCTTTGATTTTCTTTTGTTTTAATTCTCTACCTGCTAGACAATAGTAGTAATCATTAATTGACATATTGCATAGGTGTCAAGTATTACGGAATATAGCCAACCACTTTTTGCAAACGGTAATTTTTTATTTACAATATATCAAAACTTTTCCTCTTAATATGCCATTAGATAATAATCCAAAAGTGGTTAATTATATTTTGTAATACGTGAAACTTATGTAATTTGCTTATACGTAGTTGCCAGGAATGCAACATCCATATAGCGAAGCCGATGTTTATGCGACATCGGTGTTTAACATTGTATGGAGTTCGATGTTTTTTCACATAGTCGACTGCGCAGGTTATTCATAATTTCTATCATTTTCCAAATGCAAGCAGTCCTTTCAAAGAGCAATTTTTAATAAGAAATAGGAACGTTTGCATTGTATTTATAGCTTTTTCAAATGGAACGATATTAAGCAGAAATAATTTATACAGAAAGTGGTTGATGATATTTTGTACATGTTGAAAAAAAATGTTTATGATTGAAAAAATGCAGACTTTTTAACTTTTTTCAAAACAGAAAATTTAACTTTCTAATACGCTTATTCCATGACATAAAGTTATGGGGCTTGAGATTGCGAAGATTTGTTTAACATCGATTTTTTTCCACATAGTCTATTTTATCTTGAAAAAAATCTGCTAAGCGATCTTGTCGATAAGTTTTGTAGATGAGAATTGTCACGGTCAAGATCTTTCAAATGTGTTTTCCAGGTAACGTTGGGGGGAGAGGGCGTTAATAAAATGTTGTAAGTTGCACAAGGTTTGCAATTTTTGATAATGGATCGGTTAATTTAGTGTCAAAACGTGACAATTTATTATAAATATACAACGAGTATAGTTAGATAATGCCTTGCGAAAATTGTTAAGCAGTTTTGGTAGGCGATTTTAATACAGATTTCAATTCCGAAAAAGTGTATTACGGAACAAGGAAGGAAAACACTGTACACTCATAGATTATTATACACATTCCAAACAGTAAAATGGTAGAGGATAGTTGGATTATGCCTGGTCAAGATTGTAAAACAGTGTCAGTAAGCGATTTTAAGATAGATTTCGATTCCAAATATGTGTTTTATGGTACAAGAAAGAGTTGATTCCTATTTTAACGTCCCCACTCTCGCCAACCTAAAAAAATAGCCGCAATTTGGCGAGCTTTGCAGTCGTGGGTTCCTAGGAGTAATGCACACGTTTCAACGTTCCCCAAACAACAAGGTGAAAACTGAAGTGAACAAATGAGCGCTAAACCCACCATTTAAGGAATTTGAAGAAACTTAATTATTAAAACTACATTAATAGGGAACTCAAAATAAATAAATAAGTAACGGAATGCTGTACTTACATGTTGTTCCAAATCGCCATTTTAATTATAAATTACGGTTGTTACATAAATTCGAAAATCTTCATGGTAACTGCATATGTTTAACTATCACCACCTTAGCAAGAGATGATGACGTACATTCGAAACAATATTTAAAACGGTGAAGTATAGTTAGAATATACTTGGCGAAGCTTGTAAAGTAGTTTTAGTACGCGATTTCAATATAAATTTCGATTCCAAAGAGGGGTTTTATGGAACAAGGAAGTAAAGTACGGCACACTCATGAATAATGATACACTTTCCAACTTAGTGGAATAAGGAAGAAAAATTGGGAAGACAGATAAATTATGATACGATCTTAATATACCGCACTTTAGTGCGTATTTAAAATCTGAAAGTGTTTCAGATTTTCTTACTTTTTTATGTCTTTCTTTTTAATCTAACTTTCTGTATACTTCAAATTAAATTAAATATAAGTAAAATATCAAACGTCTTGTAAAAAAATAAGTTTACACCGAGAAGCAGTATTAAAAATTAATTATAGTATGTCTACATTTTCATTTCTTATACAACATATGATGATGAATCGAAATTACCCACGAATTTGAGGTTTAAATTCTGTATACACCTATTGTCCTAATCTCTCATTTATTAACTTGAATATGAGACAACAATGCAAAGTCGCAGTAATAGAAAAATAACAAAATATGATTTACCACTTTTTGTTAACAGTACTTCTGATAAACTGTATTCGGAGTAATCCTGTGAACTATCTGTCATATTACTGCTGAATTTTAATTAAAAAATAAATGCTTAGAAAATGTGGTTGCTTTTGTTCCGTAATAGCTGGGAGCTATGTCAATTCGTGTGTCTCATTAGTGAAATCAACTTGTCTATATATCTTTATTATATTTCATTAGCTCTCCTGATTTCCCTTGTTCATTTCTCCGAACATCACAGACAAATATAATAATCATCAGTAAACATATCTGCTAAAAGTATTTTTTAACTTTAAAACTTAAAATGTTCATAAAAAAATCTCATTAGGTAATAGCGGACATATATGTAAGCTTGCTAAGTTAAAATATGCGTGAAGCGAAATTATCCATTTTGAAGCGGCATATACGGGATGAAAAATCACATAGCATTAATACGCTCGGGAAAAATGAAAACGAGTAAATATCGTGACTAAAACTATCTATGAAGAATATTTTTAGACTTGAATTCTGTTCATCCGCGATATTTACAAACGGACAACAAAGCAGAGTCTAAAAACAACATTTTGTTTGTTTATTTTTTTCAAATTTAGTAATGAAATGTTTAGAGATAATAAAAATTTTGCTTTTTTTTTAGAAAATATGGAAAGGAAATGAAAAATAAAAAGAAAACCGAATGGATTTCATATCATTTAACGTCAACTGCCTTCCTAGTCACATACATCCGTGTTATTTGGTTTTGCTCTACAATTTGCATTGCACGGCAGTTAGTGATTTACGAAAACTTTTTAACCTGATCGTGATGGCAAGTTTCCAATCGCTAACAGACAGAAAGAAGATTATTTATTAAGAAATATTTAAAAATAAGCATACGGCTGATACAGATCCGGAACTATTGGAACTTGTTGAAATGAACATGCGACTTATGCATATTATATGAGAAATTTCTCACACTGTGCTCCGCGGAGCATTAGATGATCTGCGAATTTTTTTTATCCTTTTAGTTATTAAAACATATCGATACACATTATCAATATGCATTATCAATAGTGCTTTTGAAAATGCATAATCATCAGATTATCATCATTTATCGTAACACATATTCATAGCTACCAGCTTTAAGAAATATAATCAGCCACTCTTTGTAAACAGTAATTTATTATTAAAACTATAGTGATCTTTTCAATGCACGAGATATATTCGTATCTAAATATAAAAAAATTGCGCAAACAATGTACTGTTTGTAAAAAGTGTATGGTAATACACTTTTTACAGGTGCCTAGGTGCCTAGATATTCGTTGCTAAGCGAATGTTAAGAGTTAACACATTTTAAGATAAATTTTGGAAACAATTTCTCCCTGATGCGTTTATATTCCATGCAAGACCATCGATAAAAGATATTAATCATATGCAGTTTGAAAATGTCTAATCTTTCATAGATCAAATTCCCGCTTTCGATTCTAGGAGAGAATGTCCTTTGATGTTTCCCACAGCATCAAAGTCAAGTTCCTGTCTGAAATATGAAAGCAGCTGTAGAAATTAAATGGCTAAATCCTTAATGCAACTCGCCCGAGCTGAGAGAACTTTCCATTTAAAACGAGTTATCGTCATTTAAACTGGTGCATTTGTTTTAATAGTAATTACGAATAAAGTTTCTCTGGAGCTTGTTTTAAGATTATGAAGTGCCCATTAATGTTATAAATGCAGGATAAGATTTCAAAGGGCCATTATGTTTAATTAGAAGACAAAGAAAGGTTATGCATATTTATTGCAATCGTTTGAAGGAATTGTTCTTAAAGAGAAAACTTGAAAGTTACGAGGGAAATTCTACTTTCCCATTGGGTGTGTTCTCCATTCTGATATGATTAAAGTATTATTTCAATTATCTATATACTACCATTTGGTGAAATATTGCAACAACTGCAACAACTGCAACAACTGCAATACTGCATTAAAATGATGCACTTTCACCATGCACTTCTGAATCTTGGTTATCAAAAATACATTTTAATAAACGCCAAAAATATAAAATAGAAATATAATATAAAAGTTATAATAAAGCTAACCATGCAAATTTCTGAAAAAGTTTCAAAATGTGTAATCCCCTTAATTTTTTTTATTTTAACCATAAGAAACAAGTATTGTAATAATATTGTATCCCTATTAGTGTAAACTTGAAGTATTTCGGCGAAAAAGTTTATAGTGTAGTTCTAGAAGTAAATGAAAGACAAATAACTAAAACACTTATTACACTTTCTTAATTTTACATAATCTTTTATTATATTTTCTCAATGAGTTATCGTTTGACACTTATTTAACTGTTAATTTATGAATTAATAAAAAACGCAGTCGTTCTGATAAACATATTCCGGTCATGCAGCTGAAAATCATAATTAGGATTGAATTATTTTTCGGAATACAAAGGCCAGAAATTCTAGCTAAACTTAAACATTTGTGCTTTCATTTTAAAATATTTAAATGTTAAATATATCATTCTTAAAGGATGTTACCGTTTCCACACTCAAGATTCATTCTTTAAAAATGTGTTTTAAAAGAATTTTTAGATACTCTCGGCTAAAATAATGTATTTTCTTCAACAAAATTAAACTTTTTTTGTATTGTAAATGAAACAATTGTTTTGAATCTATAAAATCACAAATACATATTCGGTTATCGAAGATTAAATTAAAGACTAAAGAAAGGTAATTAAACATATTAGTGTCTATAAATATTTTGATTTAACCGATAACAATTATCATTAAGGAAAATTAAAATTTAAACACCATGATTTGTCATTACATTTAAGTAAACCAATCTTTTAAACTACAGTAGAGCATCAATAATCCGGATTAATTGTGACCGAATTATCGACGGGATTTTGATAATCCTGTCCGGATTTTCGAAAAGAACCGAAATCTGTCTTTCAAATTCATACCAAAGAGATAATTGCTAAAACCGTTAACAGTGTACTTTAGTAGTTAAATAATTGGAGCAGATAAAGAAAACCACTAATAACCATGAACTTATATTGTATTTTAATGTAATAATACACGTACGTATGCAATGTACTATATGTACTGGGTGTCCCAAAAATAACCAACGATTTGAAAAATCAATTGAAGAAAAACGGAAGGCAATAGAAATGAGTGGTTTGCTGCATTCTGCTGAGTGAACCAGGGATTTTTTTTCTCACCAGTTTTCAAAATTAGTTAAAAATACTCGTCAATAGATGGTGCTGCTATCCCTATTCGCCAAATTTGACGAAGTGTGATTTTTTGTTGAGTGTGTGTGGAATGGGGGATTGTTAAAAGACCAGGCAGAGGTGCCAAGCATTACGGATACAATTAACATCTTTTTGTAAATGGTAAAATTTTTGAATAATTTCTAAAATAGTCACTGTAAAAATCCTTAACTTAGACATTTTGCTATATCTTAAACAGAAAATTACCGTTCACAAAAAGTGATTAATTATATTCCGTAATGCTTATCACCCATGGGCCAAGTCATCGTGGATCATCAAAATCCACAAATATGCATTTCTACTCGTGTCAGATACTAATTCCAACGGAAATGTTTGGACTGGCTATTGCAAATTTATCCTCACTGCGTCACGTTGTTACTGCAAATCGAGTTTATTTTGAAAGGCTCGTATTATAGTTTTTCTTTGTCAGCAGCGCCATCTGTTGATCAACTTTGCAAATAATTTTGGAAATTGGTAATAATAAATTCTCTGGTAAACTATGCAGAATGCAGCAAATCGTAAATTTTTATCTCTTTCTGTTTCCATTATATTGGTATCTTCGGCCATTTTTGGGGCACCGATAAATGATAAGTTATAAATAGTTTTCGACCTTGTTGGAAAGTGTTAAAAATCTCTAAGTCCATTGTTCTTTGTTCTTTTAATATTTCCCTTTTTATATATTGTTTTATTTATTTATTTATGGGAGCTCAAAATGTATACGTCCATTAAATGAACGCATCTCAACAGCCAATGAACAATTAACAGTCTCTCTTCACTTTATTTAATAAATGAAAAAGCCAATTAAAGGACAACTATAAGAGTCGTTTACAATTAAGGGTCGTATAGATTAAAGTGCGTCAAGCATCCAGAATCTATTTAATCTAATTGCTGTCCTTCAAGAGGGATAACGTTCTTTCTAAAAACAGTAATTAGTTCTGCATTCCAGAAATATTTGGAGCCAAGTTAAATTGTGTTTTCAAATAGAAGTGACTTTGCTGTTAATAATGCTGTTTTTTACTTTTTGTTCATGTGAAATGTAAACTTTAATTTTTGTTTATTAGTTATATGAAATTTTAATAAGCAATTACAATTGTATCGTGACAAATTTCCAGCAATCAAGTTTTAGTTTAATAGTTTGGGGGGGGATGTTAATACTACGTAAAAGCCTTATAAATCATACGCAATTTAAAGTAGATACATATACGTTTTAATTAGCAGTTTATATTAAATTTGAAATTTATATTACATTTTTGACGTGTTTTACGAAAGTATTTTTGTTTTAATTTTGTAATATAAAATGAAAATATTTTCAGTTGATAAAAACGATATAAGAACGTTGATACGCGATTAAAATATTTTTTTCATTAGGTGTTGCAACCGCAATATGAAATAATTAAATTATGATTTACTTATTTAGTTTCCAAATCAATTAGTCAAGTAACAGCGACCTCACCCTGACCAAGTGGATAAAACATTGAACATGATAGAAGGCTTAAGTGTGAAGATCCAAGGTTCTGGCCTAACTCTTGGCTGTCTGTCTAACATTCTGGGGATTTGAGTTTTACTCAAAATTTAACGTGAATATACGTTAGAACCCCTTAAGAAGTCGTCCAGCTAAGGTACGCTCCCTAAACAGAACACTTAACTTTTGCATAATACGGAACACATTCGCTCAAGTAACAATGAATGTATTATAATCGTTGCGTTTGTTTTTTTACATAATTACCAACCACTTTTTCTTGTACAGGCAATAGGGTACGTGATCCTCATAAAATTTCATGAATGTCGTAGAGATTAGAGGAATGTAACAGTGAAAATGTTGATCTGTTTGTGTAATTCTGTTTAAGACACAAACATAATGCAAGTGGCTTAAAAAATCCACCAGAAATTAAAAATTATGATTTTATATATAAAAAAAACTAGAAAAACATTCAATTATGTCACCTTCCTGGATCAAGTACTTTGGTTACCATGCCGGAAATTTTACAAGATAAAAATTGCGATGCACGAGGGTCTTGACTGTAGCAAAACTTCGGACATTATGTTAACTTTGTGGTATCGTGATTACATGGATTTTCCCGCGAATGCTCCAGCTAAAATCGGATTTCAAACAGATTGAAAGTACATGCCTGTTGGAAAAGTATTTCAAAAGAAAATTTATGGTCCTTAAAAACTATAAATTATTATTGAATAAGTAGGTTTTAAAATATTCCTAAACATGACCTTTAACTAATGAACGGTAGAAGAAGTGGGTTAATAAGCCTGAAAAAGTAGTTTGGTGCTGAAGGTATTGAATAAACATCAAGAAACAACGTGCAACAGCACCGATACAAATACTAAAACAGCAGTCCGGTTTCGATATGTTACATACCGTTGTTAGTCCTAGAATGATTCGAGTAAGCACTCTTATACTATGCTTTTTAATACTTATTTATTAATGAATAACTGTTAGACTCGTATTTATATCCTGCTATCTAAATTTTATAAAATTCCTCTTATCTTAACGCCTTGGATGCACTTGACGACTACTTTTGTGTCATGCACTTGCTTTGCCGAAATAACGGATGACGACAAAACGTTTCGTCACATAACTGGTACAGTTTTTACGGAAGATTACATACGACTTTTTAAAAAGTTTTTTCTATGTTAGAAATTTAGAGTCAACAGCAAGCGCTTTGCAAAAGGTTTTAAGAATTAATAATAATAAATTACCTGTTTTCAAGGGCAGAATGTAGCAAACTTTACATTTCTATAATTTTTTATTTTTCTTTAATTGGTTTTTCTAATCATCTGCCCTTTTTGGGACACCCGGTATGAAATATGCATTTACAGAACACTGTACAGTTAATACATTGTAAGCTGTGAAAAAAGTGTTTTATCGACTTGTGAACTGCCGTAGTAGTTCGCGATTTTGAGTCAAAGTTTTTATTTGTTTTAGTAGAAACAGATGGGTTAAGGTATTCTCTTTCCTCTCCGTCTTTTTTTCAGACACGATATGAGGCCCCCACCAGTGGCCCGAGAGCATAGTGCTCTGAACTGGGAAACGAAATGTGCTTGGTTAAAACCAGGTATCGTCCGCCGACCTAACCGTTCGGAGTCTTCCGCGGTTTCATCCAAAACTTATATTGTATTTAATATATTGTAAATAAGGGTTATAACCTTTAGAAAGACCCTCACGGAGGGCACTCCACCCCTAGGCCAAAAGCCCCAATGTAACTAATTGTCCGTAATCCCACAACACAATAGCCATGACATAAGAGTCTTGGCTTCGATAAAAGCTTCCAATGGTGTTTGACTTGCCTCTTCAATTCAATCTTCACTTTCTCTCTATAATTCAGCAGTTTCTGTGTCCCTTTTAGGCCCCATAATAGCTCAAAATCTGGTACACAGGATCGTTGTTGACAACGACCACCCACTCACTGGCCCCATTTTCATCCCATTTTTCGAGTCCCAGGATCGTGCTGCATGTTTCTGCCGCTTCGGTTACACCGTAGTCTTCGTTATCATTTACAATTGGATCTGATAAGGAAATCTCTTTTCTGTGCTGATGACAACGAACACGCGACAAAATAAGAGGTTGGGAAAAATCTGATTTAAAAATTTTCACCAGTAAGCACTATCAAACAGTATTCTTATCAATATATCACTTTAACATTTTTGCCGACCAGGATTGAATCTGAATTATCGACGCTCTACTGTTCTGGGAAATAAAAGCATGTCCACCCTGTTACAAAACCAGAACTACCAAAAATTCTGGAATATAATTAACCACTTTTTGCAAATAGTACAATTGGTAGATATTTTTTCAGATAATTTTTTATTTCTTAATGAACCAAAAATTTTAACATGTGTCAACACGATAAACTTTCTGTTAAAATAATTACTCACAAAGAGTGGCTAGTTACATTCCGGAACTGTTGGTAGTTGTGCTAAACTGTTTATTTTTTCTTAATGGAAAAATATAGATTGTTACAGAATTATTGATTTACTGAATTTGTAAGGTTTTGTCAGTGTAGAGTAACATCTATGAAAGGGGGAAAAACTGAATGCGATTCAATACAATTGAGGAGATTTTATTTTTCTAAGTATGATCCGTACACTGTGTAAAAACAATTGTCATTTTATAGTTCAAATTATCTATTTATTACATACAAACATTGTATTCTATACATTATACATTATGACAACCATTCTATTTTGTAACATTCAATATTTGTTACAAAAAGCGACAAATGCAGGAATCTCCACAACATTTCATCAACAATATTTTCTTTTCATTTCGAGAGATTTTTCACAAATACATAGCTATCGACTTAAGCTTTTTTTTAGAAGATTATCTACCATTACTTTAAAAAAGTTTATTGCATTCAAAAACCATAAGCTAGAGATGCCATATCGAATGCAAAACATCCATGTGTTTCTATATCGATGTTCGAAAATAGAAGAATAGAGGTTTAGAGAAAGATAAGAAAGAAACGTGATTCTTTTTAATTAAAAAAATATTTGCTTGACTTGTTCTTTGTGTGGGTGCTATTTTCCAGTACGACATTTAAGGCAAACATATTTTACTGAAAATTTTTTCGGCGCATAAGCAAAACATCTGTATTTTTCTTCTTTTCATTCGGGAATATAGCAGTCAAGAATGAAAAATATTTAATAACCTCTGTTGATTTTCGTGCTGTTTGGTTAATATTTTTAGTACGATATTTTAAGCAAAAATAATCAAAATCTGCTTTGCCCTTGGTAGAACAATAAATTATTGCTCAATATAATACATGCGGGGCAAGCCACCATGACTATCTGCTATTTAAACAACCATTTAATTATTTCCTTCTGTGGTGAATACTTAATGGGAAAACATTCTATGTTATATTATGCGTGTGCAAAATAAAAATAATGAATAAATAAATAAATAAATAAACAGTTAAGTCCTTTCCTTTAATGGTCTTGCTTCTCGGATGGAATTCGCTCTCTCCTTCCATTCCAAATGAAGCCAGCGCTCGAAAATGATGAACTTGTCGAATGAAGAAAAAAAAAAATACCTTCGTCGATAGAGAACACCTGTCAAACGAGAGGACCCGGCACACTGTTGGCAAAATTAGCGACGTACGTGGAAAAAAGTATTTGTACTGTAAAATACAATGTTTTTGGGAAACAAAACTCGTTATTGCTTACAAAAAGAGTTCATTTTTATCAGTTCACAAAGCTAATTCAAGATTGTTATTTTACGAACATAAATCGGAATTTCGCTTGTGGGGAGGGGTTATAGGTAGGGATGGACGCGAGACGTAAGAAATGTCGCATTGTCTCGCTTTCTCGTCTCGCATTGCGAGACGAGAAAGGAAATATTTTGCGAGAGGAGGCAAATTCTTGTCTCGAGCGAGATTTCACATTTCGCATAAATTTACGACAAGGTTTACTTTTCAATCAGAATGCCGGAGGAATGCCAGAGGAATCAGAATGCGGAGGTATGCCATCCTAATAAGGGAGGATACACTTTGCGTGAAGCCTCTCCGTTTAGCTTGCGTCTCCTTTGTTATCGTTCCTGGTACTCTCAGCACTCTATAATACACACAAACACATAACGTTTAAAATTAGGTCAGCACGGGGATATACAAAACACACAAAGGAGAAGATAACGAAAGAAACTGGAAAAAAGAAAGAAAACAGAGAAGAGTAGGAGACAATAAAATAATAAGTAAATAGAGGAAAGGCGGTGAGGTAAGTCCAAAGCCTGACCACATTTAGATGGGGCCTATGCGCGCCAACTTTGGGGCCCGTTTCACTATCATAAGCATTTTAACCCATTTTGGACAGCTGTTATGTTCCGCAATGCAAAGATTTTGTAAGATTTCCTAAATCGCATTTTAAAATTACTCACAATATGTGAGCAAGCTACATTAAAAAATTATCTTTATTTTAATATTTGTAACCTATTTGTACCATTAGCTCATATAGACGCTACGTCAGGGATGGCTATTATATGACACTCCTGTTCGTACTTTTGAAATTTCAATTTAATAAACGATAAAATCATAATATAATACTTAAATTATCCTTTATAAAAGAAATAATGTTTTTATTTTTTATCATTTATGCATAGTGCTTTTCCGTTTGTTTTTCACTTAATCCGGCGTTCCTCAACACAGGGGGGGGGGCGAGAAAAACCGAAGAGCAAGTAGTGATGCATGATTTTAAAAAATCATCTTATTTATTCTCATTTTGACTCAAATATATCTATTTTCACTTAAAATGTTCATTCAAACTTTACTGATAACATTATTTTGTAGAAAACTAGGGGCCAAAGCCCCTAGACTCGCTACGCTCGCATTTCATATGAGGCATTCGGCCCCTAAAAAGACTTCGTAAAAAAGACATAATTTCAACAAACAAAACCTAAAGGTTGGATAAGATAGAATGTTACCGAGCTACACATTGCTTGGTTCTTGCATGTTGCTTGGAACATGAAAATTTAAACCTCGCACTATTTGTAATTATGTGAAACCCATGGGACGCCTTGCGTATTAGCCAATTAGGGAGAATTTTCATAATTTGGGGACTTGCGTATATGTATAGTTAATAATTAGCTCTAAGAAAGCAGTAATTCATATGTTTTCTTTGATAAAAACTACGGAACAGGTAGCTTGCCACCAATGGCGACTTTTCATTATTTGGCGATTTACACATGCTCACAACATATAATTACTGTTCATTTAAGGTTCCCGGAAAACTGTTATCCATATTTCCATTTACATAATCCTTTGCAGATTGGCGTAGTTAGCACCACGAATTATACAAACTTGTGGCGCTGACAAATATCCAAAGTTTACTATAACTACTATAATGGTATAGTTAACGCCGCCAAATATTTCTACCGGCAGCAAATAATCCAGGTAGACCGAACCAGCTTTAAAATAATCTGCATTTTAATTATTTTTCATTTTCAAGATATTAGTTATTCTGTTTTGGAAAAACGAATAATCGGTAATTCTAAACTCCTGTTGTCTAAACTTACTATTTGAAAATTATCAACTTTGTGTAACACATTTTGAGTTACTTATTTCATATACTTTTTATTTTGGCGTAAAATGGATGTATTTCTACTTCATGTTTGACAATTTCACGTGATACTACATTCTTGGAATTGCTTTGTTGCAATGGAATGAATAATGTTATGCCAAATCTGGCAACCATTATGTTTTTATTTTTTCAGTTTTTTTATTAATATCTTCTAAAATAATTAGATTTTTGAAATTTAAGTCACCTAATCGGGTTCCTCGGAATTTTCCGCACTCGGGAACATGTTTCTCGAAATTCAAATCCCCACAGTTTAAGGAAGATAGATCAAGAAGCTCTAAAAGCGACGACAGAAGCCCTTACTGTTTTTTTAGAATAGAGCGATTTGACTAAATGTTCATTATTAAAGATTAAAAAAACTGAATGTATGCTGAAAATGTGAGGGGGGACGCCACCGTAAGTTAGCCTTTGTTGGGGGGGGGGGCGACGTTAAAAGTTTGAGAACCGCTGACCTAAAATATTTTGCAAGAGTTCTGAATAACCCTGTATTAGCTTGAAGTAAGTTCAAGAGTTATTGCATTTGAATAAATTGTTTTCATCTGCTAATGATATTTTCCTTTGGACCTGTGAAATGTGATAGTAAATTAATATATGTTTTTTGTGTACCGTTGATAGAAGAATATTATTAATCTTAGGTTTCAAAATTTGACATTTTAAACTCCGTTCTAAATAAATTCTGTTTCTCAGTACCTGCTATAATGCTGAAATGCAGATAACTTCATTTTCATCTATTCAATCTGTTTTATTTTGATTTATATTTCTTTTTTGAAATTAATTTATAATGAATTGTATCAGGTGATAGTTGTATAAAATATTTTTATACATAAAATGTTCCTGCTCAGTGCATTTTTAATTAGATTGATTTTTTTTTTATAGTTTTCAGATTGAAATTCTCCGAAAATTGAAAAGTATTTGTATTTGCATAATATATTCCACCGTAATATCATACTGAAGCTTGTTATCGTATATGAAAGTGGTATTATTATTATTATTATTAATTTGCAATATCGACTAATATTTTTTTTTTTTTTGGTTTTTCAAATTAATTTAATGTGAGTAAAATAACATCATTTTATAAAATATTTCTGCTGTTCCTCTTAAAAATTTTTCATTAAAACATAAAGGAGCATACATGTCTTTTTGCTCATTTCTTAGGAGCCAATTACTGGAATAACTTATTGTCAATCAGAGGAGCCAAAATATTTTATTGATTACAATTACTGGTGTCGCCACCATGACAACACGAGAACTAAGAAATTTTCAATATTTTGTTATACCCTGCACCAGGTTTGAAAATTTACTTAGGTAAACAAATGTTTGTTTATGGATTGTTTGGTACTTCGCAATTTCTAGTAAAATTTTATATTGCTCTTAAAGTGTCATTTACTGGTGCAGATAACGTATGTTCTTTATTTATAAATTTAGTTTGTTAAATTGCAGATAATTTTCAGGTAAAATAAGTGTTTCTTTTTCATCAGCAGAGTGAACAATTCATAGGAAATAGTGATAGGTGTCCATAAAAACATTCCAAAATTTGAAATTTATTGGAAATAATCATACATTCGCATTTTGAGGTAGAAACAATAGATTTATGATTGCTTTAATAAACTTTTTGAATAAAGCATTAAGGATTTAAAATGAATCCATATGAAACATATGTTATTGGCTAGACAATAATAGGTCCTTCTCAAAAACCTACAATTTATTTTAATAATGCAAGTATAACCACCAGAAGTTGCATTTATTGAATAATTAAATTAAGATTTGCAAGTAGCTGTTCAACTTTATTGAATGGAAAACACCACAAAAATATATAGAAAATTTATGTTTTGAAAATTAAAAATTTAGTATGTAGCCATGCAGCGGACACTAAACATAATATAATGTAATAGGTCAGCTGCGCAGTTAAAAACTGCAGTGGCTGTCGTGAAAGAACAATAGATGCGTTACAAGTGAGCGAAAGTCTATTTCGTGGATAACGGGACCTAAATGATTGAATAGTCGGTAGCATTGGGGCACTTGAAAACTAATTAAAATCACCTGACTTTTTGTCCCCCTCTGCTGAAAAGTTGCTCTTAAGAAGCATTAGAAAAGCAATAGAGGTAATTAGAAAAAGCAATAGCAAAATTTAAAAATTAAAAAAATTGCAGTTTTAATAAACCCCCTATTTATTTTTTGTCCAGAATAATGTATTATTATTTTTTTCTGCGCATCATCATCTTAACTAAACTGCAGAAACTACAAATAATTTACAGATAAATATCATTACCTGTGTTCTGCTTATTTTCCTGTCACTAATTCAAAGAGAAAATTATCAATTTATACTGCTGATTAAATCTTGGAATTTAAAAAACAATGTTTGTTTGAACAAGGTTAAGTAATTTGCTCCATCACACTGTTTTTGGCGCTTTGGCAAAATGCCAGGTGTTTACTCATCGCCAGTTTGCACGTACAATTGTTTAGTTTCGTTCTCTCGACTCGGCGAACGCCCTATACGCTAATGTATTGTTTCAAACAGAAGTATGAAAGGTTTTCGTTTCCCTTTCCTGATTAGATAAATTTAAAGATCACAAGCGATCCTAACACTTCTTCAGTTACAATACTACGTATCATTATCCTGCAGCTTATAAATTACATGAAGAGAGCAGGGCCGTACCCGGAAACAAATTTCGGGGGGCGGGGGGGGACCAAAAGCTGAAAAAGGCTAAATTTTTCATAAAAACTCTTCATTATTATTGTTTAGTTAACAAAATTTTTTTTAAAATCTGAATCTTCTGAACAAGGCAACCAATATAGTTAACTGTAATCTTTTTTGAAAGCTATCAGAATGGGCTAATGTTTATTAAATTTTACTGATTTTATCTTTGGCGATATTTCAGAAATTAGCATTTAAAATTGTTGAAAATATTTCATTTTATATTTTTCCAGTTTCACTGATTGCAACTTGCCATCAGATCTATAAATTGTAACACGTTATTTTGTAGGATTGTTTTCTGCTCTTCCTAAATAATGGGTTACTGTTTGTCTGGCGTGCTCAGAAACTTCAGAAATGAGGGATTTATTGTTTTTTAACTTTTTCATTCTATCGCTGATAGTGGGGAAAATGTTGGAGATAGACCAGGGGTTCTACATTGGTTCTTTAAACACATGAGCTCTTCTATCACCACCTAAAACAGCGTTTCTCAACCTGTGGGTCATCCCCCCCAAGGGGGACGCAGAACGTTTGCTGGACGGGCGCGAGAAAAACCAAAGAGCAAGTAGTGATGCATGTTTTTAAAAAATCATGTTATTTATTCTCATTTTTACTCAAAAATATATCTGTTTTCGTTTAAAATGTTCATTCAAACTTTACTGATAACATTATTTTGTAGAAAATTCGACTAAATGTTCATTATTAAAGATTAAAAAACTGAATGTATGCTGAAAAATGTGAGGGGGGGGGGCGCCACCGTAAGTTAGCCTTTGATGGGGGGCGGGGCGACGTGAAAAGGTAGAGAACCGCTGACTTAATCTGCTTGATCGAATCTGGGAAAAGTTCTTATAACACACACACACTTACACGTGTGTGTGTGTATTGTCGGTTGTATAAGTGGGCTCCACTGTATATATTGCTAGAAGTCTATTTAGATAATAGTTTTATGAAAAAAAAAAACCTTCATGCATAAATTCGCATATAATACTTACAGGATGATTTTTTAGAGAAACCATTCATATGTTAATTTGCTCAGAGTAATCGTTGCTTGCAAATAAAAACCAATAGAGTTCAATCATCTTGTTAGAGAACTTTTTTTTTAGATTATTATATTAATTAGCCTCCCCGCCTCACCCCAACTGCTCACTGATGTCAACTTAGATATTTGGGTTCATAGTTGAGAATTGCTGGTTTTTGTAAATATTTTGATAGCTTAAAAATGGAGTTTGAATTGCAAGAGAGTTTTAATGTATAATTCATATTTACGCGTAATCCAGAATTATGAATAAATTATTCATATTTTTTCATTCAAAATATTTTCAAACCTATTTAGAATGTTTGGCTATAATTATTACATTTTTAAATAGTTGATGCAAGTAATTTGCTTACTTTGAAATTTTATGCTCTAATTGTATACTTAATAATTGTGATTTTTTGTTTGCTTATAATATGGGCTACATTTCATCGAAATGGATGAATACGTATGTAATTAAACCTTATGGATACTTCATATTTTTCTCTTAAATAAATTTTTATAAATAAAATGTTTCATCATTTATTAAAAATGCTTCGTTCACCATAAGCCAAGCTATGCGAACGTCAATGAATAATATACTGGAGCGATTTCGCTAATACAACGTTAGGTCACAGTTGAGCCTTCAAAGATCCATGTTAAGAAACGACTCTTGTCACAAGTCTTCTCTGTTGTCTCTTCCTTTTGATGGCGTGAATGAACAGGTTAAACTCGGGTTCCCGATTATATATGAAACCCATATCTCATACACTAAAACGAGAGAGGGGATAAGTAGGCTTCACTATAATTATCCCGTCCCCAGTTGAAACTTTTATGAAATCACTATTCCGTACGTTGGGGCCCCTTAATTAGATTATAATTTAATTTGCGCAATATGTCCTCAGTTCTGCATCATTTCAAAACAAAATTCACAGCTTTATATTATTTGAAAAGCAAATGAATCTCCCATCAACCATGCATGTTGCATTTACGCAGTTCCAGAAAAAAATTAATTAAAAAATGTTTTTTCGGTGTCATGTCACATTATATATGCGGATTAAATCTGAATTTTCATCACTTCAAATGCACGTATGAGTTAACATGGTAACTACCGTGCCAATCGACATTACTATTATTATAAAGTACTATTTTATGTATGTTATTATACAATGTTTTTATTTATACCGTTTTTAACACCAGTTTTTTGAGTGTTTTTCGTTAGTGGTAAGTAACCGTCTGAATGAAGTGTAATAGATGGATGGATTCTTTGCAACTGTAGAACTTTGCGAAGTATGTCTAATGTAATATATAAAACCGTTATCTTATTAGAAGTATAAATTTAATTACATGTTTACTAAACTTCAAATGTCCTTGAACATAAGTTTTTGTTCGGTATTTACTTCGACGTTCAAGAATAAATGCCTAAATACTCTATTTCCTTTTTTAAATTAATTTCTGTATGTAAAATAAGAGTGTGACATGAAGAATATAGATAAAAATTCTGTAATCACGTTTACTTGAAAAGCTGTTCTGTGTTTGTTGTTGTTCTTACTTATCCCCCCCCCTGCTGTAGGAAAGCCTACACCAGGTCAAAAAGGGCCGACGCACAAGGTCCGCGTAGATCTTATCCTGCTCGGCCCACAGGTAAGAATGTCAGCAGGACTGGCAGGGAGGGAGCAGGAAGAAGGAGGAAAAATTTTCTCCCGACCCAGAAACCTCAAACTTTTTAAGTGGCCACTTCTAAATCTCGCCATGGCCGATTAAAGACCGCTGGGACCCGATTAGGAAGCTGCTGTAAGACAGGGACAGACCCGGACTGTTAGCAGCGTACCAGTGATGTACCGGAGGGAGACACCAAGTAGTTGATCAGTTTCTGTTTATTTAAGGAGAGGATTTTTGATGGGGTAAGCTCGTAAAAATTAATAATCCGAAGATTACAACCATCTTTGGCAAGTGTATCCGCTGTCTCATTTCCATACACACCAACGTGCGATGGGATCCACTGCAGGCATATAGATTTTTTCAGACCAATCTCATAGAGAAGCCGTAATATAACTTGGTCTGGGACATTATAAATTTTAGGACAGTTTTTAAAAAACTGAATAGAGCTTTTACTATCTGTCAAAATCCAAATGCTATTTTTATCAGTAGTCTGGGCATAATCAAGAGCTACGCCTATAGCTATGATTTCGGATCTAAAAACTGAACAGTAATTCGGGTTTCTGATACTGAATCTACTTTCACTCTCACTATTTCAGTCAATTTTGCTAACGAATACTCCACTCCTGGTTCTACCGTCATCCAATCTGCTGCCATCTGTGTAGATGACCAAGGCCTCGGAGGGAATATTGTTGATGACCTCTAGAGTCAACTGATTCAAAAGGTCCGGGTGGTCCACCTGTTTACTGGCATGGGATATTTGATTCTCATTGAAAGTTATATTCTCAAGTGGCACTGTAGGGGGCAAACAGCTAACAGTAGTCGAAGGGACAGCTTTAAAATCTCTAAAACCCTCTTTCCACACATATGCAAATTTGTTATCTCTTTTCAAACACAGGTTAATTTTCCAATTTAAAACGTAGTTGGAGGTCCTGTTAAAGTTTCCAAGACTCATCAGTTTATTAAAATATATAAATAAACTTTCCTAAATCTCGTGGTCAGAGGTATAATGTCGGCCTCGTAAAGGACCACATAATTTGGGCAACTGTTACTTAAACCAGAGATTAGTCTTGCTGCACTGAGTTGAACTCTATCCAAAATCCTTAAATTAGAGACAGAAGCTGCTTGGAATATTTGGTAACCATATTCAAGGATAGGACGTACAAGAGAAAAACATGTATGTTTGAGAGCGAAAGCATTAGCTCCCTAGTCTCTACCCGATATATACTTCAAAATATGTAGTCTTTTTCTAGCCCTGGCTGCTATTTTCTCTATAAGTTTTCTACAATATATCCAGAGTAAAACCCAGGTAAGTTGGATATTTGTCACTATTCAGCATCAGACCAGCAAAGTAAATTTTCGGAGTATAATTGTAAAGGTGTCTATTTGTGGTAAAGAGACTACTTGGAATCATTGAAGTTTAATTTGGGGGAGTCTGAGAAGTTTTGGACTGCCTTCAAAGAACTGTTTAGAAGATATTCTAATTTGGTTATGTCGATGCCACTGGACCATAATACAATGTCATCTGCGAAAATTCCAATCTGGCATGGGGATACTAGATTTTTAATACCTACAATAAACATGGAGAACAGGGTTGGTCTAAGAACGAAACCCTGAGGGATTCCTTGGTAAAGCCTGTAAAATCCTGATTGCTTATTATGAAAGCTTACATAGAAATTTCTGTGATTCAAAAAATTTGTGACCCACGGAAGAGCTCTACCGCTGTTGTTAAAATCGTAATAACATTTGTTTATTAGTCTATACTTCCAAACTCTATCAAATTCAGAAAAACAGCCAATTGTAACAAACTAGATATTGTAACTCTATTGTAACAAACTAGAATTTTTTTGAAAAATACTAAAATTAATAAAAAATTAAAGCTTTAAAAATAAACACCCTTAATCTTGAAAAGAGATAATTGGAAAATATCTGCATAACTTTTAAAACAAGATCACGTCACAAACCATTTTTAAATATATTTACAGTCGTTATCTCAAATTCCCAATAAATGAGGACTTTTGTGTTCGCGATCATTAACACGAAAAAGTTCCAGTTATTAATATATGGCAGGATCGTAATTTTGAACTTTCTTTTTTACTCCAAAGCAGCTTTAGATGAAAGCATTCCCGTAATTTGCTTCAACTTTGCAGTGACACGCTGAACAATCCTCTCTTGTTTGCACTTATCTCTTGTTTGCTGCATCATAAAACTTCATCGCTCAGCTAATGAGACTGGTGAAAACACGATTAATGCATCTGACTTTTGGTGAGCTGGAGAGTTTGCTATTTTTATTAAAATGGAAGCCTTCTTGCGATCGTTTTCTTTTCCCAGATGTTGATGGAGCGGAAAATAACTTCTTCGCTGGGATATAAACAGGTAAACCTGGAGATAGGAGGACAGGAAGTTACAGATTATAGTCTTCTGCATCCAGCCTCATTTATATCTCATCTGAAAGATAGGGCGATCTTTAGTTATTGCATTTTTGTATAATTAGAGAATGGCTGCACACTTGTACGCTTTTTTAGGAATATTTCCACAGTTTTCCCCTCCCCACTCAACTCGCCCAGCACTTCCAACACCTTCTAGATATAAAATACCTTACTATGGAAGATTTTGCATCGTCACTCGAACTTGTATGACGTCTTCATATATTTATTGTCTAAAAGTAAGACTATTTAAAACTTCTGGTGAATACTACAAATATTTAAAAACATCTGAAGTTAAAGATAAAAATTAAAAAACCTGTCTGATACAAAATAATTCATTATGATCTATTTCTGCATCATATTAGAAAATTAGCGATGGTTAAAAATTGCTATTTGTCTTAAAATTAATTTTTCTATCTTAAATCATTAATAATTTATGGGGGAGAAAATTCACCGCAAATTTTATATAGTTTTACTTTGTGAAAATGAACTGCGATGACGTCACATAAGAAGATTGCCTCATCACATGATGTACTACCACAAGATTTCTATCCCTCACACTGGGGATAAAGCGGCTATCGCTATGGCCCTCCAGTATGACCGCACTTCAGTCAGTCACATCAGGTCTTATGATGATGTCAGAGCTACTATTGTTAGGCTTTCTATATCTAGCAGGTGTTGGCACTTGCTCGCTAAGCATTCGCATCTACTAAGCTATCTAAGGGAGCACCCAAAGGGCGGCTAGAGGTACTCCCTATGAAGGGACGGACAGGTTAATATCCATTCCATGCCGGAATTCGAATCCCAGCTTAAGCGCTGCCTCCTAGATACAGAAAGCCTAACCACTGCTACATCATCAAGCCTCTACGTCATCACAGATTAAATTTCATAAAGTAAGACTATTCGAAATTTCTGGTAAATTTACTCTCTTATAACAACATTTTAATGAATTGAGATAGAAAAATTAATTTTACAAGAAAGAGCAGTTTTTAACTGTAAATAATTATATAATGTAATAAGGGAGTAAATCACAATGAATTGTTTTGTGTCACGAACGTATTTTAATTTTTATCTTTCACTTAAGCTACTTTTTAATATTTGTAGCATTCACCATAAATCTGAAATAGTTTTACATTATGAGAATGAAAGTGTGGTGACGTCATTACTTGAAGGCTTGATGATGACGTCATAGTTTCAGCGCTCAGGCTTTTTGTATCTAGGAGGCAGTGGCTTAAGACGTGATAGAATGGTTCTTTAACCACTACACCACCGGAAATTATTTAGAAGTTGGCCTAATAGTTTACTATAACAGACTGTAAATAGGTTTCAAGAAGATGATAATACACTTTATGTTTCTTATCAATTACACATATGGACGCAATGTAACTTGAAAAACTTGTTCCCGCAGAATCTTGCAAGCTTTAGTCGACTGCTGGCTCGTGATGTTGATTTCGTTTCATTTTTTTCTGATACTTCAGATTATATGCAGAGAATATGTTAATGATATTTATAATATATAAAACATTATTTATAAAGTTAAAAAAATACATAGAATAATTATCATTATTTTGTTTGACCTTCGATGTTTCTGGAATCTAATATGTGGATTTTTATACTGTAACAAATATATTTAAATAGCTGAATCATTTAAATGACAGTGAAACTATGAGCTGTAAATTTTCTAACACTCCTTAGATTGTTTTCTTTGGTTATAATACTATCCTGAATTAATTAACCCTTTCTTAATTTTTTTCGAATTTCCGAACCAAAAAAATTTTTTTTCTTGCTAATAATTATTATAATATACATCCTAAATTCTAAAATATAAAACATTTTTGTCAGTAAGCAATTTTAGTTTGAGGTACTGGTGGTCAAATATTTTAAACCCCACAACTGTGGTTAAAGCCCCAAACAGCAATTATTTTAATTTTTAAATAGAATGATTTTGAACTGTTCCTTTGAATGGGGTAATAGTCCGATAAGGTATTAAAACAAGTACTTTGTACAGGAAGTGGAGCAAGTCTGTTGACTATTTTAGGCTACCAAAATCACTGCAATGTCACATGAAACAAGCCTATTAACAAAAAACCACAGTGACCAGCAACAAGAAAGTAACCAAAGGAGTGTCTAGGGAGTCCGACACACAACCGAAATTTCGATTTTTGTCAACAAAATAATAAGGTTATTGGTGAAAGATAATGTTTTTTTTTTTTTTAAAGTCGTTATTCACATCGAAGATATTTTTGTCAACGTAAGTTAGCAATTTTGCAATCTGTGTGCCGGGTGATGTTTCTATTACTGTACATCTATGTATCGTATCATTGGTGTTTTACGTTCGATGTCGCATTCCTATCTTGAGGTAGTTTTCATGAGTAGTAAAGACTAAAAAAAGGACTTGGCTGTGAATTCAAATCAAGCCAGTAAAGCGAGCATATGAAAAGGCATGATGTTTAAATTGATGAAAAGGGGAAAGAGCAGAATCAAGAAAAAAGTCCAGAGAGCATACACTATCGGCTCAGAAAAAAACCGCAACATATAGCCACTAGACACATCACCTACCTCGGGAAATCAATGGAACAGAAGCTCCAGGCAGAAGTACATTACTGGTATGAACGTAAAGGCTTTATTTTCGTAAAATGAAACTGTTTAATATTATTGGTAAATGCTACAAAAATAGAAAATACCTTAAATTAAAGATAAAAGTTAAAATACATTTCTGATATAAAATAATTAATTATTATTTGTTCTCTTGTCGTATTTTATGATTAGAAAGGGTTGAAAATTTCCATTTGTAGGGGAATTTTTTTTTTGACTGAACTCATTAAAATGCTGTTAGGCCTTCGTTAACTTACCAGAAAGATTAAACAGTTTTACTTTATAAAATTAAAACTTTCTGCTTGCACATGTACTGGTGATCCTGCCTCACTTCCAATACGCAGGAAAAGCTCCTCAAGAAACACAGCTCGTGTGATAGGTAGATTTTAGACTGCCGGTCCGGCCAGATTGGTCTTGTTTTCAGGCCAGATAAAAGTTTTTAGATGTATGTTGTTTTAATATTGCAAGTGAAATACGTTACAGCTGTAAGAGGTTAAACCTATAGGTTGATGAATTTGGTTTAGTATTTTATAGGATATTCCAAATCAACCAAATAGTCTTTCTTTTAAAACCAAATTCATCATCCTATTTTATGTAATATTTAAATTATAAGTCTAAAAAATTGATTTGGCCTTAAAAAAGCCTGGGTTCGGCGGAAAAGAGCGTCCATCACCAAAGATTGATTAGTAACCTGACGTCAGAATTAAACAATCATCATGAATTAATTCTGGAAAAAAAATTCTAGTAGATCTAAAAAACGTCTTATTTTAACATGATTTTTTTCCTATAAAAATTAAAGCACATCAGTACCACTTTGGTTTTTGAAAATTAAAAACAAACTAATAAGCCTACAAAAGTAAGAAAATAACGTAATAATATTTCCACCCGAGGCAAATAAATCTTGAGTTGTTATCCCTCAACTTTCATTAATTTATGCTCCAATCAATCAATGCACATTTGCACCAATTTAGGGGCAAATATGCACACTGTTTATTGTAATTGTTTTTGTTTGTTTCCGACTAATTACCTGACTGAACTCAAAAGAAAAAGTAAAGTCGCATTACACTCAGGCATAACGATAATTTCTACATGGCAATATTTTAGAAGTATTATCCCAAATCCCCAATAGTTGAAAAGTCTACCATCATTAGCAGAGAAAACGTTCTAGTTATTAATAAATCACAAAATAGTGATTTTCTAAAGTTTCTTTTTATTGAAAGCAGCGACAAAATTTACTTCAACATTGTAGAGTGATGTGCTGAACTTTTCTGCCTTGTTTACGCTTATCTTTAGCTTGCTGCATCATAAAATTTTAATGGGAAAGACGGGGGGGGGGATAGCATAAATGAGTTTGCATGAGCTTCAGACGTTGTCATTTTTATGAAAATGAATCCTCCTTGCATCCAATTCCTTTTTTGTGTATGCGCGCGTTGATTAAGCTGAAAATAACTTTGTCCGACTTGAGATGAACAAGCTGGTGATAGGAGAAGGTAGTTTCATTTAATTGCTTTTGTATCCGGCTTAACTTTTAACCGACCTAAAAAAAAAGCGTTATAAATTCATCGTTTTTTTATGTATGTTAAGAGATAATTTTAAACGACGTGTCC
Source organism: Cheiracanthium punctorium (assembly GCA_038373885.1). Taxonomy (NCBI): domain Eukaryota; kingdom Metazoa; phylum Arthropoda; class Arachnida; order Araneae; family Cheiracanthiidae; genus Cheiracanthium; species Cheiracanthium punctorium. The sequence continues at coordinate 73,474 of JAWZYV010020068.1, read as the reverse complement.
CGATTGCGTTAGTTCTTTTTTTATTGTACTTCAGGGATACTTCAGGGATAGCCCTATATTAATTTGGTCAAGTTCAGATAATCTCAATAGGAGAATGGGGAAAAAAATGTTTTCAAACCATTGTCCGAAAGGATTACGTTCGCTTTGTTAGTTGGTATATAAAAAGTTAGGAAGCTTGGGGCCAAAAACGAGTTTCCAAAATTAAACTTATCTTGCCCCTATTTTCTATATTTGGTGAGAAAAATTATCCCCCCCCCCCTACATTTTTCCAGCGCAGTAATTTTTCATTATGTTGAAATATTTGAAATCTGTTTCCTTAAAAAAAAAAATCGTACTTGTTATCTGAAATGAGGCGAACGGCAGAAAAGTTCAAATAATGTAATTTATAGTGAAAAAATACTTTTAGATCAGGTTAGTTTTTTCAATTGCGTTGGAAAATGTTTTTTTTTCTTTTCTTTAGAAATGTGCAACTAATTTTCCAAGCACTTGCTACAGAGGATCTTATGCACATATTGTCTTAATGATAGCTATGTACTTTTAAACAATATTTATAAGATTTTTTTATAATAATATACAGCAATTAATGTTGTTTATACCTCCCTCCTCTTTTATGGCCTCTAAACAATAACTATCTCACTTTCAACAAGCGCATATTTAATGGCTTGATTAAGAATTGTCATTAAGAAATTTCTTACTGGATAAGAAATACCATTAAGAAATTAAGAAGTGCTGAAGAAATGTGCGACTAGTGATTAGATATGTCACTTAAAAACTTATAAAATGCGAAAGGCATTAAATCCTTAACAGCTGCTCAAATACGTATAACTCCATTTAAAAGTTATTCGAAAGCTTTAATAATTGTCATGATCAGTACAGTAGGAAGAGAAATTTTGACAAAATCTGTAGAGTACAGTACTATCCAGCAAATTATTATTCTTTCATCGGAGAAATGCTCTCAAAAATACCTGTAAAAACTTCAAGCTGTCTTTATGTTTGGCATTCGGAGCCTTATTATATGTTTGTCCTTTTTGTATTGAGGTTTTTATTTTTGTAATTAAAATTAAATCCACAATTTGAAACTTACTAATTAAACGCTGAAATTTTTATAGAATTGTTTTGCTGATATCCAAAATAAAACGCTTTCGGTCTAAATTCGATACTTTCTTAAACTTGTGACAGTATTTTCAATAATGTGATACAAAAATTAATAAATAATAAGTATGGTTTTTTTTTCTGAAACCAGAACATAAATTATCATTAATTCGATTCAATCTAAAAAAGTCGAAAAACATTCAGTATCTGTTACTGAAAATTTAAGGGCTTTCATTAAATTAGTTACATAATGAGATGATGTTGGCACTATCAATATTGAATAAAACTTTTATGAATTTTATAAAATTATTTATTAATTACGGCTGCTTTGCTCTATGTAGTTCTCCAATCAACATTCAGGGCGTTGTTTCTGACACACTAAGTTTCACTATACATTGAGCCGCTTTTCTGAACTGCTAACTGCCAACGGGATATCAGTAACGCCACCCAAATGCATAAAGCTTGTTATAATATGCTTGGCTTTAATATAAGTATTATTAAAGCCATAATGCCTGACTTATAAAATTAAGGCCAGTTTAAGATGTTTAATTTTGCATACTATGAAAGGCATATAGAAAAAGTGTAATGGTCCTACAGATGGCCATTTGATAACGGTAATTTGTTTTCTTATGCAAGACTTTGAGAACATCTTTGGTAAAATTTATCTGTAAATCCCAGTAGTTGAAATTTCATCAGTTTTATTATCATTGAAACGAGAGATTCCTTGATATTATTTTATCTTCGCGTCACAGTTTTCATAAGTATTTTGTTTATGTTATTATTATACCGAGCAGTTTTAAATGACGACACTTAAACAATTTGCTACAACTTTTCGGTGACACGCTAGACTTTTCGACTTGCACACATCCGCATATCCCTTGTTTTGCTATGCCATAAGACTTTTAAGCTCAGTTAATGAATGAGAATGGAGAGGGAAAAAATATCATTAATGCATTTGACATTTCGTGAACTGCAGTTTGCAAATTTTATTAAAAATAGATGCCATCTTGCACTCATTTTCTTTTTCGATGTTGATGATGCAGAAACTAATTTTTTTTCCCTCTCGGAAGTAAGTAAGGAAAGATGGAAATGGAAGTTCGAAATAATTACATGTGAATCATGATTTATTTTGATCAGATACGAAATGAACTGCTGAGTGGTTTAAATGATGTTATTTTAAAAAAAAAAACGCTGAATTTTGAATAGCGTTGTGAATTTTACTAACTTTTCTGATTGCGTCGCATATTTGACAATACTTTTCAGACATTTACATAGCTGTCAACTTCCGTGCTTTTTCCGAATTTTTTTTTATCACTATTTTCGTTTTCAGATATTATGTTTCCTTAGATTTTTAGCAATTAACTTTTGAATCCCAAAACCTCTTGCTGTAACGTGAGATTACGTTCTACCATTACTGTCCTATGATAGAATTTTTTCTCCAGTGGGTGAATTAAATAAATTATGCTTACTAACTTGGATATCTGTTACACTGAAAAAACTTTTTTGTTGAATCAACAAAAAATATGTTAAACCAACAAAATTATCCGGTAGAAATAGCGCAAACAAAATATTTGTTGAATTAACAAAATTATTTTGTTATTTAAAAAAAAGAAACATTTTGTTAGTCTAAACAATTTGATTGAAAAAAACCATATGGTTTAGTAATTTAACTAGACTGTTTGCTGAAATGGTTCATTTGGTTAAAATGAACCAAATTATTTGTTTGAATTAAGAAAATTTCTTTGTTAATTGGTGTCGTGCTGGCTAATGAATAAAATTATTTTGTTTTTTTTTATTTTTACTTTTCATCCCACAGACAGTTTGTTGAAATTTTCAGAGATAAGACTAAATGATTTATCTATTCATCAAAATTCATATTTTTATTTTAGTGCTTTTACATATTTATAAAATTAAAGAAAAGAAATTTGATGCCAGTTTTCTTTCTTCATACGAAAACTTAGTCAGATAATCAAAACTTGCTTTTAGATTCTTGATAAATAAAATAAATCTGTATGTTTTCTCAAACTTTCTAGTCTATTTCAAAATGATCAAAGAAGGTTTCAGTGAAAATGTGAAATGGAGTATTAGAGTCGAGATATTTTTAAGCTGTGTTTTGAAGTGCCTAACGATCCAACACGAAATCAGCAGTCCGCTTTATTTCATACACAATCACTTATTTTGCAGAACAATTAAAAATAGATGCCATCTTGCACTCATTTTCTTTTTCGATGTTGATGATGCAGAAACTAATTTTTTTTCCCTCTCGGAAGTAAGTAAGGAAAGATGGAAATGGAAATTCGAAATAATTACATGTGAATCATGATTTATTTTGATCAGATACGAAATGAACTGCTGAGTGGTTTAAATGATGTTACTTTTTTAAAAAAACGCTGAATTTTGAATTGCGTTGTGAATTTTACTAACTTTTCTGATTGCGTCGCATATTTGACAATACTTTTCAGACATTTACATAGCTGTCAACTTCCGTGCTTTTTCCGAATTTTTTTTTATCACTATTTTCGTTTTGAGATATTATGTTTCCTTAGATTTTTAGCAATTAACTTTTGAATCCCAAAACCTCTTGCTGTAACTTGAGATTACGTTCTACCATTACTGTCCTATGATAGAATTTTTTCTCCAGTGGGTGAATTAAATAAATTATGCTTACTAACTTGGATATCTGTTACACTGAAAAAACTTTTTTGTAAATCAACAAAAATTATGTTAAACCAACAAAATTATCCGGTAGAAATAGCGCAAACAAAATATTTGTTGAATTAACAAAATTATTTTGTTATTTAAAAAAAAACCATTTTGTTAGTCTAAACAATTTGTTTGAAAAAACCATATGGTTTATTAATTTAACCAGACTGTTTGCTGAAATGGTTCATTTGGTTAAAATGAACCAAATTATTTGTTTGAATTAACAAAATTTCTTTGTTAATTGGTGTCGTGCTGGCTAATTAATAAAATTATTTTGTTGTTTTTATTTTTAGTTTTCTTCCCACAGACAGTTTGTTGAAATTTTCAGAGATAAGACTAAATAATTTATCTACTCATCAAAATTCATATTTTTATTTTAGTGCTTTTACATATTTATAAAGAAAAGAAATTCGATGTCAGTTTTTTTTCTTCATACGGAAACTTAGTCAGGTAATCAAAACTTGCTTTTGGGTTCTTGATAAATAAAATAAATGTGTATGTTTTCTCTAACATTCTAGTCTATTTCATAATGATCAAAGAAGGTTTCAGTGAAACTGCGAAATGGAGTATTCCAGTCGAGATATTTTGAAGCTGTGTTTTGAAGTGCCTAATGATCCAACACGAAATCAGCAGTCCGCTTTATTTCATACACAATCACTTATCTCGCAGAACAATCATTTTTTATAAACGTAGTACAAAGATAATAAATAATAAACGCAATAGAAACCTTTTTACCGTCGGAATGTTTCATTTGGAAAATGAATGTGTTTTCAATTAGAATATAAGAAGATAAAGGGCTAAACCATGCATACCATGCCGATTTTCTTTCCGGCATGGTATGCGAATTAAACTGTTTGCGACATAAAAAGATATAGACTATAAAAGTATCTGTACAGCTTTAAAATTTAAATTACAAAACTAATTTCGAAATATACACAAAAAAATTTCTAATTCGGTATTATCCAGCTTAGCCTATATTTAAGATTTTTTGATCGAGCCTTAACATAAACTGATATTTTTACGAACCAAGATTTTTTTACAACTTTCGATACTTTGCGGCCCGTTGCATTGTGGGAAAAGTGATTCTGATTGTTTTAACTGAGATTTTTTAACGTACACTGAGTGGTTTTAAGCTAAATGTGTGGAAACTTGTAAAAGCATTAAAATAAAGAACTTAACTTTTATAAATAAACAAACTTATTAGGCTTACCTCTGAAATTTTCAACAAATTGAGAAAAAAATCGGATTTATTTTTGTGTTTGACGCTATCCATTTTTAAATATATTGTCTGACAGTGCATATCCGTGACTCTTTCCTCTTCCACCGTAAATTGGAGCTTGTCCTTTGGGCGCGTGTGGCTCAGACTTCTTCACTGTCCTGCGCATGTCTTTGACGCCTGACGCAAATTGACTGTCGAGCGATTTTAAATTTCATTCTTTCGTAGTCTTTCCCCGTTTAACAAAAGCGTTTGACTAAAATTCAATGCGTTTTGTTATGTCAATTTTGTTGAATCAAACTTTTGTTGAAACAACAAAACAAAGCTGCAATTCTACTTAATCAAACAAGTTTCGTTAAATTCAACGAAACACTTTTTATCGTGTACAGCAGTCAAGAACATAATGTGGTAAATTAAAAATCGCTTGATATTTATAAATTCTGAAACACAATTTGCTTGTTCTTCGCAACTAGCGCTTTTCTAAATAACTCTATGTATATTAAACAGTTTAATATTCTCCCCGAGATTAAAATAAAAAATGTACTGACCCATGGAGGATTTAAATATTTAAATTGAGCGCTCCAGGGGACAAACGAAAATAGGTAGTATAAGTACTCGGCTGTAGTTTGTAGAATTGTTTGGATAATATCGATTAAAGCACAGTATATAGTTATGTAAACATTTTTTGCATATTAAGTTAAAAATGTTTGTTATGTTCAGCATTTCTCGACAGGCCTTACAACTAACTCGGCGCCTTACAACTAACTAATCGATAAGTAATCCCGCGGTACGTCAGTATATCCAACTGTGCCATATCAAATAGCACAGAAAGGACTTCTGAAAGCTGTTTTCTTCTGAATTTCTCATAAAATTGTTGGTGCTTTTTGTATGTATTCTAAAAAATCAAATGTTCCCGTGCCAAGAACCGGCATTCAGTTAAATAATAATAACAATTAATCATAGTCTTTCTTAAAATATCTCATAAATCTATAACTGTTTCTAACCAATGTATCAGTTATTCAAGACACCATTTAAAAAATATTGTAAATGCTGATTGAATAGCTCAAACAACTCGAAAGGGATATCAATGTATGTAGTTTTAAGAACAATGATCCGCTAATTTTACTAAAAATTATGAAAAAGATCAAACTCAAATCCTCATGAATTAAAAACTTGTACATTCCCTATCATTGGCACGAAAAAAAATTTCTAGTTATTAATATAACGCAACACCGCTGTCATCATATATATATATTTTATTATTCTGAGGACCTTTAATTAAAAGCAGTCGAATAATTTGCCCCAAGTTTGCAGTGACACGCAAGAAGTTTACTGACTTGTATACACGGGCTTATCTCTTGTTTCGCTGCATCATAAAACTTCATACCAGAGTTAAATGATAAAGACTCATGAAAACACCATTAATGCATCTAACTTTTGGTGAGCTGCAGAGTTTGCCATTTTTATAATAACAAAAGTCTTCCTGGATCCACTTTCTTTTTCCGATGTTGATGAAGCAGAAAATAACTTTTTCGCTCGGAAGTAAATAGGTAAAGTTGCAGACAGTAAAGGACAGTTTCGCATAATTACTTTTGAATTCTGTTATTGCTTTTACATGCCACAGGATGAGCTACAAAATAATTCTGGAAAGATTAATTGAAATGAAACAAATTTTGAACTAGCGTGTGGATTGTATCTCACTATGATTTATTTTTGATATACTTATTTTAAATTATTTTACCCAAAATAATCATAGTATTCATGAATAATAATATTTAAAATAATGTTTGTTGCATCACATAGCTTTCAACACTTACGTACCACACTTTTCTTCAAACGGCTTTAAAGTAAAAAGAATTTAATTTATAATTTTGGAAAGAAGGAATAAATGAAGAAAAGTAGTGAATGATTTCTGTTAAAAAAGTAAGAGTGGCAGCTATGTTGTTGATATAGATTCGAGTTTGGGCATGATAAATTTCAACGTTCGTTTTCCAATGTTTAATAAAACATTCTATTTTTTAGTTCTATTTTGTACGACACACAAATCTGGTTCGTTAAAGCATTCTTATCTTCGCATTCATGTCCTAGCGACATATATAATTTTATTTATCTTCTGAAACAGAAATCAATTTTTAAAGTTGTTTTTAAAAACTCTAATTTTTGTGCATTATTTTTAGACGTCAATTTCAAAACGTAACCAAAGATTTTAAAATTTAAAGGGCACAATGATGTTTTCTAAAATTATACATTCATTAAATAACTGATCCGTTTTCAATATAAATAATAAAAGCACAGTTTTCAAAGAAAAAAAAAGCAATACTCCGTTTGTTGCATTGTTAGAAAAGATAAATTTTGAAAAAAAACAAAACAAAACAGTTGAACTTGTTCTAAATTTCATCAACAGAGGGCTCTGAAGGCTACAGAACTATATAACAATCGCTCTTCACAGTGATAATATTTCTACACAAACAAAATTTTCACATAAGTGTAACATTATCTCAGTCGAAATTAGTTGACATGTATTGCAAAAGTTGGGTTCAATGTCGGTAAGAGTTAGTAATAGTTGATGGTACAAGTTTTTCAAGTGCCTCCACTGTAAGAAATCATAATAAGAGTAGGCCATACTACTTTTACAAAAGGTGGCTATACTTAAATATTTGTTAATCAGTTTTTCAGACTCCAGCGCTACCTAGTGGTGAAATTTGGAACTACTCGAACTGGATGAATTTTTCTTTTCTTTTCCTTTCTTTTCTAATAACAATGCAGCAAACGGCGCTTCCTCCCCCCCCCTCTGAAACCGTGATTTTGTTACTTACTTTAAAAATTTGTCAATCATTTAGTGGACAACATGTACATACTCTTGACAATGCAGAAAAAGCGCCTGCGTTAAAACAGACTAGTAATAACCAGCAGATATGACGCTCCTGACGTCATATTACGCTGGTTATTACTGGTTAAAATCTCGTTTAAACTGGGCATTTAAACGAGAACGACTTATCCCACCATTTGAAAGGTTAAAGCCCTTTCCTGCTCTAATTATATTTTTATGTCTCTGATGAATGCACAATGCAACGATAGTATAAGATATGTTTAGTCTAAGCTGAGCTCCTGTCTTGCATACGGAGAAAAGTTTCTTTCCACCCATACAAAATGCTCGAAAATTTTCACGAGAAGTTTGGAGCAAACAAAATCTAACTAATTTAAACTGTAAATGCATAAAACATGATGACGTGTTTAACCTGAAAAGCAAGTCGTGATTAGGCGAGAAGAAACCAGCACTGCATTGCAAATGTTATTTTCTGACTGGGGATCTCACAGAGCCGGTCATGCAATCTATGTGAAGGAGAAATATTCTCAGATTCTTGGTTTATCTGCTCTGTTACAATAACTTAGCCAAATCACTAATCATAAAATGTACTGGAACCTTATTCTGCTCTGTTACAATGTTTTTACTGATTCTTGGTTTATCTGCTCTGTTTAGAAGGCTTTAGCTAGACTTTATTGCATCAGGCTTCTTCACGTTGTGGGCTATAAAAATCTTATATAATAATAGTTTGCTTATCATAATGAAGGAAAATATAATCCAACAAACGAGCAGTGTTACTTAATAGTTGTTTACTCGAACAGCAGAATTGTCAACTACAGGTTCCTATTACTAAAGTTCTTGCCTTATTTTCTGGAAGCACGGTTCTCTGTGCGTATAATTCAAGCTCAAATATGTTCTAATCGGAAAAATCTAATTATTTGTAAAGTTGAATTGTACTAAGTTGCAAAAATCCTACTGTTAAAAAATGTAACCTTTGCTTCGTGTATTGTGGTCTTGCGATGCTCTATGGGCCGTCCGTAATTATCCGAGCAATGTATCGGATACGGATACCCTTCACAAAATGGGCGGGTACAGTTTTTCTGTTAGGTGACACCGTCACAATATTACATAGCTACCAACTCTTCCGGTTTTTTCGGAAGATTTTGCACTACTATCTTCAAACAGTTTTATTTTACCATAAAATTTTGGACTTAATTTAATTGCAAATTCGTAAGTAAAAATTAGTGGTGAAAAATCTTCCGGAAGAGTTGGCATCTATGGTATTACTTTCGTAAAGTATATCTATATTGAATTTGTGGTGAATTTTCTCACTCGTAAAACTTTTTAATGATTTGAGATAAAAAAATTTAATTTTGCGACAAATGACAATTTTTGACTATCACTAATTGTATAATGATACCGAAGTATATCACAATTAATTATTTTGTATCAGAAAGTTATTTTAATTTTGATCTTTAATTTAAGATATTTTTTAATATTTGTACCACACACCAGAAATTTTAAATAGTTTTATTTTTTGAGGATGCAACTGTGATGTCGTTTAGAGATGGGCGGTTCGACTCATTTTACTGATTCGAATCTCGACTCACTCACTAATTCGATGATTCGAATGAGTGATTCGAATCTTGAAACAATAAAACAACTAAAGAAATTTTCCCTCTCTCTGCGCCGAAAGCCTTACTATTTAAACACCCTTCACCCATTCATCGGGTTTCTTCTCCGCTGAGTTCTCGGGCAGTTAGCATCTCTCTCTCCTTGCTCAAGTAAAACTAGTGTTTAAACTGCCCGAAATGAAAATACAGGGGAGCTTCGTATGACCCCCTGGGCCTGTAAGATTAAAAGGTTAAGTTTGGTGTCAAAGTATTCGAAATTTTATGATTTGATGGCGGTTTACGTCTAGGGGGGGTCGAGAATCAATAAAAACGCGCTCCGATGGATAGTTTCCGAGATATACGTTAATTAATTATGGTAATTAGACTAATTAACTATGATTGAGGCCTAAAAGGACTGCAAACATGTAGAAATTGGCTCTGGGATGGTTTCCAGACTTTGGAGATGCCGCCGGAGGAGGCTAGTGTTTAAAATGCCCAAATTGAAAATATAGTGGAGCTTCGTATGACCCCCTGGGCCTGTAAGATTAAAAGGTTAAGTTTGGTGTCAAAGCATTCGAAATTTTAAGTATCGGTGGGGTGTTGAGTCTAGGGGGGGTCGAGAATCAATAAAAACGCGCTCCAGTGGATAGGTTCCGAGATATACGTTAATTAATTATGGTAATTAGACTAATAAACCATGGAGCTGTTTTTTCCGCTATCCGGCATCGTCATCAACGGTGAGAAAGCAGTAGCAAAAGCATCACAAGCTGGTATTGATCTCAGGATTTTCTTATCGCCGGCCTCAGAGGCGTAGCCAAGGGGGGGTTAGGGGGGTCATAACCCCCCATGAGGAATTTTTTGCCATACAAAATGTATATTCTTCACTACATTATCATACACACGTATACATATATATGAGTTGCAGTAGTCATAACCCCCCCCATGAAAAATTTCTGGCTACGCCCCTGGCCGGCCTGTATTTTTAACCTTTATCGAATTCGAGATTTTACTGAAATGAAAATGGGAACATCGGATATTGGATGTTGAAATAAAACCGATATGTCGATATTTATCGATTTTTGGCCCAGTCCTACTGAGGGGCTGCTGCCCCCCCCCCAAAAAAATGAGACCCTTTACTTAGCTTACAATTGAACTTTATCTTTAAATTTGATACCCAGCCCACCCCGAAATAAAATCCTGGCTACGCCACTGTCAATAACACTAACTACTCCACTGCTTATTTAGACCCTATTTTGTATTTCTCTGAATTACGAAAGAAAATAAAATAATTCCCCTTAAACGACAAACAAGGTAAAAAAAATATCTTAAACGAAATCTGCAGCAATAAAGCGAAATGTTATTTTGCTTACTACAAAGTCCTTTTGTGAGAGCGCTTAATACCGCCCCTGTATCCTTCATTAAAAGTGACAAGCACAATCCTAACTTTATTTCATTCTATTTCCCTTCACATGAAAACCCGCCACCATGTAAACTTAACGTTCCGTTTTTTTTCTTAATTTTTTTTTCGGGGGGGGGGGATTGACCCCTCTTGCCCTTAGGAAGTAACGCCTATATCCCCCGCCAAAAGCAAACGATGTTCGACCCACTCCACACCCACAGACAGATGAAACTTTAAATCCGACCACCAACCAAGAAATGAAACACCAAAGATTCGAAAAAAAAACTTCAATTAAATGAAACATCCTTTCAACTCTTTTCGACTCCTTTCGACTCTGAGTCGATAGAAGATTCGAAAAAAACCCTCTAATTAAATGAAACATCCTTTCAACTCTTTTCGACTCCTTTCGACTCTGAGTCGATAGAAGATTCGAAAAACTAACAAATCTCAACGATCGTATACAATCACCGAAACAGAGCGAAACACTGAATCAGTAAAGATTCGTTGCTGCACCAACTCAGCGACCAACTCACCCACACCCACTCATTTGCTGTTTCAAATCATCTATCGACTCAGAGTCGAAAAGAGTCGTAAAGAGTCGAAAAGAGTCGTAAAGAGTCGAAAAGAGTTGAAAGAGTAAGGGAAAATCTCTGGGAATGGCAAAGGGAAAATAAGTTTTCCTTCCCTTCGAACTTGGAATGTATTTCCCCACAGTTGAGGGCTTGAGATTCGAATCAGTAGAGAGTGAGTGTAAAGACTGAGCCACTCAGTACCAAGATTCGAATCACTGATTCGACTCATCGAATCATTGGCCATCTCTAATGTCGTTAAGGCTTCCGTTGTTAGGCCTTCTACATCTAGAAGGTGTTGGCTTGGCTAATTGTAGAATTTTTATGAATAAATATACACGCATATATCCTCATTCATTAAAATCTCTATAATATCTGCAAATTAATTTCAGGTTGAAAAATGCAGTAGAAAAATAACACGGCACTAAAATGCGGTGTCATGATTACAAGTACAAGGACAAGCAATTCATAATCCTAAAATACTGCTAAGCAAGCAATCTTTGAATTTTGCTTATTTTAGAACTTAGACAAATCACTAGTCATAAAATGTACTACAGCCTTATTTCTTAATAGGTATTAACAGGTTCAAGTATTTCTCATTTATTCATACCTTCAAAGCGACAAAAATTCACCTTCATTAAACGAAATCATCAACCATGGTTTTTGCTGACGATATATTTTTCATTAATTTTCACTGCTTTAAGAAGCTGCATAAATAAACATTTTCTTAAATTGCATTAACAATAAGTTTGATACCTGTGAAAAATGATCGTTTGCTACGAATGAATAAGTTTTTTTCACGCATTTCATAAAAATGGCTCATGCAAATGTAATGAAATTTGACAATATGTTAGGAAATCAATCAACTTTATCTAACATTTTAAATATATTTTTAAATTTTTCATTTTTTTTCCGGCCTTCAACTAAAGACTTTCGATGTAAATGAAATAATGCAATATAACAGATCTAACTTAAGCTGTGTGCACCAATTTCATTGAAAAAGCTCGTTAATTTTTCTGATTTTGTGAAATGTGTATTATTCTCTGGTATTGCATTAAAGTAGTAGCAAATTTAATCTAAATCCCCTAAATCCACGATGAACGGCCGTCGGTACCCAAATTTATTACGTGACAAGTTGAAGCTTCACATGCATGTTCATTGATGTTCAATTTTTATGCATGATGGGGCTCCGTGTCACAAGGCAAGGATTGTTAAGGACTATCTGACGGCTACTCAAATCCAAGTGCTTGATTGGCGCGGTAACAGCCCAGATTTGAATACCATAGAGAATCTGTGGTGTATTGTGAAAAATAATGTCGCAGAGATGTCACCATCCAGTGCTACAGAACTTGTTGAAGCAATAAATCTCATGTGTGTACAGAGCTCTGGCTCTTGTGTGTACAGAGATTTTTGTAGCTTACTGCCAGTCTCTTGTTCATAGCATGCCTAAAAGGATTGCAACAGTGATAAAAAATAAAAGAGATCATACAAAATACTGATTATACTTCAATTACCTTGCAAGTCTATTTTGTTCATTTGTAGCAGATGCTTTCGTTGAGGAATTCCATGAAATCTGATTTTTCTTATTTGAGGTCTTTAAATTTTTTTAATGACTGTGCTTTTCAGCTGACTTGAATTTCGAGTAAATCTGAACTATTAAATTAGGATAAAACTATATGAAAATTGTGGTGGGCAATCTCCCAACAGCGTAGAGTGCGGTGGAAAGCGTACAGTGTATTAGTTCAATGTAATACGCGCGGTCCACTCAGTTAAAAAAATAGGGGCCGATTACAGCTAATGATGAAACCTCACGGTTAAGTTCTCTGAGTATAAGGGTCTTTCGCGTAATTATTCTGGCAATTGTCTAACCAATAACAAACATTTTTATCTACTAATGAAAACATTTCAATTAATCAAGAAAAAAGATTGAAACTTAAAGCTTCAATAAAATCAGATAAAGCCATATAAGTCCCACTGGAAATGGTTAGTTGTTGATGCCTTCATTTCGAAACAGTATGCGATATAGATGAATATACAAATAGTGCTCATAGACTTCTGTTAATTAGCTAGAAACATAATAACCTATGTATTTAATATCTAGTCTCACCCAATTGGCTCAGCGGTGGAAGCTGTAAAGCAATTATGTAACATTTAACAAATGTTGGAAAGTAACATTAATAGTTGTAAACGCTTTTATATGTTCGACTGTGAGCTCACCATGAAGCTGAACCTTGTTGATGAAGCTACTAAGATGAAAATGGGATTAAGCATCCAGAGATTATGCAGGACGTTACTGTCATTATAAATCATCACTTATAGTATAGATATCATGTCTTGTAATATTGACTGTCAGCTTTCCATGAAGCTTAGCCTTAGTGATAAATCCACTAAAATGAAAATTGTATTGATTAATCATCCAAAATCATAGTTGCTAACCTTCTCGATTTCTTTGGGAGATTTTTTACCACTATTTTTAAATAGTCTTACTTTGAATTAAATTTTTGAAGTAATTTTAGTATGAATTGCTAAATAAAAATTAGTGGTGGGAAATCTCCGGAAGGAATCGAGAATGTTGATAGCTATCCAAAGGTTATGCAGGATGTTACTGTTATTATCAATGTCCTTTTTCTATCTTCTAAGTTATTTCCCGCTCTCTAGTTTCACAAAGTTGACAGCAAAAGCTAACTATTTACTTTTTCAGCAGTGGTTTTCCCAAACTATTCCTTTCCATTGGCCCACCTTTTACGATAAAAACATCCTTGTTCTTTTATTATTAAATGGAAAAATGCCTTTTAGTGTTCATTTAGATACAATGCTTAATTATGAGTAAAGGACATACTACTTTTGTTTGTTTGCCCTGTTTTCATGGATTTATGGGTGGGGGTATAAAATACTTATTTTTACAGCATTTTGAACTATTGCGAAAACGGCGAATTAAACGTACTCCGGTCGATCGCCATTAGCAAGCACGACGATCTTAGGTTGGTCCCAGGGCCGAACTCTTAGCCCTTCAGCTATGAGAATGAGGCCTCTTCTAACAGAGTATCTATTGTCTAGAGAGATTTTAAATGGAAATATAAATTTAGATTCTTAACAATACTTTCAAATTTCTTTTATTCAAGAATGCACACGTAGTGACATTCATAAAGATTCTTACATCCGAAATCTACCACGGTCCTTATAAAATTACTTTAACCACAATAAGGAAGGTAATTTATTTTTGCATCTCTTTCGTTTTATTTGTGCTGAACTAAATCCACCGAAAATACATCTCTTTCATGTCTACCAAAGAACAATAGTTTTTTCAGAGCTTTGTGTTTCCTTCTATCTTTTCGTTTATATGTTCCGTTCTTTTTTTTCTTACAAAGATTTAGCTGCATGGAATTAGGTATATAGCAAAATACCAGCAACTTTGATTTTCTTTTGTTATACGGGAAGCTGTTTTTATTAGGAAAATATGAATGTTTTATTCCAGTTTATGCGCTTTGATAAACTGCGTGTTTAGCTATATTATAAAGGTATATTTTTCTTCAAAATTGTAGAAATAAAGATTGTGGAATTTTTTTACTGCATTTCATAATAAATCCTTCGTTTTTAATGTTTTGTTGATTCGATTTTACGAAGTATAATCATAATCAGAACAATAAATGCAGGTAAAATTTTTTACAGTGTATCAATTAAATCAGTGGTTCCCAAACTTTTGACCTTCTATCGTCATTGTATATTAGTGTACCATTAATGCAAACGCCATTGTACACCTTGGGAACTCCTAGGGGTTCCCGAAACAGTGGTTGGGAACCGATGTACTAAATGATTGATTTGTTTCAAGCTTGAATAACTGCAATTGAATTGCAGATAGGAATGAGCCCTTTGTTGCATTGGCCGCCCAGGTAATGTAGTGGCTTAAGAATCATTCGATCACACCTTGGTTCCAGGTTCGAATGCTGGCTTGAACATGGATGTTAACTTGTCCGTCCCTTCATAAGGGTAACGCTGTCCGCCAACTGTGTAGCCCCATAATAAACTGGCCACAATAGCTTTGGGCAGTTGTAGTGGGCAATGCCTAATCGGCAAGTGCAACCCCCCCCGTTTAAAAAAAATGTTGCATTGGTGCTAGAAAAATGGTATGTTTTGAAAAAATTAAGGTGAAATAGTTTCCACTTCATCTGGAGAGGACGTTGCAGAAAAAGTATTATTACAGATTATCGTTATTGAGAGAACTAATACTGTGGTGTGTGGTGCTCGCAATGAAAAAATGAGTTACCGTCCTTCTATAAAGGAGAAGGCAAATATTGATATTTAGTTCTTCAGTATCGGAAGCGTCAATTTATTCCGAAATGTTTAATTATTTTAACTTGTCTACAATTTATTCCTATTTTAGGAACAGTATAGCTAATGGTGGATTTTTATCTCAAACCACCGTTTTATTATTTGCGTTCAAAATGGAATAGTCAGTTATTGGAAACAATGTGCATGCAATATCCAGATACATTAAATAAACCTAAGATCTAGATTGTATAGTGAGATCTGTGATACCCGGTCCCAGATCTCGCCATGTTTTATTGTTAGATGTATAAAATTAACTAATACATTTTAACGATAGTTTGCGACATGATGACTGTGTAATTTAACTACAGTCATCTACGGATATAATGAACCCGTTTATAGTGAACTTTCGGCCATAGTGAACACATTTCCTCAGTACCAATTCACATACGTTAGTAAAGTAGATAGCAATTTTCGGTTTTAGTGAACCATGACTTCGACTATAGTGAACTTAAAAATTTCTGGACGTCAGAGGCCATGTTGTTCGATTCCTACGAAGAGTGTCTCTTTTGTATTGAGTAGAAAGAAAGAGATTATCCTGTTCCGAAATACAGTAGAATTGCCAGTGTCTAGGATAACAGACAAATGCTGAACTCGAGGTTAGGGGTGAGAGAAGGTCATAATTTTTTTCATTGCTGTAACGCATTCTAATCTTTAAAAGCATTAATTAACAAAAGAAGAGTACTTTTGAAAGTGAACTGAAAGGCTCTTAAGTCCTACGCCGATGTGTGTCATAGGACTTATAGAATACTTCTTACCGCAATAATAATAATAATAATAATAATGCTGAATTGTTTATTTTTACTTCAGTTTGAAAGTGACAGCACCTTTTGCTACGTGAATGCAATGTACATTATTTCCATAAATGGGATAAATTGTGCTTATTTTACTTAACACATAGTTCTCGAACCATAAATTCTCAATCATGTATGATTTACTTAACCCATTAAGCGCCAAAGCTCCCGTTACGGGAATATCTATTATTTATTTTTTTTTCTTAAAATATTTTAACGCAATTTACGAAATACACATTTTATATAAACATTTACACTATATAACACACCCTATAGTGTAAATGTTTATATAAAATGTGTATTTAGTAAATTGCGTTAAAATATTTTAAGAAAAAAAATATATAATATATGTTCCCGTAACGGGAGTTTTGGCTCCTAATGGGTTAATGAGCATTCAGTTTTTGTATAAAATTCTATTTTCGAGTTTTATATTATTTTACTGTTCAACATGGGGAAACTTCGGTTTTAGTGAAGGAAACCAACACCTCCTACATGTTGAAAGCCTAGTAACTGAACTTTTACTTTCACAAAGTAAAACTAAACTTTAAAATTTCTGGTGAATGCTACAAATTTTAGAAAATATCTTAAATAAAAAGTTAAAATTTATATACCTTTCTCATACAAAATTATTCATTTCGATCTATTTCCTGATCATATTATATAATTAGTCGTGGTTAAAAACTGACATTTGTCATAAAATTATATTTTTCCTCTCAAATTATTAAAATATTGTTATTCATGAGTAAATTCTCCAGAAAAATCTTAACAGTTTTATTTTATGAAATTAAAACTTTTAATCGTAGGCCTAACGATGACGTCAAAGCTTGGTGACGTAGGAGTTGTTAGGCTTTCTTTATCTAGGAGGTTTAGACGAAACTTGCCGGTCCCTAGAGGTTGACTATATATAGTTTGCTATATTGGAATCATCTATCAACTATAATCAACAACCATCAAAACTATACATAGTCAACTCCATATACCGGAGTTGACTACATATAGTTTTAGTGACTATATATAGTTGACTATATATAGTCCTGAGGTTTATAATAACACATTAAAGCAAATAGTATATAAATCTATAATAACAGAAATTTCAGAAATAAATATGTTACAGACTTGTAGTACTTAATACTTGACTCTGTTTTTGAAATAGTGGCAAAATGATGTCTTTCAAATAGTTTGCCACGTTAAATGCACAAATTCTTGCAGTTAACCATAAACAAATATTTACCATTTTATGCTTCATGAATTTCCATTGGGATAAAATCGAAATAGAATGAAATAATTTCAGTAGTCAAGTTAATAAATATCCTCTTCAGTTTTAAATTTTAAACTTTATTTTGAAATAATTAAGTGAGATCTGGGACATTTTTGCATAAATTTAGTTTCAAATAAAAAAAGTAAAAAGCATAATCGTTCCTATAAAAAAAACTATGTACTTGAAATAAACGAATTTTCTTTTTTCCTTTAATACATCATAAAAAGAAAATTTTAAATACATCAGACAGGCTGGATTTCAAGGGGACTTGAAATCGTCAAAATAACACGAGGAGAGTGTCAAAAGTGAAATATGTTTAAGAATCAGATTATTTTATCTTCCTTCTACCGTCTAATTGAACATAATAAAACAGCTACGTAATTGCCAACATACAAGGAACATAACTGACCACATTTTACAAACAGCAATTTTCAATATAGAACGGCGGCGAAGAGTCCAAGAGTAAGTGCAGAGTAATTTTAAAGTATTTAAAATAAATTATACTTTAAGAAAAGTGGTTGTGCTGTTTACAGGTTAATATATTTGATATTAAAAGCATCCAAATTGATATTCAGATCGTAAGTTTTAACGAAAACACTACGTGAACGGCACATTTTGAAGATATTAAAATTACCTGTTCTTTCTCACGTAATGGTGCTCATCCCTACGAATCAAATGGCAATTCTTCAACGTCGAGATATCCGATAATTTCCCAAAGAGAAAAACAGATAATCAATGCTTATTACATTGCTTGAACCGATTATCCCAGAATAACAAAATGTTTCGTAGATAACACGAGGCACATAATGATAAAATAAATAATTATAGTTTATAATCATATCGAACAAGGGATCTGATAACATTAATGATTACAGTCGAAGCATATACTCAATATTCATAAGTATTATTATAACCATTCCAAAATGAGATCTTATACAGTTAATTAATTAAATATTATGATATAAACGAATATCAGGTTTGAAATGCGTTATTTAAATGAAACAATGAAGAAGTAGTAGAGAAATATGCAATGATTATTGTTGTCATTGTGGAAACTTTTCAGTACATCATGTTGTCAAAGCTATTAAACCAAAATGAGGACTAATTCAGTTTATTGACTAAATATTAAGTCAAAATAGATTCATTACAGAAAAAAATTATATTCAAGGGAAATCGCTATCAATTCACTAGGCATAAAAGTTGGAAAAGTACTTAGCCCAATATGTCTGGGGCATGCAAAATGGCATACGTGTATGTATTTCTTTACAATACACGCCCGGTTAGGCATGCAAAAAATTCGTTTAACCTTCATCTAATTATTAAAACTGAAAACAGGCAAGGATTGCACTCAGTACTGAAAATATTTTCTGTTAATCACTGGAACAATACATATATCACATGCATAATGCCCTTGATGTTCTTCATTATCTGTCTGAGATAGATTCCGCATGTTTTATTGGTATTCATTGATTAGTATGTTTTTCCTTTTCGGTACTTTTTCTACCTTTTATAAAATTACGTGCACACACACATACGTATATGCATGAGTACCAAAGCTTTGCTTTCTTCGGCGTGTAAATTGTGTAGGAGTATATTTTGTACGAGCGTCTATTTATTGTGAACATGCCCGAGAGGCCATGTTAAAATTTTCAGATTTTTCCAATCGTGCTATAAATCTTCGAAACAAAATTAACCTTTTTTTATAATTTGGGGCCGTTTAAAAATTAGGTCACATATAGTTCATCCCTCCACCTTATTTGTTAAAAAGAGTCTCACGCCATCGTACTCCGCTGCACCCCTTGTCTCATGTCATGCTATATTACGTAAACATACATGCACTTGCAATTTTTTGCTATTCCCTCCTTTCTCGTTAACACAAGCTGTCACAATTTCACTTACCCCCTCCACTCTCGAAGCGTAACATCATTTGTGTACTGTCCCAAAGGGGATTTCCGTGTTCTAAATAGCAAATAAATAAATAAACTCTATCTTTTACTTCGTCAACATTCTTTGATGTTGATTATTGTTATTTTTGTTTTAGGGGTTCATTTGCTTCTTAAAATAGAACTACAGATTTAAATTTGTGAAACTATCTTTTTACTGGAAATTTAAATCTAGCATTCCAAGAAATTAGTAAATAAAAAAGATATAAAATATGAATTTTAATTAATTTTCAATCAATTGTGGGAGTTACAAGCCATTGAAAGATAGATTTTTAATCTGGGAAATTTTAATTCATACTCCTAAAATTTTAGGAGTGTTTTAGTGCTCTTTAGACTATTAAGCCACATTTTAAAAACTATAAGAAACATACACATAAAAATATAACTACGACTAAATAATTTTCTAACTCTAGACTAGTAGTTTCGTAAACATAACGAAAATTTAAAACAATCTTCGAAATAATTTAAGGCACCTTTAAGTGTTTCTATAGTTCTGTATGCAGTTCGCTACAATATCTGTACAGTGAAACTGTGCTCTATCTACCCTTTTCTACCCCGCCACTTCTAACTGTTGCCCTTGTTATGTTAAGTTAAATGTGTCCTTTCATTGAAATTTTTTCACATTCCATAGATGGAATAATTCAATCCCACGGTCGTCTTCTCATTGAAATCGAATTACTAAATAGTGTTAATTGGAATCATGCACAACGTATCAGAGCATAGCGATAACCTGCAATTCTATCTCTGCTCTTACTCAGCTGACAGGCAACTGGTAAGTAAATACAACTAACAGCAATTAATTTTCCATACAAAAACGCTTTTCAAAAAATATTTTTTCAAAATTTTTTCTTTTTAATTTTCTCGTAGTTTAAAATATTTGAGCATAAATCATGCAAATGTTATTGTACTAAAATTATGAATGAAAGGAATTCAACCTATTTAAATAGCTCAAATTTGCTTCGTTAAATAACAGAAGAACGTTAGTAAATATTCTTTGCAATGATCCTGCAATTAACAAAATATTATTTAATGATATTGTACCTGAAATTCCAATTTAATGTAAAAATATCTTATGAAATTATGCGAAATTTCTTACAATCAAATTTTTTCAGATTTCCGAAATTTTTTCTCATATTAATAGAAGATAGTTACATTCATGCTATTTTTCTAATGTAAAGTTGAATAAATGATACATCGAAATAGAGTAGTTCAAGTGCAAAGTGTTACATGATGCGTGCATGCATATTGTTCATAAAATAGAAAGTAGAATAAGAAGACAGGGGTATGTGTATCGAAGCGTATTTTTATAGTGCTGTTTAAACACTTTATTGTCCTCCGCCTCCCCCAGACCTACCGATGTCTGAGTGGGAACGGATACATATGCCGGACTAATCGACAGTACAAGCGACATTAGCGTATTAGGAGCGTTCAGGTAGACAGTGCCTTTCAATCCGGAGACAAGTGCATATACATAGTCTATTTAAGGAGATGGGGCTTATAGATGTAATCTTAATGTTAAAGGGTGAAATTTTTACGTTAAAAATTATAAATATATGGATTTTATGCTGAAAAATATTCGGTAAGTGGGACTGGAACACCCAATGAGTGCATTTTAATTTTTTTTTTCAAAATGACGAATTTGCATTACAAAATTGATTGAAATTCGTTATATTTTTATTTACAATGGTTTTCTTACAGTATTAATTTACTAACTTTAAATAAATCTGCATTATTGTTTATTAAATTTCTAATATTCGATGTTACTTTTAAACTTTAGACGATTCGTTTTGTCATTTAAATGTATTTTTACACCTGTCTCTTGAAAGGCGGTTAAATAACGCTTTAAAGTATACACATAAAAATTAATAATTAAAAGAGCAACCGTTTAATTTTGGTTTTATGTTTCTATGCTTTTAAGTAACCCATATTATAGCAAATTTAGACTTTTCATAAATTCTAATAACTCATAATAATGGAGAATTATCTTTCGCTGAAATTTCTAATTGGTACTGTATAAATATAATTTTTTTAGGGGGTTTGAGAAGTAACTATGCATTAAATTTTTAATTATTTCTACTTCATGTTTTACTTAATATCTAAGTGTAATACATCGATATTTCTGAGTGATTAAATAGAGTTTCCTTAAAGATAAGCGTATCGTATTATATAGTTTTAGAAAACTAAATAACATTTTCGATTAAATTGAGATGTGCTTTACCTTTAAATAAAGTTTTTTTTTAAAGTATCGTTAAGAAAATATTTTCAGTTTTTGCTTCTAAGTATATATTTACTATCGTTTATTGGACATTATAAGATTTCAAAGAAATTTAGTCTACTAAAAATTACATTGTTTAGATTTTCAACAGAAAATTGAAAACATCAGGATAGAGTAAGAAAAATCTATTTTCCTAGAAAATTGGAGGTAGCTCAATTTTCAATTTCACTAAAAGCTTTCAGGCAGTACAAGCATTGTTTCTGCTTTTTAATATAAGCTATATAACTTCATTTATAATTCTCTCTCCATATATATGTTGTTAAAAAATACTTTAAATTACAAAATTACATCTACTCCATTCAGTATTTGATAAACAAATTTTGTTAAAACAAGGGGAACTATTTTATTTCCTTGCATTTACTTGCAGCTTTCACAAAGTGAAAAAAAGCATTTAATTATTGAAGAATAGCTAAGAACGTTTTCGGAATATCATCAACCACTTTTTGTAAGTAGTAACTATTTACTCACAATATAGCGAAGGTACTCATCAAACTAGTGTGATGGTATCCCGCAGAGCCTTCGAAAATGAAAACTGCAATTAAACCTCCCCAAGTATCAAGTTCGCCATCTGTCCATGACGCATTCCCCTTCCAGGTTTATGACATAAACACGCCCATCAACTGGAGTCATCTAGTTAAATACCTCGCGTCACCACTGATCGCGCCTTCTGTTTGAGGCAGCACATCTCTTCTGCTTGTTGCAAAATGGCTGGTACGTTCCACAAACTTACCCCGATCATCTGCAACCTCTCTTATGAAAATGAGACTCTCCTCTACAAATGATATATTCGATCAACTGCTACCTATGCTGCTCCGATGTGGGCTTATGCCGCCACATCATCCATAGACAAGCTAGATGGGCGAAAAATTCGTAATGGACACCCCTTCCCCGCAAATACCACTATACGCCGCACAGTGGAGTGGAAGTACTGCTATTGCATAATACCGCTTATAAATGAAATACCACGCGGCTATCGATCTAACGGTCTGGAGGTTTGGGCGATTTTCTCCAGATGTCACGTGAAAAAGCATTAGAACCCCTTAAAAAGCCCTCTGCCCAAGGCAACCTTCCCGTTAGGAAAATAGCCGTGCCTTAATCCAGCGTTTCTCAACCTTTTAACGTCGCCCCCCCCCAACAAAGGCTAACTTACATTGCCCCCCCCCCCTCACATTTTTCAGCAAACATTGTTTTTTTAATCTTAAACAATGAACATTTAGTCGAATTTTCTACAAAATAATGTTATCAGTAAAGTTTGAATGAACATTTTAAGCGAAAATGGATACATTTTTGACTAAAAATGAGAATAAATGAGGTGATTTTTTAAAATCGTGCATCATTATTTGTCTTTGGTTTTTCTCGCGCCTCCTCTGGAAACGCTCTGCGCCCCCCTTGGGCGGCGCGCCCCACAGGCTGAGAAACGCTGCCTAAACCACAATAAAAATATATAAATGTAATACTTTACTTATAATAGTACTTATAAATATAATACTTTAGTTATAATAATACTTATAAATGTAATATACTGCTTATCTATTAATCAATTTTTATCATAAAAGTTTTTTGCATTTTTCACTTATCTGAATGTAGTTACTATAGGGATCTTAGTTTTCTAATGACTTCTGAAGATTAACTTTTCATTCCGATTATTTTGAACTCTGATATTCGTCTTCACTCAGAATCACTTTCTTTTTCTTTTTCTTCTTCTTCTTCTTCTTCTTTTTTTTTTTTTTTTTTTTTTTGGAGAGAGAGAGAGAGACCATCATCGGGTCCCTCTGGAAGAAGTTGTAGGGTCTCACTGCTATAAGGCTTGCTCTGCTTACTCTTTTTCATTGGCCCTTATCTAGAGCAGCTCATATAAGGACACGGCTTAAAAGAAGCCCCCCCCCTTTGCAAATCCATAAAATCTCATTCCAAGCTGGAATAGAAAGTAATTTATTTCAAGCCAGCACATCAAAATGACTTAGAGAGGTAGCACGTGATTCTGTTTACATACTCACACTTCAATGACCCGAAGTCACAGTTGCCAACCTTTGAGAACCAAAATTGGGGAGTTTTTGCTTTGGACACAATTTACGACATAAAGGAAAACTAAGCTGTAAATAGGTGGGACTATTTACAGGACTAAGAAAGGGCAATTTTGGAATATGTGGATATTTTCTTCTTATAGCAAACTTACATCAGAAAAATAAGAAATTACACACTGAATTTAAAATACTGATATTAAATCTTAATTGAAATGAAATCTTATATAACCTTTATCCAAACACATGCACATAATTTATAGTTTATGAAAAATACAAGCGCGATTGTTTGTATCTCTTTTGCGATCACCCATCATTTTATCCAAAAAAATAAATATGGCGCTATGTAAATAAGTTTTTTATAAAAGTGGTGGATGTTGGTTGAACATTTTTTTCTTGGAATAGACACTCAATACTGTAATAATTACGATTATTGTTAAAATTAGGCGCGACAAGCCCCGACACCCCTTCAAAAAGCTTTTTGAAATGTAGATTTTTCAAAAAAAATTAGAAAAAAAAGTTTACAATTTTGTTTTAATAAAGTCATATTATTTTTTTCAAGATAATAGATACATGTAATTAAAATACATATATTTTACTACAATTATACTAAGTTTCAAATCAGTCAATTAATTTAAAAAGCCCTTAAAATATGCACGACGAAGTATTAGAAAACGCTGAAATCTCTTGCCGTAAATGAAGAAACTTGCTTTTAAACCGCGTGTTGCATCTTTTGGATATGAATTATGGTCGAAAAACACGTATCTCATGATGCATCAGTTACTAGGCTATCCATATATATATATATATATATATATTACTGTTTTGAAACAAATTTAAAATTTTCGCTTTTTGGCCAGGATTTTGATACGAATACTCCACTGTGCGCCGTGACCTTCGCATTCGGACGATCCCGGAATATATCTACAAGACGGCTGTAAAATACTCTAGCAAACTTATCAATCCCACAACGAAATCGTTGCTGAGCACCCTAACTGAGATCCTTTTGATGCTTGCAACAGGAAGAGGCCCAAGGCTGTCTTGTCTGTTTTTGCCCCTGTCTGATCCCTGCTTTTCCTTCTCTGTCCACATGGGCGCCGGCAGCATGAGGCAAGGGGGACAATGGCCCCCTGGATTTTTGTATGCAGTGTTTTCCCTTGCTTTTTTGCTCTTTCCAACATGGCAACCATACATTGAAGTAGTCTTTGCCCCACCCCTTTAGCAATCTTTGCCCCCCCTGGAGTAGTCTTTGACCCCCCTGGGAAATATTCTGCCGGCGCCCATGTCTGTCCACCTTTTTCACGTCATCACTGATCTGTACTGATTAGAGATGAGACGGGTTCAGCCCAAGCCCGAAAGCCCGAGCCCGAGCCCGGGCCCGACTCGGGCTCGGGCTCTGTAATTCACGATTGCGTTCGGGCTCGGGCTCGTGAAAAATTTCTCCTTTGTCGAACATACTCCTTGAAACAGATTTTAAAAAGTGATTCATGGGATAAATAGACGTACTTATTTAAAAAAATAGCTGCACGGGGGACTAGAAGGTATGTGAAGCTCCAAAATTTATTGTATCCTATTAATGAAGTAGTTAAATTTATTTGTCTTTGGCTGAAATTTCGGGCTCGGGCTCCAACTATAATAATATTGCTCGGGCTCGGGCGGGCTCGGATTAAAAGTCCTCGGGCTCGGGCGGGCTCGGGCTTCAAAAAATGAGCCCGAACTCATCTCTAGTACTGATCCGGGCCTACGGCCTTACCCATCTCAAGATAAATACCCTATGATGTCTATTCCCATTTTGGAGAAAAGGCGGCTTCCGCTACAGCGCTTATGCGTCCTTTATGTCCGTTCTTCACTCAGTCAGCCAGTCATAAACTGAGAGTGAAAAGTACCGTCTTAAAAAATTACCGTTTACAAAAAGTATTTGCTCGTATTCCGAAATGTTGACAGATACGTTTGAGAGTAGGTAATATAGCATAAGTAAATCCTGTAAACTTACAAAATTTATTGTTTTAGATTGACAGTTAAAAAAAGGATGATCCCTTAGGATAAAATTACAACGCTTTCAGTAGAAAACTAGCAATAGGACATTTTGCATAGTTTGAGAGCAACGAATATTAAAATGTTCGCTTTTGTACCTACTTTTACTTTTAATACACAATGTGTTCGAACTTAAAGCTTCCCTATTTAGACTTGACCTTCGAAAGCAAGGCCTACTAGCTGAAGGAAGGAATCATCCTATGTAAGCCGACGTAGGTGTAAAATCTAAATTTATATAACAAAATTGATACTTCGGTTGCTCATCATTAGTTTATAAAATTTATTATTGCTTAAAAATATCTTCGAAGCAACAGTTATTATACATATTTAAAAATTGAAGCTACAATCACAATTTTTAAGCGACTTTTCAGTGTAATAGTTAACCAAATAAAAATCAAAATAAATATAAGAAATAATAAATTTTATAAATTGATGTTAAGCAGCCAGAATCATAAAATTACCATATAATTTTTTTAATTTACACCTAAATATCTGCTGTATGAAATGATTAATTCGTTTAAACAGCATAGCCTTTTCGCGAAGGTCCCGATTCAGATTTGTGTTCAGTGAAAACTACTGGATGCTATTGTGTTGCAGAAAAAGGTACAGAGGAATTGGGTGAAACAGTATTTCAAAAACTCACCACCTGGTAGCGATTTACAATGTAACGGTTGCTGCTATGCAAATTCTGCCGCCACGCGAAGTCGTGACCTTCGAGATAAATGTGGATTTGTACATTATTTTTTTAGAAAATTTCTTATTTTTAATTCGCGGAAAAGACCGCATTTATTAGTTACCAGAAAATTCAAACGTGCTATAAAAGTAAAATAATCATTATTATTTTCTATTGGCGTTATTAAAGCTACGTTTCTAGCAATTAGATGTAGTGGATTGCCTGTCCAAACTCATCGGGAATTTTGCTCATTTGGAATGTCGTGGTAGAAGGCATGCCTTGCTTGAAAGACTATTTGGGTAATTCTGCGCATCCACGTTGCACCTCGAGGAAACCGACCAAAACTGTAGACTTTTAGATCGACAGCTGCTAAATAGGCCTGACAGCAAGACCTTCGCTCTTCAACCGCCTCACTATGGCCGAGTGGATAAAATCACTCAAAATTATAGACGGCCGAACTTTGAAGTTCCTCGATTCGGATTCCATCGCGCTGTTGTCCATCTAAAAGTTTGGAGTTTTTGTCGGTTTTCTCCAGATGGAACGTGAGTACGCGTTAGAACCCCTTAGAAAGCCACCCGACCAAGGCACACCCATCCTTGGCAGATCGCCCAAGTGTAACGTTGCCTTAACCACACAAACTAAATGACTCAACAGCCATTGACCACAATTAGTACCCGATTCACTGGCCATATGGGAATCTTCGTGGTGGGACCTCTTTTAATCATGCGTGGTATTTGCCGTATTACTTATTCCCAGAGACGAATCGTTATCCCTAGATGATTGACAATGTTTCTTGGTCAGCATCAGTTATCATTAGAAAATTCAGCGTGTTTCACGAGTCCTTTTTATTTTATATATCTCTCTCTTTCTCACATGTGTTCCATTTCATCATAAATACTTTTCTAACAAATAAACGCGGTAGCTGATTTTTTAAAAATAATAATTAGTTGAAGGAACTGTAGACAGATGGCTTGCATCCGTCTTAAGAGTCTCGAAGTCTTTCTACTCGGCATCTCGTATCTGCAAACACCATTTTTAAGGTTACCAAGAGGACTAGATATTTCAGCTAACTATGGAGTAAAAACGTCGATACCACGAGCGTGAATATCGGAATGACTGAATTTTTTAAATTGTCTTAGGTTGTCGTATGCCTATTATCTCCTCTACCTCGAACAAATCTACCTCTAGTCCTTTTGATGTCATCCAACGCCCTAGGTATTTTTTTTACAAAGTGACGTTTATCACGTGCATGGCATTTAACTCAGTCTCTAAGCCTTTCAAATAAAGACCTTAAATATAATAATGTGCTTTTCAAAAGAGTCAGGCAAAATAATTATGTCATCTAGACATGTAAAAGCAAGATGATCCTTTAGACCAATTCTAAACTGATCACCCAGTCTCTGGAACGTTGCAGGAGTATTTCGCTTACCAAAAGGCATTTTTAAGTAATGAAACGTGAAAAAAAAATGCTCTTTTACCCCTCTCTGGAGGGTAAACTCTAAGCTAATGATACCCGAACAGCAGTTCTAAAGTGGATATGAGTGAGATACGTTTAGTCTCATGTAAGAGATTATATGTATAATCTCTTACATGAGACTATATACTACTTATAGACTTACTGTCTGATTAAAGCTCCAGTGTTCAAAAAAGGTTATTCATGAAGCCATTTATTCCGAGAGCCGACGCTAACAAGTATGCTTTGGGAGCGATGCTCCTTAAGGGAGAGGACAAACCTTGTGACACCCCCCCCCCTATTGAATACGCTAGTTGACCCTCACAGATGCTGAACGGAACTACTAAAATATGAAAACAGAGGCATGTGTTGTTATATGGGCACTCGAAAAATTTATGAGGCTGTATAGAGTGACAGGACATTTCACTGGCCTCTGAGGTGACGTAATATCCCAATTTGTTTTGACCAAATCCCGTACAAGTTCTGCCTGTCGCTGAATTTTATGTCAGACCGTCATAATAGCGTTTTTGTTGCAAAGAGGTTGCTCTCAGTAGTTGTAAAGAATAGTGCGGGTAATGTGCCAGTGCTGCGCTAGTTTTTTATTTATTTATATTTTCGAAATGTAATTTTTTTATGTATTTTTGTGTGCTATAATGTGTTAGTGAACGTTTTATATTGTGACATGCGTTGTCGATGTTCTTGGAAGTTCAAGAATGACTAGAAGAGAATAAGTAGATACATGCACACTAAATATGTAATAGATGATACTCGGAATAGATTTGGTGACATATTTATTCAGCACCAAAAAGATTTTTTTTTCCCAGTCATCCAACTGCATCAATGTACATAGTTGTGCAAATCAAGTCACCCGGTATACTAATTAGGCAGTCATCCCGATGCTGTGCAGACGTGAACTTTCAGGAAAGTAAGTTTTCGACTGCAAAGTTGCTTCTGGTATTCGTGCAGGAGTTGGCACATGAATAGCAGTATTTTTAGCAAAAGGTTCGCTAAGTTTTGTGTAATATTCAAACACACCCAGCATCTCTTGGATGCCACCCTCAGCAACAGTAATACTGGTAAATAGGTCTTTGTCGGAGTCGATGGAACCGTAGTAGACGATATTCCTCATATGCCCCCACAGGAAAAAGTCCAGACAGGAGAGATCGGGTGAGGGTGGAGGCCAGAATATGGGCCGACCCGACCAATCCATCCGGAATTTAGCGTCTAAAACGGCCCGGACATCCAATCTGATATGAGGTGGTGCTCCGTCATGCTGAAACCACATACGTGCCTGTATGTGGGCTGGAACTGGTTAAAGTAAATCTGGCAATAATAGTTTACAAATGTGAGGTATGTTCTATCGTCCAGTCGTCTTGACAGAAGGTATGGGCCAATCAAGTGGTCACCCGCAATTCCAGCCGAAACATTGCCGCTGAAACTATTCCGATACGCATGAATTGCTGAATGCTCATACATGAAGGTTGTGCGTATTAGAAATGCCTTCACGAGTAAAAGTGCATTAATAACACAAGTGCACTAAAGTCGGGCTGTGCTGCTAGTTGTTGCAAAAACCAACATGCAAACTCGACAAATGGTGTATAATTTGCAGGTATCAAATCTTGCATTTTCTGTGCATTATACGAGTGTAATCCTTCGTTCCGTAGAACTCGCGAAACAGTCGAGTGGGGCACATTTACGGCACGGGAAACCTCGCATGTTCATATCCGGACGATCTTCAACTCTTTGTAGAATATCGTCTGCAACTTGTACCGTCCGCACACACCTGTCACGTCCCGTGTCATGGATGCTGGAGACGAAGGATCTCGCTTCACTCAAGCACCAATGCTCGAACATTTTTTGGTCTGGCACGTACATTCTCGGGAAACGCTGTCTGTAGAGTCTTGCGGCTTCCAGAGCATTCCCATTCCCAGCCCACACATAAAATGCATGTCCGCCTTTTCTCTAGGTTACTCTACGTCGTCATGCCTGCTGAAATCCTCGGTAGAAATGACGATGTATATGAAAACGCGCGCTTTATATTGGGTTGGAGGGAATGTTCTGTCGTATTTTAAAGAAAATATTTGAATTCATTTATAAAAACATGTGTTTAATATTAATCAATTATATATGCTCCGTTATTTGTTACAACCTGTTGCCATCTTTCAGGTAACCTGTGAATTCCTGTTTTGTAGAAGTTCTCATCCTTGGAGTTAAAATAGTCAGCAACTGCCTTAGAAACACTTTCCAAAGACTTGAATTTTTTTTCCCGTTAGATAATTTTGCAGAGATCTGAACAGGTAATAATCAGAACAGGTAATATATTCTGAACAGGTAATAATCAGATGGTGCAATATCAGGTAAATACGGTGAGTGACTAAGGACTTCCCATCCTAACGCATTCAGTTTTTGCTGTGTCACCATTGCAGTATGAGGGCAAGCCTTATCGTGGTGGAACACTATTCCTTTTCTGGTCGCTAATGCTGGCCTTTTTTCTTTGACAGCTGCATTCAATTTATCCAGCTGATTGCAGTACAGATTCGCGTTGATGGTTTTTCCCTGTTTCAGCAACTCGTAGTACACTGGACCTTTCCTGTTACCCCACAAACAAAGCAGTACTTTTCGTTGATGGATACTTGGTTTCTTAACTGTTGCTGATGATGTTCCTGGTTTGCAGTAAGATTTTTTTCTCTTAATATTCTCGTAAAGAATCCACTTTTCATCTAAAGTAACCAGCCTGTCCAAAAACGGCTCCAGATTGTGTCTAATCAGATGTGATGAACACATTCTTACAAGATCAGACACTGCACTTAATCTACTGACATGTTTTTCACTTTAAATATCACAAGTAAATGATGAGCGGTAAAAAGGGGCACCTTTTATATTATACAGCAGCTAAAAAAACAAAAACAAAATCTGATCGACTCACTAGCCATATGTTTTTTTTTATTTACAAGGAAAACCACCTGCCTATTTAAAATACGACAGAACTTTCCCTCCAACCCAATACTTTCCCTTACAGTGCCCTCTAGCGACCACCGCTTGCTCTCCGTCCATATATTGTATGGTGAAAATGAACTGACAGACTGAAAAACGGTCATAATGGAGAGCCGTAGAAGTAGCCGCCTTATCACCAATGTGTGATTAATAATGTTGCGGTAAATATCTTGTTATAAGGTAAGTCCAAACCAACGCATCGTAGATATAGAGAGCCATACAATTCCTATGTCACGGAACTTTTGCGTCACCTTCAGGTCTACCATCAAAAATTTTATCTTCGCAAATTAAAACTTTAAAAATTTTCTGGTGAATTCGACAAATATTAGGAAATATCTTAAATTAAACATTAAAATTGAAATAACTTTCTCATACGCAATTTTTCAGTATGACCTACTTTCCTCATCATATTATCTAATTAGTCATGATTAAAAACTGCCATTTGTTGAAACATTATATTTTTTATCTCAAATTATTAAAATATTGCTATTCATGGGTAAATTTACCAGAAATTTCTAATGGTTTTATTTTAACAAAATTAAACTTTTAAATGCAAGCCTAATGATGACGTAAAAGCTTAATGACATGGGAGGGACTCGGCTTTCTATATCTAGGAGGTGAAGGCCAAACGCCCAGACCTCTCAAGATTTTACATTTTTTGAATGTAAAATAAAACTATTGACAACGTACAGTGAGAACTTTTTTGATAAAGCGTAAGGTTCACTGTAAGCAACAAGAAACGTAGAGCATAAAATATAAGAATTTATTTTATGAAAATAATGGTTGTAGGAAAGATAAATCAATATTTGTTTCTTATTGCACATATACCTAAAGATTTCTCTTAGTTTAAAGCAAAGCATTTTACAGTCATCTGTTATGATGCTTCCAATTAGAAATATATGGACTAATCAAAAGTCATAATCACAATTTTCCGCAATACCTTCATTAAGTTGTATTCAAAACCCCTCTGAGCTACACGCATCCATTTATCTGAGCGAAACTTTTATATTCTAAATTAATGATGCACGCAGCTGGGAGAAATTGGGTGCAAAAGAATTCATTATCGTCATGTCCCAGAAAAGTTATCACATCACTGCATTTGAAAAGCCCCGAGTTGATTAACTTCCTGGATTTTTACTGCTTGATAGGGTAAAAGGGATCTCATAACAAACGCAATCAAAAGATTGCGGTTTTAGGGCTCTTGAAATGAAATCACGATATGGCAGGGTACTTCACAAAGTTTCCTTTTTCAAAGGTTGAG
This sequence comes from Cheiracanthium punctorium, assembly GCA_038373885.1. Taxonomy (NCBI): domain Eukaryota; kingdom Metazoa; phylum Arthropoda; class Arachnida; order Araneae; family Cheiracanthiidae; genus Cheiracanthium; species Cheiracanthium punctorium. The sequence goes on along the minus strand of JAWZYV010020068.1, from coordinate 41,044 downwards.
TAAATATATGTTTTGCATTTAATTTGTAAATATATTACGCAGGAAAAGTTTTGAAAAATGGTAAACAAGTTTCAAGATCTTTTGCAGTTAATGAAGACGGGTAATTAGGTAACACACTTGTGAATAAGTTTGAGTTATTATGGATGCCTTACGTTAAATCTTACGTAACCAACGTACCAACTTTAGAGTTATCATATTTTTCAACAACTATTGGCAGTTTGAAATAGTTAAAAATGTATTCGAACATAAATGATATAAGACTCTCCATTCTTTTGACATGGGTACTTATGGGACCACACGTAACGTATCGATTTGTAAGAGGTATACCTTCGCTTTGTATCAGTGTTGAAGTATGGTTGGAAATTCTCTAATTGGCAAATACTTGTATAAAAGACTGGATTTAAGAATGAATACACATCTTTTGAATGAAACTTTAAAAAGTTTCATGAAAGAAAAATTTCATTTCTTTTAAATGCAATTTTGTTCCAACCTCAAATAATTTGCACTTTTCTTAATTCCGAAAGGTTGAACATTTTAAAAATATTATTTAAACATGAATTCTGGGTATTTCATTAATGCTACCCTATGTGATGTGTTCGTAATTTTGGGCATATACACCTTTTCACTTTTGCATATATCAGTAAGTGAAGAAAGGTGCTTTAATCTTTACTTTTATATATCTAAATGGTATTTGTAAAGTTTTATCAGAATAAAATTACAGATATACGTCATTGAACTTCAAATATAGTTCAGTACAATGCATGTATGTTATTCATGAAAATTTGAAATTTAATCATAATATATCATTTTAAAGGTGTATGATGGAAATTAATAACAACAATCTGGATGAGAGATGGAATTTTAATTTTAAATCAATAGATATAAGAACAAACATCTTTTAATTTACCTTAAATTTTATGCATATTTTAATTTTTAAAATTCTGTTCAGCGCACTAATAAATTTTTCATGTTTATTTTTATTAAATTTTTTCAAACCTTAAAATGTTGCTGATGCTGCTCCTGAGAAATTTATTATTGCAAAGCTAAAGATTCTTTCTGTCGAGAAATCTTTAAATACGAGGTGTTCCAACTGTGACAGATATTTTTACGGGGGGGGGGGGAGGAGGAAAAGAAAAGAAAAGAATAAATAGTTTGAAATTAAAATGGGCAGAAAAAAATACATGCGGACCAAGGACTACTATTTCAGAGAGGAGCACTAGCAAACTAACAAAAGCAAGAGAAAATAATAGAAGAGTTTACAGCACTGACAATAACTTGTGAATGTAAATGTATCTTTAAAGTAGTTTGTAAATTTACCATAAAATGCTTCATCATAGCAGAGATTGATTTCTGGCATGGTTTCGGAAGCCCCTCCAAATAGCTGAAACAATTCTGGACATATAATCAACCACTTTTTGAAAACATCATACTTTTATGCTTTTTTTTATCAATAAACCACCCCAATTAATCACCAAACTAATATTTTGGATTAAAGACTTCTATTTCCTAACACGAAAATTACTGCTTACTAAAAGTGGTCAATTGCATACCCGGAATTGTTACAATTATGCACCAAACTATTTTAAGTTTAAAAATTTACAAATTTTCATTTTCATTTAAAATAAGAGCCAAATAAACTTATTTATGAAAAATAATAGTTAACTATGAAATAGTTACTCTGTACCTGTTACTCTGCGATTTTTGGCGTAGGAGAGGGAGGGGGGTGTTAGGGGCTTATGTCACTCTGCCTCATACCCTTGGAGCCTTAGAAGAAGGGAGAAAAATTTCACAAATCAGCACAATAGTGTATTTTTTATTTCCGGAATCAATCTAAACAAACTGAGCCCCCTCCCCCCATTCCGAAAAAAGAAATGAATTGCGACGCTCCCCATAGCGTAATCCTTATATCCACATCTTTTTATAGCCAAACGATATACTCTCATTCAATTATTCCTAAGTGGAGTGAAGTGAAGATATACTCTCATTCAATTATTCCTAAGTGGAGTGAAGTGAAGATATAATCTCACTATAAATAAATGCTCTGACATAAATATTAGGGAAAAAACAAAAATACTGTGGAACATGTTTCTTGAAAAATACAGACTGAAAGTAACAATCGAAAATTAAATAATATAATTGCATGGAGCTATATGAAAGTTGCTTTCTAAGGTATAAGAAAATTTCGCAAGAGGGGCCTCCCAAAGAGGCATTTCTTCTGGGCCTCCATCTCTGCAGATCGGTTTCTGTATCTTTAAAATCTACGTTTTTAGTAACATTTTATATCATGAAATAGAAAATCAATTATTTCAGTACAACAAACTTCTGCATTTAATCAATAATCATAGTTTATCTTTGGTTTTGTATATTTATTCATGAAATTCAATAATTTTTTTTTCTGCTTTCCGAAATTTAATAATACTTTTGTAGTTATGATTTCTGATCATTATTTTCTGATCAACAACATGGTTTAAATATTTTCCTAAGCTACTGATATATATATATATATACAGGGTGTCCAAAATTAAACTTGAAATGTGCGAGCAGTCTGTAACATAAACTAAGTAGCGGAATTGCATGAAAATGGGGTAATGGCATACTGAAATGATGAGAATTTTATTGAGGAAAAAAATATGAGTTTTAAAAACCACCCCTAGGTGGCTTATATCTTTATTGAGAAAATATAAATAACCTTAAAGTTTACAAACATGCTCGATATGATGTCCAACATCGACTGCTACTATCTGGAAGCGTAAAATCGCATGTTCGTCTGTTGAAAGCAGCATGAACTGGGGAATATTACGCACACGTCGTTCTATTCTTTAAGGTCGGAGAGAGATGTTATGGCATCACGGTAGACCAAGGCCTTGAGGTATCCCCACAGCCAACAATCCGAAGGATTCAAGTCGAGCGATCTAGGCGGCCAAGCTGTAGGAAATTGCCGGCTGACGATTCTATCGTCACCGAAATGGCGGCGAAGCGCTTGTTTCACACAACGGGCGATGTATGCAGCAGCACCATCCGGCATGAACATGTGGTTGCATCAGATCACCTTGCCTAGAGAGCCGGATTAAGGGATTTCTGTACTAATGAAGCATATCGTTGACCGGTGATGGTACATGTCGCAGGCCTTGCGGCGTTGGGCTCTTCCAAAAAAACGGACCCACAATGAAGGTTGCAGTAAAGCCGCACCAAACCGTTATATACGTAGAGTGTAATGGAATTTGTAGGCATTGATGCGGGTTCGTAGCAGCCCAAATACGTCAATTGTGCGTGGGCCTCGTCGGTCCGCAAAATGTTCCATGGTCATTCATCCTGGAGCTCAACTCGCACGAGAAATTGCACCGCAAAAGTTTGTCGACTGTCCAGATCAGCTGGTAAGAGCTGCTGCACTGGAGACAGTTTATAGGGATAATAGCGTAAGACCTTTTGCATAATCTTATGAACCGTGGAACGAGTTCGGTCAATCGATGCTACAATACGCCGAACACTAGTGCTGTCGATGGTTTGCTATATCCTGTTTTCCTCTATTTGCGCCGCTACATCATCCACTATCTGTGCTGCAACACACCTTCGTCCCCATCCTGGCAAAATCGCCAATGTTCCCGTTGCTTCAGATTTCTTAATCATGTTTGTTAGTCCTTGAATAGTGAGTGGACGCTTTCGTAACCACTTCAAAGACCGAAATTTCTGCGAAGTCTCCATTTTGGTAAAACAATTTCTCCAGTAAAACTCGTTCCTGGAGAGCCAACCTCGACTTGGGAACGAGTATGACTGAGGTTCGCCTCTCGCATCTGTATATCCCGTGGGTTGCTGCACACACGCAGGATTACTACGGTTACGACATTTGCATATGCCAATACTTTACACAGCACAACTCCATCTAGTGGTGGTTTTTGAAACTTATTGTTTTTTTTCTCGATAAAATTCCCATAATTTCATTCGGCCATTTCCCCATTTTCATGCTATTCCGCTGCATAGTTTTTGCTACAGACTGCTCACAAGTTTCGAGTTTAATTATGGACATCCTCTCTATATATATTTAAACACTCAGGCATTATACAGCCAGTTCCATGTTTGAACGTATATACATTTTCCCCCTTAATTTTTATCACTAATTTACAATCATTTACAAGGAAGGCAGTAAAACAGCGTACTTTTATGTAGTTGTCACGACATAGTGTTTTTTATCAGGCAGGTCATTACAACCGAGAAACCAATCAGCTGGTTTTATGGAAGTAAAATGCTAAGGGAGTAGCTTTTTCTATTACGATCGCGATAATGAAATTTTGTTTTCCCAATTAACTGAAACGACGTGGATCATCAATGCAAGACATGAAATTTTATGAAAACATATTAACGAGCCTTTTTTAATGTCACAGAATGTAGATAAATATGAAGTGTTTGCAGTTTAAACTTTACAGCTATAATCTTTCTACCTCCTGTAAATATTTTCCTTTTCTTTCTTTTTTTTCGAGTTTAACATTTTAGCTATCAACACTTTGATTATTCCTTTTACTACTGATCTGGCATTCATTAAAACATGTATTACAATTCATTTCATCAGTACGCGGAAAAAAGCGAGTAAAATCCGTTTCATGATAAACAAAAATTCAAACCAAATTAAAGATAAGTTATCTATCCTTAACAAAAGGTACCATGCTTTCATTTAAGCAAAGTTCAATAAAAACTAAAAATTACAAATTTGATCTGTCCCAGATAACTACATTTAGACTTTTGTTAGCGATTGTCCCATTCACGCTTTAGTGTAGTTTTTTTTTTTTTTTACCAGTATCTTCTTTGTGGTAGCTAAATCATAATATACATCTACATTTTTATCCTACACCAAAATTATTTGGAATCTGTAAAAAATCTGAATAATTCCGTTATAGATGGTGATTGTACCTTATTGCACCAGTTTTCAACTCGAGGTGCTCTCGTATTTTCACAAACCTTTATAAGATAAGAAGTGCACATAATGCTGGAGAACAGTGGGTAAAAGTATATTTTTCTTTCTTTAAATAATTCTTTTAAACCATGCGTGAGGCATCTGTGAATCATGAATTCAGCGTATCACTCTCGATGCAAACAAATGACGCCCTTGCAGCAATCACTTTCAGATGAACGGAAATAAAATTTACATGGGAATTATAAATTCATATGCAGATTTACCAAGCTTATCAGAACATTTATACTCTGTTCCAATACATTTGCTTCATTCTGCACATTGACATCTACAACAATATGTGTCAGGGTTGTCAACTCTGCCGGGGAAATATGGCTAGAATCAAAGCGAAAAGTGGCTATCCTTATTTTGTCCTCAACATCCAGACAATTCTAATCGAAGATTTATTTCTCTGCCGCATATAGTCCAAGTTTTTAAAAAGATCACAATGGTGAAAATTTATACCCTCGAGCTGCTGCATTCGCATTATAAAATAAATTTAAATAACGTTTAATAATGCATAAAGAAAACTACAGATACGAGCAAGCGCAACGCAGTATGATCTATGACGGTTGGAAATAGCTAGAAATGTCCCGAAACTTCTTCAAATAGAAATAATATGGCTGAAATAGATTCTACTAGCTAAGTTTATATTACTATAGCCAAAAACTATCAATGATAGAAAGAACTGAACACGTTTAGAGGCCACGACCGAAATGTTTATAAGCCGGTTTCTGGCAATAACGCTTGATAACCTGCAATAAAACCGAAAAGTAAACAAAAGTACGGTTGTAGATAGTACTGCGGCTATTGTCTTTCGGTTAATCCCCTCCTTTTCGCTATTCATGGCGTAACAGCTTTTACCGACTATCATCTTTTAGGATCCCTCCTCCAACTCCATCGCTATTAAAGGTGGAAGCCGCTAGTAGCGTCTGCCGCGTGATAACAGATAGTGCTTCCTAGACATAGAAAACCTAACTGCTAAGTCAACTAGAGATGGCCAATGATTCGATGAGCCGAATCAGTGATTCGAATCTTGGTACTGAGGGGCTCAGTCTTTACACTCACTCTCTACTGATTCGAATCTCAAGCCCTCAACTGTAGGGAAATACATTCCAAGTGCGAAGGGAAGGAAACATTATTTTCCCTTTGCCGTTCCCAGAGATTTTCCCTTACTCTTTCAACTCTTTTCGACTCTTTACGACTCTTTTCGACTCTTTACGACTCTGAGTCGATAGATGATTTGAAACAGTAAATGAGTGGGTGTGGGTGAGTTGGTCACTGCGTTGGTGCAGCAACGAATCTTTACTGATTCAGTATTTCGCTCTGTTTCGGTGATTGTATACGATCGTTGAGATTCGTTAGTTCTTCGAATCTTCTATCGACTCAGAGTCGAAAGGAGTCGAAAAGAGTTGAAAGGATGTTTCATTTAATTGGAATTTTTTTTTCGAATCTTCTATCGACTCAGAGTCGAAAGGAGTCGAAAAGAGTTAAAAGGATGTTTCATTTAATTGATTTTTTTTTTTTTCGAATCTTTGGTGTTTCATTTCTTGGTTGGTGGTCGGATTTAAAGTTTTATCTGTCTGTGGGTGTGGACTCCACACCCCGAATCCCCCCCCCCCCGAAAAAAAATTAAGAAAATTCAAGTATCAGAGCTATTTATAATAATGATATTTTCTACAATCGGAAACATTTTGTCACCCCATCCAAATATTACATGCCAATTCACGCCAATGCTCGTGGAAGAGCGGTAGGTGTCTCAAAGTTGTTTAAACCTTTTTCCCTCGGGGGGACTCCCTCCTTCCAACTTGTCTGGCTGGTTTAATATTTGTTTAAAATTTAATGAAACATCCCTTTTCTACTTTTAACTTCAATATATGTCCCCCTGCCCCCACCCTCAAAAAAAACAAAAAAAACAACGGAACGTTAAGTTTACATGGTGGCGGGTTTTCATGTGAAGGGAAATAGAATGAAATAAAGTTAGGATTGTGCTTGTCACTTTTAAGGATACAGGGGCGGTATTAAGCGCTCTCACAAAAGGACTTTGTAGTTAGCAAAATAACATTTCGCTTTATTGCTGCAGATTTCGTTTAAGATATTTTTTTTTACCTTGTTTGTCGTTTAAGGGGAATGATTTTATTTTCTTTCGTAATTCAGAGAAATACAAAATAGGGTCTAACGCAGTGGCGTAGTTAGTGTTATTGACAGTGGCGTAGCCAGGATTTTATTTCGGGGTGGGCTGGGTATGAAATTTAAAGATAAAGTTCAATTGTAAGCTAAGTAAAGGGTCTCATTTTTTTGGGGGGGGGCAGCCAGGGGCGTGGCCCGGGGGGGATATCGGGAGATATCCCCCCCCCGAAATGTTTGGATTAGTGATGAAATTCCGTCTATTTATACACATATAAGTTCATATCCCCCCCGAAAAATTTTCCAGGCGCATATCCCCCCCCGAAAAATTTTCCTGGCTACGCGCCTGGGGGCAGCAGCCCCTCAGTGGGCTGGGTATCAAATTTAAAGATAAAGTTCAATTGTAAGCTAAGTAAAGGGTCCCATTTTTTTGGGGGGGGGCAGCAGCCCCTCAGTAGGACTGGGCCAAAAATCGATAAATATCAACATATCGGTTTTATTTCAACATTAAATATCAGATATTCCCATTTTCATTTCAGTGAAATCTCGAATTCGATAAAGGTCAAAAATACAGGCCGGCCAGGGGCGTAGCCAGAAATTTTTCATGGGGGGGTCATGACTACTGCAACTCATATATATGTATACGTGTGTGTGATAATGTACTGAAGAATTTACATTTTGTAGGGCAAAAAATTCCTCATGGGGGGCTTATGACCCCCCTAACCCCCCCTTGGCTACGCCTCTGAGGCCGGCGATAAGAAAATCCTGAGATCAATACCAGCTTCCAGCTTGTGATGCTTTTGCTACTGCTTTCTTTCCGTTAATGACGATGCCGGATCCCGGAAAAAACAGCTCCATGGTTTATTAGTCTAATTACCATAATTAATTAACGTATAACTCGGAAACTATCCACCGGAGCGCGTTTTTATTGATTCTCGACCCCCCCTAGACTCAACACCCCCATCGATACATAAAATTTCGAATACTTTGACACCAAACTTAACCTTTTAATCTTACAGGCCCAGGGGGTCATACGAAGCTCCCCTATATCTTCAATTTGGGCATTTTAAACACTAGCCTCCTCCGACGGCATCTCCAAAGTCTGGAAACCATCCCAGAGCCAATTTCTACATGTTTGCAGTCCTTTTAAGCCTCAATCATGGTTAATTAGTCTAATTACCATAATTAATTAACGTATATCTCGGAAACTATCCATCGGAGCGCGTTTTTATTGATTCTCGACCCCCCCCTAGACGTACACCCCCATCGATACATAAAATTTCGAATACTTTGACGCAAAACTTATCCTTGTAATCTTACAGTATTTTCATTTCGGGCAGTTTAAACACTAGTTTTACTCGAGCAAGGAGAGAGAGAGATGCTACCTGCCCGAGAACTCAGAGGAGAAGAAACCCGATGAATGGGTGAAGGGTGTTTAAATAGTACGGCTTTCGGCGCAGAGAGAGGGAAAATTTCTTAAGTTGTTTTATTGATTCAAGATTCGAATCACTGATTCGAATCATCGAAGTAGTGAGTGAGTCGAATCGCCCATCTCTAAAGTCAACAAACCCTAATGACCTTCTATGATGATGCCATCACAATTTTATTTTCATAGTGTAAAACTATATGAAATTTCTGGTGGATTCACTATTGCACAATGACATTTTAATGAGTTGAGATGGAGAATTTAATTTTACGACAAAGGAAAAAAATTAACTGTAACTTATTGCATAATGAAATAATGAAAATAGATTATAATGAAGGTTTTTGTATCACAAAACTATTTAAATTTTTATCCTTAACTTAAATAATTTTCTAATATTTATAGCATTCACCGGAAATTTAAATAGTTTTATTTTATCAGACAAACTGTGATGACGTCAAAATTTAAAGACTTGATTGTCACGTCAAAGCTTCAGATGTCAGGCTTTTCTATATCTAGGAAGCAGTGTATCAGATCAATACCTCCTAGACAGAGAAAATCTGAGAATAGAAGCGTCTACGCCATCATAGTTTGACTTCCACAAAATAAAACTATTTAAAATTTCTGGCGAATGATACAAATCTTAAAAAATATCATAAGATAAAAATTAAAGTACCTTTCTGATAAAATATAATTTATTATGATCTATTTAAAATTTCCTATTCGTTGTAAAATTAAATTTTCTATCTTAAAACATTAAAATGTTTTATGCGGGAGTAAATTCACAAGGAACTTTCAATAGTTCTACTTTACAAAACGTAATGTGTGATGACGTCATTTTAGTGGACCTAGTGATGACGTAAGAATTCCTGTTCTCGGGCATGGTATTTCTAGGAGGTGTTGATTAGATCGACTGTTCTTAGTCGAATGTTGAAAATCTTTTTCCTACTCCTTAAAAAAAAAAAAAAAAATAGTTACAGAAAATGATTTTGAGATGATCGAAAGCGCCGCCATCTGTTGTCAGATAACATCATGGCTGCTGTCTACAACAGGACATTTCGACTAACTAGGACAAGTTAGGACATTTCGACGAGTTAGGACAAGTTAGGTCATTTCGACTAACTAGGTAAAGTTCGGGTAGCTTGAAAACCTTTTGCCATGTATTGTACAACAGAAATCTGACTTTGAATGTGATGAAACTGTGCATCTGATTTTGAATATGAAATTCAAAAATAATTTAAGCTATTTCGAGAGGGATTGGGTTGTTTAATACAATTTTTGATTTTAAGCTGTACATTACGTGTCCATTAAGATTTATATCTGTAATACTTTAGAAAAGAGTGATAAAGACTTGTTTAAAACAGTGGTTTCCAAGTTAACAAAAAGAAAGGAACAGTGGTTCTTTTCTCTTGTAGTAGTAGCATGAGCATTTAAGTGCACGCGTAAAAAACTTGCAGAAGCTTTACGTTAAATTTGCGATGTAAATTAATCAACTATGTTATAGAAAACATTGCATTATGCGTAATAAGGCTTGCCGTTGTATTATAAAACAGAAAACTTGTTTGAAGAACTCCTAACATAATAAGTTAATGAAATAACAACAAGCTTTTGTTCTACATCTGTTTCTTAAGTGTAACGTGAAGATTATTCATTTAGTTTTTTTTTTTTTTTGTTGTTGTTGTCTCTGACTTGTGACCTTTTTAATTCATTGGGAGATGTGATTAAAATGATTTCTATTCTTCCAAATTTTATTTTGAGTATAAAATTGTATATTTTTTTAAAAAAAATATGCATGTTTTTATTTATGCAGTGAAACAGTGTCTGTTCATGAATATGGGGTGTCAAAAACCAGAGAATTAAAGGTAGTGTAAACAGCCCGTAATAAAGAGAAGAAAACCCATTTAAAATTTCAAAGTAAGCATTTTATGTTATATTCATGCATTCCCGAAAATACTATTATGTATGGTGCACATTCAACCACAAATCCCACCTACATGATTGCTATAATAATTTTAAGCACAAATTTATGCTTGTATTACATTTAGCAATCCTGTATTTCTACACCACACATATGGATGTCTTTAATGCAACGCAGACTTTTTAATGTCACAAGCATCTTTTCGAAATGTTAAGTATTCATAAATAGTACAATTTTAATCTGTTATTCTAAATCAATTTTATAAGTTCAATTCTTAACAGAAGAAAGGGAAAGGAACAATGATGGCTAGGCACAGCTTTTAAAGAATCAACAATGAAATTTAGTGTTTGAATATGAAAATTTGAATATGAAACATTTTTTCGTGCTTGGAAGGGAGTTATAAAAATAATTTTCTTTTTTCAAAATTGGGCATTTATTTCAAGAAATAAAAAATAACCCGATTAAAAAAGAGCTGTATAAACAAAACAGGATCAGTATATCACATTTAAAACAATAACTTTTTGTGAACAGTAATTTTTTATTTAAAATTGCAAAATCTTTAAACTTCTACCATAATGCGCTTGCACTTTGTAAGCATGCTTCGAGCGTACACAATACTCGCGATAGATGGTTAATTTATGAATAATTTTCAGGAAATTCTGTTATATAATCAACACCTCCTAGATATAGAATGTCTTTCAATTCTACGTCACCAAACTTCAACGTCATCACTAGGCTTACGAAAATGACGGCATCAGTTTTAATGTGTCGAAGTAAAACTATTTAAAATTTGTGGTGATTTCTACTATTTTTAGAAAATATCTTAAATTAAACACTAAAATTAAAATACCTTTCTCATACGAAACTATTCACAATTATCTATATCATATTATCTAATTTGTCATGGTCAAAAACTGCCATTTTTCGAAAAATTATAGTGCTATTTATGCACATATCCACCAGAAATTTTCAATAGTTTTTTTTGTTATTTTTTAATATAACGTTTTTATTTGCCTAAGGATAACGTCAAATTTGGTGACGCAAAAGTTGTAAATCTTTCTGTACTAAGGAGGCATTGATAAAATTAACTTTCCTTAGCAGAAAGCAAGTTTCTTAAGTACAGTTGCACAGAGTAATCAGGTTGTAATCATAAAAAAGTAATTATAAATATCTGAAGTTGGCAGTTACGGGGAAACGTTTGTGAATGTTCTTCCAGAAATGGGGACACTACTATAATTTAAAGTACAATATTTGTCCCATAATTTTGGGGAAGTTTTCCGCTTTTTATTTCAGTGTAGTTAAAGTTCCTATTTGTATGTTTAACACTAACTGTTCACCAGAAAATTGTCGAAATCTGTACATCACTTATGAAAACATGGGTAAGCGGAAAAAATAATTCAAATATCACGACAATAGGGCACATTGAATATAAATAATACATTTAGCCATGTTACAAACTGTTACTACAATGCAAGCACAATGAAATTCTTAGTGCGCACAGATCTGTAATTGTCTTTCCAGTTTTCCGAAAAATTTTACAAGGAGAAAAAAACTCAAAAATCGTCATTCTACAACAGGTTCTTCAAATTCATACGTTATCTCGTAATTGCATTAGGAGCTTAATTAGGTTTGTTTAAAGAAACAAATGCCTGGTTTGAGCAGTAGAGTGCTTTGAAATGGGGTATTTTAAATAATAACACCTTGTGCGTTCTTTTATTTAAAACCATATTTAAACTTTCATCTTCTGAAGGGTAAGTTATTTTTCGAGGATATTACCCTAACAGCTACATTCTTAGTATCGAAATAGGAAATGAAAAACGGGAAGTTTATCAAACACTAAATCTTTTCCTGAAATAAATAAATCTTTAGCACCTTCCGTGTGGCAGCTGCGAGCATCATTAATTCAGCACATTCATGTCGATGCAAATAAATAACTTGCAGGCGTGTGGGAATTGTAGATATACCCGCTTAAAATGCATCACGGAATTCTAATTTTAGTTGCTGAATTTTGAAAAATGTGCCTGAATTTTGTTTTGTGTATCTGCATTATTAATTCTGCTTCATCCCCTATTTCTAAGCCTCTACCTATTTGAAAATAACATAAATAGTTGTTTCCGTTTTGCAAAAAATGTAGGTAGTGATATCCATAACAGGGTTTCTGTTATGCAGTTTCAAAGAACATTCAACTCAAGTACGCCTGACACAATTAATTATATTTTTGCTATTTTTTATTTTAGTGTATAGTCGTAAAATTATGTAGTTTTAAATAACAAAAGGTGTATTAGAAATAGAGTAAAAATTTTATCTGAAAAGTTTTTAGAACGTTATATTCTACGTTTTAAATAATATTTTTTTATCTTATATATATTCATATTATAAGATAAAAAAGGCATAAGATAAAAAAGGCATTATTAAAAAATAATATATATATCTATTTAAACAAAATTTAATGAATAATTAAAAAGAATAATACAATTAATACAATGCTACTACTGCGTTGTGGGAACAGCATTGTGGTGTTCAGGTGATGATAGGGAGAATAAATCTGTTACAAATATATTGTTTCGAATAAACTTTGAAATGTGATCTATATCGTACTGCTTTGTTTTTGAACAGCAAGTGTATGTTTATGTAATCTTTCAAGAGTAATCCTACTTGCTTAGTCCAGGAGCCAAAATGACGGATTTGAGATATTTAAGAACCGTACGAACAAATTTTTAAATGAAAAAATGCAAAGACATAATTAGGGATTTCTCACGATACTTCAGTACATTTTGTATTATTTTATAAAAATTAGTAGAAAATCACCTAAAAAATAGTAGCAGTAATATGAAATTAATTTTAATACAATGAAATACTACAGCATTATTTGAAATAAAAATTTAAAACAATGAAACTAGTAAAAAAAAAAACAAAGGGGAAGCACACTGGTAAAACAAAAGGATTGTTTTACCAAGTATTGGGCGGGGAATACTCCTAAAATCATAAAAGGTGCGCTAAACACTTATTACAGTTTTCTATATTCTTCGTATTTTTCTGTTTCTATATGGAACAATTGAAGTTAAAAATACTTTTCGACATTTTTCTTTTTTTTTTTTTTTAAACAGATCAACATTTTACTGGGATTGAGCAAAAAACCCTAACACGTCCTTAATCAAGTTTTCGGACTGTCGAAGATTTGGCAAACTCTTTTTAATAGAGGCATTACTATTTTTCAATGTTTTTGAGTAACCTTGTTAAGCTTCTGAATCCTTTTAGGCCCTATGCGCACAATTAATGACGCAAAAATTACCTATACTATTGTCCAATTATCACCGATGGGTATACAAATTTGTGCACATGAAGAAAACCAATATTTCTGGAAAATTTAATAATCAGGATTTTTTTAATTAGAAATTTTATTTCAATTTTAAAAGAAAACTCATTTAATTCTAAAGGAAAATTATTTAATCAGGTCTGGAAAGGTTAACTTACATGATATAAAATAATTACTCTTGCACATAGCTTTAGTTTACCATGTTTCATAAATATTGCTAGGTGGTGTAGTGGCTAAAGAACCATTCTATCATGACTAGGGACCGGTTTTGATTCCTGGCATGTGCTTGGGTGCTAAGTCGCCTGTCACTTCATAGAAGGTAACGTTGGCTGTCCATAGCGTGTGCCCATTACTGAATTTCCAATATGCCTTCGTCCAGTTGTAATGGCGAAAGCCAAATCGGCTAATACCCGCGCGTTAAAAAAAATGTTTCATAATATTTTCTTTGCATAAGAGTTGCATGTGGCTGGCGTGCCGCGCCATGACCATCCCTGTAACATAAAGGCGAAGGGTGTGGGGTAATGGTGAAGTGCCACACTTTGTGAGAAATGGGATAGCCGGGGTGTCAAAAACATTAAACACAAACATAAACGGGTTATTCGTGTTTCACAGTATCAATTTTTCGCAGTCTTATCTTGAAATAACAGACGATATCAAGAACCAAACCTCCAAATTTTGATATCGAATCATCCACAATTTGATTCAAAGGTTTTTGGCGAGATAAACAATTTTTTTTTTTGCCCCACATTACTTGGGGCAAAAACTAAAAAAAAAAAATGCTTTTTTTTGGCCCCAAATCGTGAGCTCATATGATTGCTTTTCATATGAGTTCACGACACACTGGTACCTGTTTGTAGAAAAATAACAGAAAGTTTGTTCGAGAAAAATGAACGACACATCTGTTCTAAAACAGCAGATGACACCTCTCATCAACATAGTAAATATACCATAGTGCTGCGCCTAAGTTTTCCAAGGGGTTTAAGAATAGCCAAGTATCCGTGTAAAGAGTACCAGTGAAAACGGATGGATCTTAAAGAGGTGGTTGTGTGGCACTCGTATAGTGTGATCATGACAGCAGTGTTGCCAACTCTGCTAGAGAAAAAATGGCTGAAATCAAAGTTAACAGTGACCAGAAATGGCTACCCAGCAAACACACACAGGTTTTTTGAACGTCTGTTAACGTTCAGAGAACCTGTTTGGGTTTGCTGGGTAAATATGTTTTCAAGCAGAGAAAAAAATTATCCATTCGTGTTTACGTCTAATTTTTTTTCTACTGCTGAAATATGAATGTACATGGATTTCCATCTTCAAAAAACTTCGGCATTGGCTGTTTGCCAAAATCTACTAAGTGGCTAAATATGCAACATTACGTAACGACCCCAATACCTCAATTATGAGGTATTGGGGCCGAAACTAAATATAGACTGTCACACTGAATGAGGTTACAAAAATTACTGTTTGCAAAAAGTGGTTTGTTGTATTACGCCCATTTTGGCAGCTCAGAATATATTGAATAAAATAAATAAACAAGATCTTCCCTATGTTGTTTCACATCTTATATGAGTCAGTCTGTATGCAGATTACATGGCTAAATAAGATCAATCAGGGTGTCTGTAAACTCCTTCTATGAAGAATATTTTGCTGCGAAAACGGGTTAGAAGCATCTTTGTCAAATAGACTGTACATAGGATGCGATTAAGTCTTATCACGACGATTTCTTTATCACGACGATTCTTTTTCGTAAATTTAAAAACAAAAAATGAACGACGATTCTTTATCACGACGATTCTTTTTCGTAAATTTAAAAACAAAAAATCTCAACAAAGCACAGTTTTTCTTCAACAACAGCAAATTCAACGGTTGAAATAAGTTACTTGAAATATACAAATCATTTCACTATTTATTCAATGGTTTTTGCATTTTCATTAAAGAATTACCTTAAGTCCAACTTGTGCATAATCTATATCCCTAAGTAGTTAGCAATTTGCTCAGCCTTTTCTCTTGCAGGATGCTACTGATAGCAGTTAAACTATAAGCACCCTGTATATACATAGAGTGAAATGTAATTGAATTGTTTTTGTTGTCCGTGTAACATAATTATAAATGCTACGTACATCAATTTCAATAGGATACAATGTGTAACACATAGTATATAATATTTTCTTAGCAATCGGTATATATTTACTACAGTTAGATCACGACGATTAAGCAGAAAAACAGGAATTATAAATATAATACGGCATGACAAAATTTTACTAAATGGAATATCTAGGCCTTTTAACGCTACATTTCCATTGTCTTAATTTACAATCTTTTTTTTTTCAGCACTAGGGTGGTTGTTTGTTCACGCCCACATTTTTGTCTACGCGACTTTGTAGACATGAACTGTCACAATGAACATCTTTTCTAATGCGTTTGCCAGATAACGCCGAGATTGGGGAGGGGCAGTTATAATCTTGAAAGTCGCACAATGTCGCCATTTTTGATAACTGATCGATAATTTTGCTGCCAAAAAATAACTTCAAAACCGAACAAAGCTTGGCGATATCTTCCGAATTTGGATATAAACTAGGAAAGTATAGTTGGAATATGCCTGGGGAAGACTGTAAAATAGTTTTAGAAGGCGTTTTTATAGAATTAAGAATAGAGTTATAGAATTCATTTACAAATGTGTGTTCTATGAAACAAGAAAGACAGACACGGCACACTCACCATGGATTATGATGCCCATTTCAAACAGTACTTAAAATGGTGAAGTGCAGTTGGAATATACTTGGCGAAGATTGTAAAACAATTTCAGTAGGAGATTTTAAGATAGATTTAGATTCCAAAGCTATGCTCTATGGAACAAGAAAGAGTTGATTCCTATTTTAACGCTCCATACTCACCCCAAAGGAAAAAATCGTCGCACTTTGGCGAGCTTTGCAGTCCTGGATCTCTAGGAGTTTTGCACAAGTTTCAACTCTCCCACAAGGACAAAGTAAAAACGAAAGCGGGCATATTAGCGATAAACACACCAGTTAAGGAATTTGAAGACTCTTAATTATTAAAACTATATTAACTGGCAACCCAAATAAATAAATAATGCTGTACTTACATGCTGTTCCAAACCGCCATTTTTTGTATTACGGTTGCCGCATAAATGCAAAAAGTCGTTATGATAACTGAATATGTATAGTTATCGACCCTTTGGCGAGAGTGGGTGGGTGGGGAGTTAAGGTAGGAATCAACCAACTAAAGTGAACAAATTAGCTATAAACGCACCAATTAAGGAACTCGGAGACATTTAAATATTAAAACTACATTAATTGGCAACACAAAATAAATATTTAAGTAATAGAATGCTGACTTAAATATTG
Source organism: Cheiracanthium punctorium (assembly GCA_038373885.1). NCBI lineage: Eukaryota > Metazoa > Arthropoda > Arachnida > Araneae > Cheiracanthiidae > Cheiracanthium > Cheiracanthium punctorium. The sequence goes on along the minus strand of JAWZYV010020068.1, from coordinate 23,959 downwards.
TTTCAAATCGCGATTTTAATTCTGAACTACGGCTATCACATAAATATGAAAAATCGTCCTGGTAACTGCATATGTTTAATTATCACCTGCTTGGCGAGGGTCAGGTCGTTAAAGTAGAAATCAACCCAAGAAAGACAAACACGGCACACTCATAGATTATGATGCAGGTTCCAAATATTATTTAAAACTGTGAAGTACAGTTGGAATAAGCTTGGCGAAGATTGTAAAACAGCTTTAATAAACGATTTTAAGATAGATTTCGATTTCAAAGATGGGTTTTATGGAACAAGGGTGAAAAATACGGCGCTCTTATGAATAATGATTCACTTTCCAACTTAATGGAATAACGGAAGAAAATAATGAAAACGTATGGATTATGGTACGCTTTTAATATATTGCACTTTAGTGCATATTTAAAATCTGAAAGTGTTTAAGATTTTCTTACTTCTTTTTAAAAGATTAAATATATGGACCTCCTTGTGAGGCATGGTCATGTCAAGAAAAAAATATTATGAACAATGTAAATAAGAAATGAGCAATATGTATATAGTTATAAATGAGATAAAAATAAAAATAATAAGTTATAAATAGTTTGAAATTGCTGGAAAGTGTTAAAAATCTCAAAGATCATTCTTTTATCCTTTCATACTTCCCTTTTTTATGCTTTTTTTCGTTATTTATTTACGAGAGCTCGAATTGAATATGCCCATTAAATGAATGCATCTCAACTGTCAGTGAGCAATTAACCGTTCCCTCTTCACTTCATTTAATATATGAAAAAGCCAATTAAAGAACAACTATAAGAGTCGTTTACAATTAAGAGCCTCATAGATTAAAGTGCGTCAAGCATCCAGAATGTATTTAATCTAATTTCTGTCCTTCAAGAGGGATAATACTCTTTCTTAAAACAGTAATTAGTTCAGCATTCCAGAAATATTTCAAGACAATTGAAATTGTGTTCTCAAGTAGAAGTCAATTTGTTATGTTGTTGCTGTTTTTTACTTTGTGTTTATGTAAAATTTAAATTTTAACTTTGGTTTATTAGTTATATAAAATTTAATAAGCATTTAAAATTGTATCGTTTCAAATTTCCTGCGATAAAGTTTTAATTTTGGATGGCGAAAAAAAAAGAAAGAAAAGGAAAAGAAAGTAATACTAAGGAAAAGCTTTATAAATTATACAGTTTAAAGTAGTTGCAAAGAAGTTTGAATTAGCATTAAATTGATTGTAACATTAAATTTGAAAATTATATTACATTTTGAGAGGCATGCTTTACAAACCTATTCTGTTATAATTTAGATAATATGAAATGAATATTATTTACAGTCGTTAAATATGAGATACGAAGATTTAAACATGATTAAAGTGGTTTTTCATTAGCTGTTGCAACTGTTATATAAAATAATTAAATAATGTTTTACTTATTTAGATTTCAAAGCACGTGATGAAGTAATTGTACCACCATGACCTAGCTATACATCGTAGGCCACGGTAGATAGCTGAGGTGCGAAGATCCAAGGTTCTGGCCTAACTCTCTTCTGTCGATGTAACATTCGGAGATTTTGGGTGGTTTCCTCCAAATTTAACGTGAATATACGTTAGAAGCGCCTTAAGAAATCTTCCACCCGAGGCACGCACCCTAGCAGATAGGCCACACTTAACTTTTACTTAATACGGCACACACATGTTCAAGGTAACAATCAGTGCATTGGAATCATTTTGTGTTTTCGATTTGTTTTTACATGGTTATTAACCTCTTTTTTCCCTGTATATTCGATAGGGTACTAGAGGTACTAGATTACCATCCCATTTCAGGAATGAAGTAGAGATTAAGTGAATGTAATAGTGACAAAGCTGATTTGTGTGTGAAGTTATATTCAAAACACGAAAACGATGTAAATAAATAAATAAATAAATAAACAACCAGAAATTAAAAAATGTATTTTTAATTAAATTAATAAATAGTTAACTAATCTTTACTATCCTTTGATAAGTTGTTTTGATCAATTCGAGTTCTCCGGCTGCTGTGTCGGATAATTTTCAAGGTGAATAAAGTGATTCATTATGACTTAACGGACTGGTTTTCTGTAATACTTCAGATGCTGTTTACTGGGTGGTACAGTAATTGCTTGGATTTTCGCGCTAATGCACCAACTAAAATTAGAGTTCAAACAGATTGAAAGTATATGCCTACTGGATAAATATTTATATAGATGGAAGTATAAAAACATGAAGATTAACAATTTTAAAAAAGAATTTAGGAGAAAAACGTTTTTTATCGATATCTTTTTTGACTTTTATAGAAAAATGTTTTAAAATATTCCTTTGAAACCTTTACAGATGATTTCGATGTGGCGATATTTTTCACACAAAAAGTGACATTTAACTAATGTGCGATAAAAGAAGCTTGGGTTAATAAGCGCAGCTTGGTGCCGAAGGTATTAACTAAGCATCAATAATTGACGTATAACAGCAGTCAAACTAAACTTAAGTAGGAGACCGTTTTCGGAATGTATGACATGCTGTTATTAGTGCTAGAATGATTCGAGTACTAACTCTTATACGATGCTTCTTAATGATTATTTATTAATCAATCTAGAGTTTAGACTCATATTGATATCCTGCAATCTAATTTTTAAAGAATTTCTTTTACCTTACGCCTTGGCTGCATTTGACAACTGCGTTGCGTCATGCACTTGCTTGCTTAAGTTACGGATGAGGACTATGCTTTGTCAAGCGAATTGTATAGTTTTTCCTGAAGATTATTTACCACTATTTCTTTAAAGTAGTTTTAAATATATTCAAAAGGTCATAACAGAGTATCAGCAAATGATCCCCCTACCTCCAAATATTGTACTTCATGATTTTCTATCACCTCACTGGAAATGAAGTCTGTACTTCAGTCAGTCAGTTACTAATAAAGGAAAATCTTCCAGAAAAACCATACAAAATGACATCTATGATACATTCCAAGTGCAAGAATACCTTCAAATAAATCTGTACCCAAGGGTTTAAGTAGGAGATAATATCGAATTACCTCGATATGTTTTACACATCGGTGGCAGTTTCAGATCATGCTTTCATTGGTAAAAATTGTTTGTTCCGCTACCTACTATTATCTCTATTGTTTTCTTGCCTTTACTACACCACAATGTTTTTTGAAACGACAGTCAATTAATTTAGTCTATATTTTATATATTTATGTTTATGAAATACAGACTTATCATTACGTACAGTCATGAAACAACTGGAGAAGAATGCCATTTTGCCAAAAATTAAAACTTTCAAAATAATAAAGACTTCAAGTCAAAAGTGTTCTTTAAATATATTCAACATATTTAAATATACATCCAATAACATTTTTTAAAAAACTAAACATTTCAAATTACGTGAAAGTTAATTTCAACATCTAGAAACGTACCCTAGTTTGACTGTTGAAATTAGATGTGCTTCCTTAGAGAAAAGAACATAGAAAAAAACAGCATTTACCCAGAGAAAAATAAATTACTATGTCAAAGTTTTTTATTAGTTTCTGAGTACAATAAGAATGCATTTGCGTATTTGGCCAAAAAAGAATGTCCATAGATTTTCAGAAGAGGTAATAAAAAAGTCCGATTTTCCCTTCCCTGTTTTTATTCACGTAAAAGAAAAAATGTGTCAGACAATTTGGCTTTTAGGCTTTTTTTTTATTTGCCCATCTTAAAAGAAAAGTACGAAATATGTTGTGAAATAAAATAACAAATCTAGTAAGTACTTTCTGGGATTATTGCCTCTGTTAAACTCCTTTTTATGCTACTGTGCAAGGAAATTCACATTTTCACTAGGCAGAATGTCTTTATTTTTTTTTCCGCTAAGCAAAAATGTGTTTAGGATCAAATTTCAAACCTTAATTAAATGCCACAGCAGGTCAAGTAGGCCGGGACGCAAAAATTATGTCACAAAGGACTTTAGTAAGACTGCGGACTCCAAATTGTATTCATTGAATAACCTTCCACCTCACGAAAGGAAACTTTTCAATTTATGGCTACTAACATAAAGTGTTCATGAAACTCAGTTATGGAACTAGGTGTAGCCAAATCGTGGCGCATGTGCCAACTTTAGGGCTCTGGTTTATTATCAGTATATTGTCTACTTATCGTTTCCACCGCCTTGTTTTGAGACTGATTGAAGACTTTTGAAATACTTTTGTGTTCTGAAATATTTTGTTTCTTAAAATTTATGATGCTAAGTCAAAATAAAGCATTTGTACTATCCAAACTAGATTGTCATAAAAAATCCTACCAGCTTTGATGCCCTTCCAACTATCCGAAAAATTAATGCTAGAATCCTCATCCTCAGATCAATTTCAATCTCATACGTTACTACCTTTCTTTCCCTAAAGGAAAGAATATCAGTATTCACATTTTCCAAATCTGCGCGCGAACGTAGTAAAGTAAACGTGCTGCTTAAGTTCTATGCTGTATTTGAACTCGTCGTGCATAAAATTGAGCATGATGTGCAAAAGGTTGGCCATTTTTGTTAGACTTGGATCTAAAGATTTGGACGTATTTTAAAATGAAAATAGAAAAACAATTGTTGAAAAAAATTTTCGTAACCAGCGTAAAAATTGGCAGTTATGAACTCGTTATACTGTCATAAATAAGGAGACGAGCCTTTACTCACAGAAAAATATTTGCTGACGGCAAATCATGGAAACACATACAACACATATATGCACCGAGTTGGATTTAAAAAAATGTAGACGGCGGGTTCGAAGTCCGGCCTCACAGGCCTACCACCAGAGGAAAAGTTGCTTCCAAACCCCTCACTCTCTGAAGCAGATCTCTTCTCTTGAGCTGCCCATCTATTAGGCTCATGGATGGGATCTCAAGTGGATTTCGATCCCGTGGATGCTTGTTTTAAGTGTTAGAATGTTATGAGATTGCTCATATCACTATAGTGTCTAATTCTAGAGAGCCCTTGAAACACTTAGGGATTTATTCTTTCTATAAACTCAGAACTGCACATTATCAGAGATCTATAGCTTCTTATCGAAGACTTTACGAGACCGTTCAAATCAAAAGGCACAGGAGAGATTCAAGCATTAAGGGGGTAAAGAAATGGAGCATCACACGTATATCTATAAGCACTAATTGTTCGTAATTATTTGAACAGCGTCAAATCGCCCACCTTCAAAGGACGCCATAAAGGACAAAGTAATTAGTTCGTCAGATATATTTTTAAGTATGTTTGATGATAAATTTCTATCGCAAAGACCGAGTTTGATTAGTCTTTTTTTTTCATTGGAAAACCAATGCCTCAAGGTTGGTGTCACATTTTGAGCCGCTTCTGATGATGTTATCGATGACAAAATAATGGAACTCAATTCTTATAACCAAAAAACTATTCTGTCTTAGGGGGCATGGGATATATCCGTGTTTTAATAGTGTAGTAATTTTAAGTCGATTTTCTTAAAACAAAAAACAGTAAAAAAATCTGAAGCACTTTCATATTTTAAATACGCACTAAAGTGCTATATATTAAAAGCGTATCATAATCCATGCGCCTTCCCTATTTTCTTTCCTTATTCCATTAAGCTAGAAAATGTATCATTATTTATGAGTGCCCCGTATTTTTCTTCCTTGTTCCATAAAACACATATTTGGAATCGAAATCTATCTAAAAATCACCTACAACTATTTTAAGATTTTTCGTCAAGCATGTTCTAATTGTACTTCACCGTTTTAAATACTATTTGGAATGTGCATCATGATCCATGAGTGCGGAGTGTTTGTCTTTCTTGGGTTGATTTCTACTCCAACGCCTCGACTCTGGCCTAGGTGGCGATAGTTTAATGTATGCAGTTTTTGTGTTTATGTGGCGATCTTAATTTAGAATTAAAATGCCTATTTGGAACAACATGTAAGTACAGCATTCCGTTACTTATTTATTAATTGTGGGTTTCCAATTAATGTAGTTTTAATAATTAGGTGTATTGGGATTCCTTAACTGAAGCGTTTATCATTTACTAGTTATTTATTATCATAGTTATATCATTATCAGTTAGCTAGTTTGTTCACTTTAGTTTTCATAGTTTTGGGAACGTTGTAACTTGTGCATAACTCCTAGAGACCCATGACTGCAAGGCTTGGAAAAAAGAGCGGCGATTTTTTAGGCTGGAGAAAATGGGGCGTTAAAATAGGAATCAACTTTTTCTTGTTCCATAAAGCACATCTTCGGAATCGAAATCAATCTTAAAATCTAATACTGAAACTGTTTTACAATCTTCGCCAAGCATATTCCAGCTATACTTCACCATTTAAGTACTGTTTGGAATGGGCATCATTATCCATGAGTGTGCCTTGTTCGTCTTTCTTGTTTCATAAAATACATATTTGGAATTTAAATCTATATTAAAATCGCCTACTAACACTATTTTACAATCTTTGAAAGTCAAATTTTAACTATACTTTCCTAGGTTCTAGCCGAACTCGGAAGATATTGCGAAGCTCAATTTTGAAGTTATTTTTTGGCAGCGAACTTGGCGATCGGTTACCAAAAATTGCAAACCTTGTGCGCCTTTCATGATTTTAATTCCCCCCCCCCCTTCCCGCCTCAAGGTTATCTGGCAAAACATGTCAAAAGATCTCCACCTTGACAGTTCATGTCTACAAAACCTGTCTACAAATCATGTCGACAAAATTGCTTAGACAAAAATCTGGGACTGAATGAAATAGCGCGCCAGTACTAAAAAAAAAAACGGTACTTTTCCGAATTACGCTATGCCATTGCTGTATAAAATGCGACGAAATGCTAGATTGCATTTGTTTCAATACCTCTCACAAATTATTCATTTTGAGATTTACGTTCATTTTATAAAAGTCTTTAATTTATATTATTAAAATATTAAGTACGAATATTGTTGTTTTTTCAAATTTATTTTACACCAGTATCACAACTGCTAACTTTTACACTTTCTTTCGGAAGATTTCTCACGATAACTTAAATTTTAATTTACCCTAAAACTACACCTGGAAAATAGATGGTTGTTAATCCTCTGGAAAATTCTAAAAAGTTCCAGCTATGCTGGATAGCCGTAGTAATTCATTTTCAGTATTGCTTCAAGTGTGCTCTGTTGCTCTTTTCCATTAGCTAAATTAAAATTTTGAGAGCACCAGAATTTTTATTTTATTTTATTTTATTTTACTTTTGCAATGCTTTAACAGAAATTCAGTTCAAATCAGTAGTATAAGAAATGTCAAAAACAAAAGAAACGTTTTCCTAAAGAAAACACATACATATGTGGAAATGTACCTACTTTTTTTATTCTATGATTAATAATTCTGTATGTAATCCACGTTATTTAGTTTGCGACAAAGTTCCAAACACCAACACGTTATACAAGAAAATACGCCCGTATTTTTGATGGATTTTCGGGTTACCTTGTGTTTTCATGTAATATCACAGAAAGTAAATTTTCTTATTCCAAAAGACAGCATACTTTTGCACAGTACTTCAGATACTTTGCTGAAACATGTCTACTGGTGAAGTCCAATAATCTTTGATGTACAGCTACGAATAAATAAATAAACATACAAAACCACAAAACTGTGTTTTAAATTTAGTAGCAACTGAGGCATATTTACTGCATTTACATCGCAAACAGACGAACACACAAAGGGAGCCATAAATAATTTTTAGCGTTGTTGTTGGGTTCCACCATGGCCGAGTGGTTAAGACACTATACATGGCAGATGCTTAAGTGTGAAGGTTCTGGGTTTCGGCCTACAGCGTGGATGTCGGTCTAACAGTCTGAAATTTTGGGCAGATTTCTCTAATTGTAATATGAATACGTGTTATAATCCCTTAAAAGACCTCGGCCCAAGGGAGCCCCTTTAGGCATATACCCCTCCTGTAGTTTTGAATTAAAATACAATGCACACAACCTTGTTGAAAAGTTACGAAATATTACATTATGATGTAGAATACATTTTTATTTTAAATAACACGCTTAAACCCAAAGAGCGAAAAAAAACGATACATTGCGGAGCAATCCATTTCTATGGACACCTACCGGTATTTCCGCGAAAGTGCTTTGTAAGTAGTCTTTTTTCTCAGAATTCCTCTCCTCGCTTCCTCTTTTTTTCTTAGAACTCGCCTTAGAACTTTCTTAGAACTATTGTTATATTTCGCTACGCTCTTGCGATCGAAAAACGTGTAACGTCTTGGGTGTGGAATGGTAGCGTTGAGAATTACAGCTAAGTTCCGTTTACAGGATAATAATTTATTTATTTATAATTTTAAAACAATCTTGATTAAATAGGATGTTATATACACGTAAATCAGAGTCCATAGAACTTTCAATAGAAGACCAGTCCTTTCACACGGGCAGAGCCCTACTGTCCACAACCGGACTTACAAAAAACAGTTCACAGGGCAACGCCCTACAGTCCTTCGATCGGACTTCAAAAAATTGTCGGCGGAGGCCTTCTCTCGACCTCACCTCTCCAGCTCTTTCGCTCGGACTCGTCCAACTCCGGGGCTCTCCTCCGGTTCTTCTCCCCCCCCTCATCTTTTCATAGATTCCTTACTGGATATCTCTAAAGACGGGGTGGATTCAAGGATTCCCAATTGTTCCGTACATGGCGCCTGTACATCTCTGCTAGAAGGCACCTTCAGGTCACGCTCACGTAGACGCGATCAATTTCGGCACTCCTTGAAGAAGCGGTTCCTTTGAAACAAACTGTCTGGAAACACGACACCAAGTCTGTCCTTTTGTGCGGATCTGGGAAATCTTACAAACGCTCCTGAACGAGAAGCTCACTTTTGATAACTGGGCCAAAAATCGCTCCGACTGATCAAATTTCGGTCGTTTGGTTTAAGCTTGACGTTTTTTAAAAACTGAAAATACTGAACTTCTAAATTCTAAATAAAACAACCTCTTTCTTTATTAAAGCGTATTTTATCTCACCGTTTTGTTTATTACGTTTAAAAAAATTAAAACGTCAAATTAACACCAGTTTTACATTGTACGATGTGGGTAAACAAAACATATAACTATTTTTTTTTCTTTCAAACTCTTATATTTTTTATTTACCAAACACAGTTTTCCTTCCTAAAAGCAATTGTTAATTTAAGTCGTAGCATTATTTGCCCATATCACAAATGAGTTTACTTTGACAGTAAACAAACTTAGCAAATCTGTTTTTAAACAAAGTTTGACTTTACCTTTTGTTTTTTGCTTTCGCGGAAGAGTGGTTTAACAGAGATTTAATAACAAGCCGTAATAATGCTGTAGAAACTGATTTAAATATTTAAACTGTTTTTTTTAGTCATCAGTGTAAACAATGATTCAAAGTCTTTTAATCCTTTAACAAAAGGCTGAAAATGAGTAAAAAAGGCTCTTTTGTGTATTCAACCACGCTATTTCAAAAGCTCCTTTTTTGTCCTAAATTATGCTTTCTTTGATTTTTAACAATTTTCGCTAAAATATTCCTCAAAAGAAGATGACTTTATTTTTTACTAAACCCATTGTTAAGCTTCACCCCCTCCCCCCCCCCCCATTGCTATCAAGTATGAAAATAGAGGTTGAGCCTGGATATTTATGGATGAAGAGTGGAGCAAGTATTTTCATAAAGATTGTAGAAAATGTATGTACGTCACAATTTCTTTATCGTGGAGGTTAGTGAAAATATCTTAAAGCAGTTTGGTTTCACGGGATCATCTATGAGAACAGAAGGTGTATAGGGTGCTTAAACATAAACAAGAATAAATGTAAAGCAAATTGAGGTGATACATTTGAGTAACATCTGCATCAAAAGCCATAACTGTTAACCTTTATGTAATATAGCTCACCACTTTTTGTAAACAGGAATTTCTTTTTAATTATATTCTCACTCTTACAACTTTTAAGAATGGAATATTGTACAGTGATAATTTTACTTTATTGTACAGTGATGTTCAAAAGTTTAAAACCACACAGTAAAATCAGGTTTAATGGAATTCCGCACCAGAAATATCTATTACAAATTTAAAAAATAGCCTTACGATGTTACTGAAGTATAATCAGTATTTTGTTCGACCTCCTTTATTTGCTGCAATCATTTTAGGCATGATATGAAGTAGAGACTGGCAGTAAGCTTCAAAAATCTCTGTACACCACACATGCTTTATTGCTTCAACAAGTTCTGTAGCACTGGATGGTAACATCTCTGCTGCTTTATTTTTCACAATACACCACAAATTCTCGGTGGGATTCAAATCTGGGCTGTTACCTGGCTAATCAAGCACTTGGATTTGAGTAGCCGTCAGATAGTCCTTAACAGTCCTTGACCTATGACACGGAGCCCCATCATGCATGAAAATGGAACATCTGTGCACCGTGAAACTTCAACTTGTCACGTAACAAATTAAGGTACCGACTGCCGTTCATCGTGGTTTTAGGTGGCAGGAAATACAGAGGAGCAGTACCAGACGCAGACATTGCACCTCATATCATCTGGCTTGGAGGGTGTTTCAGTGTTGGAATCGTATATCTTTCATAATAGCTTTTCCCAAATGGACGACGAATACATTTAGCAAGTGCAGAAAATTGCTGCACTCTTGACTTATCGGAAAATAACACTATACTCCACTGTTGCTCGGTCCAATTCTGATATTGTATGGCGAAAGTCAGTCATTTCTTTTTAATACTTTGAGTAAGTCGAGGTTACCTTGCTTGTAGCGTTGCCAGGCGTCCTGATAAACCCGGATATATTTAGGCTTTTTGATTACGTGTCCGGCCAAACTTAACAGTGTCCGACTTTTGTTATGCTTTTTACTGGTGACTTTGGCTGTGATTAGTAATAAAGTACTTGAATGGTTTGGCATTCGATGTTATTTATATTTCAATAGAATTTAACAAGATTCATGGTAATAATCAACAAAGCTTAATTTTACATACAAGTTTTTTTGTTGTAGATATTAATACTGAGACAAAATCCTCAATATTGTAGGCTGTCCGGCCTTTTTACCCAGTTGTCCGGCCAAACTGGCTGGTCTGTCTGGATATTTGGTTTGGCGACCTGACAACCCTATTTGCAGGTTTGCAGGATAATAAACCAAAATCTTTAGTCAAACGTCTTGAAATAGTACTCGAACTGACGTTGATACCCTTTGCAGCCAGAGCAGCTCTAATTTTATTGCAGGAGATTGTCGGAGACTACGACTTTTAATAATAGGATTACGTCCATAACGTCCTCTCCCCTTCTGTGGACAGCAAATTGTGTACAGTAATCTGTGTACAGAAATCCGTGGACAGCAGTCTCTGTTAGCAGCTAATTTCGAAAATTCTCCATACAATTTTTAGAACTTACAAAAATAAATGTTCCGTTTGCCGTATTCTTCTATTGATCTTTGTTTTTGAGATATTTAATTTTGAAATTAGGGTGTTATTTGCTGGACACCTAGTACATACTTTAGCTCTTGCATTAGTTTTATATTATAATTTGCCTAGTTAAGAATTTAAATATGCAAATCCAGTTTAAAATTTAATTGAGTACTCTTAAATTTAAAATTAATGAAGTTTTAAAAGTTGTGATAAAAGATTGTGATTATCATGCTTACTTACAAAAATTGAAAGTTCTCCAAAAAGATTGACCACTGAAATCGAAACATATCAAAATGTCATAAAATTAATAAAATAATAATTAACAATTGAAAATCTATACTGTCTCTGTTTACACAAGTGTTTAAATGCCAAAAACACAGTTTTTTAATTAAAATGATTCCAACCTTTTAAATAAAGTTTTGCTAAATAAATAAACTTATTTACTTTATTTAATTAAATATACCCATAATGAAATAGATAATTCTTATTAATTTTAGCGGAATCAAAATTAAAAACAGAATTCATTAATATTAAAGGCATCTTACTCTATATAATTTTTATTCAAGCACATTTCCTGCATGCCCATGTCAAAACAATTTGTTTCCCTACCTGAAGAATTAAAATATTTAGACAGTAATCAGATTTTAGTAATTAAAAAAGGCTTCCCTGATTTAAAAGCAAACTCTTTTAGAGAAAAAGAACTCTTTTAGTGTAATTGAAGATTAAAATGTAATCCTATATAGTAGGTGTAAAAATGGAAGTGAACTTCTGTGTATACAAAATGTTTTACATGCATTTTAGATTACACCTTCTAATTAAATAATGCAAAAATAGGTTTTTTTTCGTGGAACATCTTTTAACTAAGTAAAGAATTAAATTGAATTTTTGCCTTATGTATATTTCGTTAAGAAATACTTGAGCTTAAAATGTAAGAGAATAGTATTTTAAAAGTCGTGTTAAGAATTTAAGAAGTTTAGCCTTTTGTTTGGAAAAATGTCCTGAATTTTAGCTTTATTTTATTTTTATTAATTTGTTTATTTATTTTATGCTGATTTATCTAACAAAACATCATTTTAAAAAATTAAATCTGAAACTAAAAATAAACGAACAGCATAAAAAGCGGAACCAAGCGTGAACTGATTCGGTTTCCCATCTGTTCTTCCCGTGCTGGATACATGAGCTTTTGAGAAATCGTGACATTAATAACGGTGTCCTAGTGCACAGATCATTTGTTTAAGACTGTTTACATTTTTAAATTTGTTTTAGTGTTATGAAGAAGGATGTTTATAACTACGTTTGCAATATTGCATATCGGCCAACAACCGTTCCGTTTTTATCAGAACATCTTTTATAGCTATTTCTGAACAGTTCGGTTTTTATTAGATGTACTAGCTGCGTACCCGTTCTCCGCACGGTGGGAAACGCATATTTTCCTTACACATATATAATTCGAATTCAACCCAGTAATGCGGAATCTCAAAACGTGAAAAAATACTTGAATCGTGACTAAAAGTTGACGCCATGAGTGCAAATTTTAGACGATTGCAACATGACACAAAAACTACGTCAATGTGACTGGCGATCAAAAAAGAAAGAACTTTATGGTATGCAGACAAAACTTTTCTCTTTCGAAAAATGCCTGATTTCTACATCATATAATTCTCTTTGTGAGGTTTAATTTATATCATTAATATATAGTATACACCACATAAATAACATTACATGATGTTGACAACAATTTTATCTTGCATTTTTCAAAGCGTGGACAATGCATTAGCGCAGTTATGTTACACACAACTTTATTAAATATTACCTAACTTTAAAAACCTACATGAAACAACATGATCATTTACGTTTAAAAGCCAAAAATGTACCCTGCTCCGATGAAAATCATGTCGCTTTTGTAAATGAAAACGTTCGTGATGTAACTTCTGAGAAAAAGCTTATTACCCTTATTGAACTCTTAATGCAGTATCACACTTGTTACATAAAACTGACGTTTACCTCACTGTCAATTTGCGATAAATAAATAACTAATTTCATTTTTCATTTTTTACAGATTACAGTTGACCCCTTTATAACATGGGTCTACAACACGAATTCTTAGAAGACGACGAAAACATTACGATCGTTTTCGTGTAACACGTTAAAAGAGACTCGTACAGCACGGTAAAATGAGACATATGTTCTGATATTATTAGCTCCTGTAATTAACATTCCTTTTGAATGGCAACACCAAACATCATTGCATTTTTACGGAGCGCAAATACGTTTTGCCGCGATTATACCGCGCAGTCCGCACTCCAGGTGGAGTATAGCGCAGGACCCGTACAACACGGATTCCTATAAAACGGAACGTATCTACCGTAATATAGGGAATATACTGTAGTTGCATAGTGTCAAATTCAATAGTTAAGAAAATTCTGGGTTACCGTATTTAGTAATATTTCATCTTACCTTGGTGGCCGAAATGTATTAAAACCAAATATTCGAACTGTATCAAAAGTAAAATTTACTAAAACTAAAATTGTTATTTTTGTATAACCCTCAGAACAACTTCGGAGTTTGCCATCTACGACGGTTTTTCATGACGTGACAACTGATGCTTGCGTACAAGGAGAGGATAGGGGGGGAGGATAGCCAAGGAGAGGATAGTGGGTCACAACCCCCCATGCGGAGTTTTTTGTCATACAAAATGTATATTCTTCACTCCCGTAACATTCCCATGAAAAAATGTTGGCTACTCCTGCTTGCATATAAATCTTTTTTTTTTCATGTATCAGTGATCAATATACTTCAGGATCAGAATCTCCTCGGTAAAAAAATGGTCTAAAAAATCTGACACCAGAAAATTCACAGTGGGGTTACACAAATACGCGCCGGACATACGCTCTTGCTTATGTCCGGAGGAGCAAATATATTAGAGATTATGTGCTGCTCCGAATAATCTGCCAGCAAAACAGCAAAAATGACGTAAAAAATGACATCCACACACGAAGGAAATAAAATTAAAGATATGTAGAATTGCATAAAAACTTCGCGTTTTCACTTTTTCGAGTCTTAAAAGCTGTAGAAATGAGTGGTTTCACTTAATTGTTAAATTTAACAACTTAAGTGGCAACAATGGATTCCGTTGCTACGGAAATTATAGCAATGTTAAAAATAGAACATGAAATGAGGTTTTCATGTTTACTTTGCTAGAACTGCCATAATGGCGAAATTAATGCCGCCAGTCGATGGCCAATAGCTCAAACCACAAATTAAACTTGGCACTAAAGGCAATACGCAATACTTTGTTTGGCGGAATTAAAAAAATATATATATCTATGCATACGCTAGTGACATCGGTTCATCTCAATTGTGGAATGGGATTAATAATACGTACAGAGCTGCACTCCATTTGAATATTTTTCGACAACTTTCCTAAGAAATGTACTAAAGTAGGAATTAACATACATTTCGTAAAACAAAAAATATATTAGACAGTATTAATTACGCCTTTCTAACAGCTTTCAGTAAATGAAACTTCCGTAGCGCTGCTTTAACAAATAAGAATCAATCATTTATTACACAGTACTTCGATGGGAGTTGAGTTTCGATCGAGGTGTCCACAGATTCAGAAAATTCTCAGGAGGTAAATAGTTTAGTAGTAATGATGGACTTATTTTAAGATTGAATTACTAAACAAAAATTAGTGGTGAGAAATGTTGCGATAAAAACGGAACAGTTAAGATATTGGCATATTGCATATAAATTTTTCCTTATTTCTAACATTATTTTAATAACTCTCGGTTTACTAAACTGTTAACAGATTGCCCATAATTTCTATAAAATACCTTGAATGATGCTGATATATTGAAATATTGATAGTTATGTATTGATATTGATACCTTGAATAATATTGATATAGATAACTAGCTGAAGTACCCGTCCTTGACGGGTTAGTGAATGCAAATTTCCGTAAAGCAAGAACTTTCGTCAGCATTGTAGGAGTACACAGAATGGATGTAGTATGTTGCCAAAGTAAAGAAAGTGAAGTTATAATTTTTAAGTATTGTTAAAATATTACAGGTTAGAGAGTAACTAAGTAATATCATTTCATTCGCTTTGGTCGTAATTATGTGATGCGCGAACGAATATTGACGCATATTGAAATAATTTTCGCAAAATCTCAAAATCTAATCAACATTTTTGAAAAATTTGAAGGCGAGAATTTAAGTTGAGTGACAACCTATCCTGTCACCCAAATTCGTTTCATTCCCTGCAGTCTTTATTTCGTGATGCTGGAACAAAATTTTCAGCATTTTAAAACGATTTTCGCAAAATCTCAAAATGTAATCAATATATTTTAAAATTTCAACGCCTATAGATTAAGATTAGCAACTACCTATCCTATCACTAAATTTCGTATCATTCGTATTAGTCGTTATTACGTGATGTTTGAAGAAATATAAGCGTATTTTGAGAGAATTTTCACAAAATCTCAAAATCTAAGAAAAATGTTTAAAAAATTGGACACCTATAGTTTATGTTGAGAAACCATCTATCATGTGACCAAATTTCATATCATTCGCTTTAGTCATTATTACTTAATGCGGGAACAGAGATTCACTCAGTTTTAAACGATTTTCGCAAAATCTCGAAATCTGATTTTTTTTTTTAATTAGATGCTTATAGTTTAAGGTGAGTGACCACCTATCATTTCACCAAATATCATTTTTCCCCCTTTGCAGTTATTACGTGATGTCCGAACACAAATTTACGCAGTTTGAAATGATTTTCGCAAAATCTCAAAATCTAGTCAAGATTTTTTTTCAATTCGACGCCTATTTTCTAAGTTGAGTGACTACCTATCATGACACCCAATTTCATATCATTCGCTTTAGTCGTTTTTACGTGATGCTTGAACACAAATTTACGCAGTTTGAAAGGATTTTCGCAAACTCTCAAAATCCAATCAAGATTTTTTAAAAATTGGACGCCTATGTTTTAAGTTGAGTGACCACCTATCATGACACCCAATTTCATATCATTCGCTTCAGTCGTTTTTGCGTGATGCTTGAACACAAATTTACGCAGTTTGAAACGATTTTCGCAAAATCTGAAAATCTAATCAAGATTTTTTAAAAATTGGACTCCTATGTTTTAAGTTGAGTGACCACCTATCATGACACCCAATTTCATATCATTCTCCTCAGTCGTTTTTGCGTGATGCTTGAACACAAATTTACGCAGTTTGAAACCATTTTCGCAAAATCTGAAAATCTAATCAAGATTTTTTAAAAATTCGACGTCTATGTTTTAAGTTGGGTGACCACCTATCATGACACCCAATTTCATATCATTCGCTTCAGTCGTTTTTACGTGATGCTTAAACAAAAAAAGCGTAAAGGACAGAATGACAGAATGACAGACAAACTTTTTTTTGAGGGTTGCATCGGATTCCCGGGTGCTTGAAACGGATAGAAATCGCAAAATTTTTGAATTCCAAGAAATGTACAGACAAAAGTCTACTTTTATTTATATAGATTTACCAATGTAAGGGTTTTCAGAAAATTTGTTCTTAACCTCTCAATTGGTTAAGATTTTTATGTTATGTTTTATAATTCTGACTGATTATGATGCTTCAGAAGTAAACACAATAAAAAATTTAATCAGGTGCAATAATTTATTTGCTTAAGGAAAGGATTTTTTTAACAACTAGAGAAAATGTTTGGTGGAACGAAACTAAATATTTAATAAGTACAGAATGAAAACATCAGTGTGTAACTGACTTGTTATTTGAACAGCTCTAAATATTTGGACATATAAACACATCTTTTACAAAGTTAAATAAATACTCATAGCAGCATTATTATACTTAGAGATATTCATAATTTAAATATGCTATCGGAAGTGTGATTAACTCTGTAATTATGCATAATCACATAATGCTTTGTGTTTTAAACGCCCTGGGTAAAACTGAAAGCAAAAGAAAATTGTCTACATTAACTAATGTTAACTAACATTTTTTGCTCATGCGTAATTTAGCTATAAAAAGTGTTTTTTTTTTTATTATTAGAGGAACATGGCCCAAAATGATCCCCTTAAGGTTGAAGCTTGTACAAAATAACATTAATGATTAAATAAAGCTTGGCCCTTTGCTAGCATATTTCACACTATATTTTGCATCATTAATACATTTTAACAATATTTTAAAAGCACAATGAGTAATGAAAAAAAATATAATTTTTAGAAAGGGCCTGAAGAATCATTTTGCTCTCACCCAAGGGGCAAAATTATCCTTCATTTGAAAATAACTGTACATTTTTTTTTATCTGCAAACTAAAAGATGTAAAAGTAATTATGCACATAAATAATGAAATAACACAAATTTTATAGTTATATAGAATGCATAATTTATTTTATGAAAATTTTAAAATAAAAATGTGTCACAAACAATAAAATGGAATATTTTGAAATTATAATTAAAAAATTGTGTAATACAATAAATGAAGAATTAAATTAAATAATTTAATGGGGAGTCACGCATTTTGAGAATGGTTGCAGGGCTCTCATGACTCCTAGGACCTGGTACTGGAGTTACTTCAGTGGAGGGATCATTTTGCCCGGTAATATGGTTTCCACTTTAGGTCATGTTATTGGAACACGCCGAGAAACATAATAAACTTAGTAAGTGCAATTTGCATCTTGAAACATACTCTATTCAGTAAACCAAGTCATATTTCTGCACATTAAAGACTGTATTTCTAAATAAATAGGAAAGTTAGTGCTTGCCTAATAAGAGATATAATAAAACCCAGTTTTTTGAAGAATTCTGCTCAGACACGTAATACACCGATCGCTTAAATACAGATATTGCTTCTTCTTGACTTGGCACTGCTAGTTTATGTGTTACCGGGTCGATAGAGCTCCCTGTATCCAAGAAAACATATCTGGATCGTTTTGCCCGCTAGGATCATTTTGGACCACCTTCCCCTGATGTTTTGTAAAACTTTTTTTTTTAAATTTCTAATTTCCTTGCAAAACTTTAAACAATTAACCGATTTTTTTCATAAAGGTATATTTACAGTGGTCTATCTAGAATTTTCCCAATGGTATCCATTTTGAATTTTAGAAATAATTTGTGAAGATTAAAAATGTCCAAAACAATCATTAAAAAGTGTCCACAGTATATTACCCTAAATAATTAGAATTATTTATTAAATACTCTTTAAGGGGAGTGTCTGGCACCAAAAAGTAATTAATTAAGGCATTTGTGATAAAGAGGTTGAAATCATTGAGGTTATAATGCATTGATTTATTTTTTTTAAACTCAAAACATCAAATATTAAATAAGCGTTTTGTTGAAAGTTGAATTTGTGAAAGTGCCCTTTTGTCAAGGCTTGATTTTCTGAAGGTTGCGTAAAGAAGCACTATAGATCACTGATTTATTTTAAATTTTTAATTGCTATAATGTTTCTCTCTAAATTTCAGTTATGTGAAATGAACAAGTTTGTTTAGAGAGAGAGAGCATTGCTTTTCTTTCATAAGTCTACATTATCCTTTTCCTTCGTGTAATTTTTAGCAATGTAATTAATAATCAAATGGAACATAAATGTAATGTCAGAATGTGAAAGATTAGTTTCAAATCAACAGCAAAATATTGCATTTTCATATAAGAAATGCAATTCAAAACTACTTATGGCATAATTTTGATTTAATCTATTCAATTTTACTGTCGTAATATTTTTGTTCGAATTATTTCGTGTAAGAATATTTTTCATTATTGGATATACTTTCATTTAATAGAAATCCCTAACCATTGAAAAAATATATTAGTACTATTTTTAAATGTATCAGTATGGAAGGAAGACCAGCACCCCCCCCCCTTTCTCTTAATATGTCTTTGGGAATGGATTGTGTTACTCTGGTAAAAATTATGATAAATATGAAATTAGTTTTTTATGTTAAACTGTAATCGTAGGTGCATTTGACATCATTTTAAATCTCATCGAATTTAAAATTGCATGAAACCTGAATGAGTATAACGCGCTTTGCAGAAAAATTACTTCACCAAGGTTTACTTGTACGAGAGCCAAAATATTTACGAAACAGTGAATGTTTCATGTAGATATTTCTATGTCTGTGATATTAACAATATTTTAAGACTTTTTATATGGTAGAGTTTTACCAAGGTGTTCTGCAGAATGGCTGAGATTACACAACGCTCAAGCTTTTGGCATTCGAAGACAAAATGAAACAGTGGTCTACACCATGTGACGTTATTTTAGAACTAAACAAAAAGACGAGACTATCCTGCAGAAGCACTTCGAAAGCGAACAGATTTGTCTGCAAAACACTGTTTACGTTCTGCTTGATGTCAAATATTGCTCTCAAAAATTTTGTGTTATCATTTTGTAGTAACTCTAGCATTTCAAGTAAGAATCTGTTAGCAAAAGCTTGTGTCACGAGTAAAAAAATTCTTCATATTTTGAAATTTCGTAAAAATAGAACTAATTTCGCTAACATCATGAACGGGTACGCATCTAGTTTAATATAATATTTGTCACAATTTTATGTCATTAATTAAAGTAATACAAAAATAATCTTGCACTAAAGAAGCATTTTTAAGGAACTTTACAGCGCCCTGTCGACAGTATTTTAGAAAAGTGAAATGAAAATAATCATATTAAAAACATATTAATCACTTTTATACTTTTAATGAAATTAGCTTGGGATTTAGTAAAAGACAAGCGGCGCTTGATCAATCAGGATCGTTCTAAAGCATAGGTTCCCAACGTGGGCGTTTGAGGCTTTCAGGGGGGCGATAAAAGACCCAGAGAAAATTAGAAGGCGTTGATATGGCACGGAGGGACGTGGGAAGATTAACCAAATATAGTCTAAAAAAGACTTAAAAATCACTCTGATAATTCATTTCTATCACGTGTGCGAAAATTCACATATTTCGATACGAGACTTCGCTGTTGAGAGAAAGAGATACCTCTTTAATATACCTCTCTAAAACTTTTATTCCTCTTTTTTAAATGAAGAAGAAATTCATTAGAGTTTCAATTCCAACAATATTCTATCTATTGGTAATTTTTTTTATTTAATTCTTGTTTTCACCATGCATTATGTACGCTCTTATCTTTCTGGAGTGGGAGGGGGGGCGGTATTGAAATATTCACTAGAAAAGGGGGCGCCAGTTCAAAAAATTTTGGGAACCTATAATCTAAAGCAGTGGTTCCCAACCGGGGGATCGCGACCCCCAAGTGGGTCGCCATGGCATTTTTCGGGGGTCGCCGCAGACCGCTTTTGTAGGAAATTAATAGTAAGCTATTTTCACGTTTCTTTGCCATGAGACACCATTTCTCCCTTTTTCCTTTAGAAAAAAAAAATCCTTATTCTCGTCAGGGCTTTTGTATCAAAGCTACAAAAACTGACGTCGGTGAATCTAGGAGTGTTAATTAATGCTTGAGAACCCATGCAATAAGGCAGAAGAACCAGATAGGTATTGCAATTAATTTAAAAGGGGTATGCTACGGGTCACCACTATGCTGACTTGTATTGTAAATCAGCAAGTTAAACAATAAATCTATTTAAGCAAAGATGAAATAGGAGTTACATAAAACTTCTTTTAATTTGGCCTGCTCAGAGGCGACCTAACAGGTCGGTGAAAAAACGTGAGAGAGTAAATCTCTAGAACAGAGTTGAGATGTCTCCTGCTTAAGGTTGAAGTTAAAGTTCTTTTTGGGGTAGCATTACTAGCGCTACCACAGGGGGTAATTAGTAGCCACCTTGAAGCCCTTCAATCTGAATCGTGCGAAATCCATTTCACACATCTTTAGATGTCGCCTATCCTTCTGATGAAGAGCAGGGTGAATTTTTGAATTTGCAAAATGACTCCTCCGCAAGTGATTTATACGAAGAAAAACTGTTACCTCAATTTTGGTGTGTTGTGCGTTGCTCATATCCGATAATTTTTCGTGTCAAATGTTAACGCCATTTCCATCCACACTTATCTGCGTGAAGTTAGATTTTCAACTCTTTTGCAGAAGAAGACAAAAGCCAGTAATAAATTAGATGTCTAAGATGGCATGCGGTTGACTTTGACCAATATTCAGCCAAGAATAGCCAAACTTGTCAGTCAAATTCAGCCTCATCATCCTATTAAAAATCAGTACGTACTAAAAAGATATCAATTTTAAATCTCAAGATGTATTTTTTCATTATTATTTTTTTTATTGGTCAAACATGGCAGATGGGGGGGGGGGGTCGCGAAAGTTTTGAAAAATCTAAAAGGGGTCGCGATTGAAAAAAGGTTGGGAACCACTGTTCTAAAGCGTTACGTGTAAGCGAGGAACGAGGCAGTCGCCGGGAGGGGGAGGATCATGGGGGGTTTGATTTTTGTCAATGCATTAGTGATATTTTACTACTAATAACTACTTAGCTTTAATTACTAGTTTTTAAACCACAACATTGATGCTGGAGATAAATTACAGGGAAAAAAATTGTTGATGCTACAAATGCCCCCCCCCCCCCCCAATTTCTTTTCTTGTTACTGCCTTGCGTGTAAGCTAAATAAAGAATGACCAGGATGACAGTTTTAACGGACACAACAGCAGTTTTAACGGACACGTTTACCTGGCAAAACGAGTTTTGCAAACGAGTTTTGCCAGGTAAAAAACCATTTTAACTCATTCATTTTTGACCAGCAGTAAATTTTAGATGCATCTAAGATTATTCCGAATAACTTATTAGTTAAAACTAAGAACACGTTCTAACTAAAAATGAATTTTCACTGATCCGTAAGTTTGCATACACACATTAAAATCCTATTCCTTATGTCAGCTCTAGTTTTACTTTAATGCTATACAAGTGCTGCATCTATTAAAATCAAATTTATAAACATTAGAAAGATAGAAAAATTCTATTGAAATGTGTTTTAAGCAATTTTTCTTCCTCTGTAATTGGGGTTACCTTTTGTTGCAGAATAAACGCAAAACTGTATTGAATAGAAATTATTGGATAGATAGCTTTACTTAAAAGCTTTTAACTTCATCTTGAACGAATAAAAGTCAGGAACTTCAGAATAAACAAGTTTTAGAAAAATGTTTATTAGAAGTAAAATAATTTTGTGACGTACATTTTGCTATTTTTACCATTTTCGTTTCTTAAAAATAGCATATACTTTAGATTATGCATTAAGTAGACAGTTTTTCAATCGTAGATTCTATTCGGATCAATAAAACAGTACCAATAAATTTTTAAAATGATTTAAGGATTGCTACTTTAATGTACCTCTTTATGATTTAAGAACGGATACAATTCCAATAATTTGAGAGGATTTTAAAAGTGAACTGCTTAAGAGCATTTAAGAATTTTTCCTTCTTTCAAAAGGTTCGTCGTTTATCTATTTTTCGGTTGAATTAATATTTTACATTACGAAAACTGGTGCCTCTTAAAAAAATTTGCTCCAAAACATATGCTCTCGCTCTCAGTGTTTGTTCAAATTTTGTACCGATAGCATTATTTTGCAGAAAAGGCGACTAAATGCTAATTGTAGAAGAATAAAAAACTATGTTGAGGAATGTATGTGTGTTGGGGGGGGGGGGGTAAATGTGCCATCATAAGTTCCCATTGTAGGAGGGGGACGCAATGTTAAAAAGGTTAGGAACCGCTACTTTAGAACAATTCCCAGGAGTTTACTTCACAGTTTGAAAGAAGGCAGTCATTGAATCTAAAAGCCTAAAGTCATGAATCCGAATAAATAAACAATAACAAGACCTTTCTAGAACCAAGTTTTAATGAATCTATTTACTTTAAAGGGGAAAGTCGCTTAGTTGATTTGAAAAAAGGGCTACATTCTTAAATATTTAATTGTATAACAGGTGATCAGATGAAAACGGGACAGGTTACATACATGGTTATCGATGCATTGAAACTCTACAAAAATTGAAGCATTCCATCAACTCTTAAACATCCATTATCACTAAAGGACGGATCTCGTATTCCCACTCCCCATAGATTTTTTCCATAGACTTATACCCCGAATTCGGCTACTTTTAATTCCAGCATAAAAGAAAACACAGTGGTTTCCCGATTTTTACCCACTTTTGACCACACAGAAATCTCATCTCGAAATGAAAAACAATCTCAGTTGTTTTTAAGGCAAGTGCCCCCCTCCCCCCCCAACACTAAAAAAAAAAAATCTTCGCTTTGGTTGAAAATTTTGAAAAAAATGCTTATTTTATAGGACGAATATTTGGGATTCCAAAAAATGTTTTATTTTCGTTTGTAGGACAATTAGAAGAGAAGATACAGCGTAAATGGCAATGTGGGCATAAAATGTAAGCAATTTGAACTGTTATTACATTACTCTGAAGCACGGTATAAAAGTTATTCGAATTATTTAAAATTTAATTGAGAAAGTATGGCATACAGGCAAATGTTTACCAATGCTTTAAATTTTACCAAATGTCAATTCTACTTTTCGGTTAAACTAAATTTTGGCTATTTTATTCCAACTGTATTTAACTTCCTAGTTCTATATACAACAATAACATGTCTATTTAAATATATCATGTATTTTTTAAAATGTTCCAAAGTTGACCAGCAGCGAATTCAGGT